>JBBGZY010001643.1:482500-892500 GCA_037952925.1 Lithobates clamitans | reverse complement strand
CATAAAATTTACAGCCTTTTTTTATTTATAGTACAACAAATAAAAAACCCACTAGTGATTAAATACCACCAAAAGAAAGCTCTATTTGTGTGAAAAAAAGGACGCAAGTTTCATATGGGTACAGAGTTGCATGATTGAGTAATTGTCATTCAAACTGTGAGAGTGCTGAAAGTTGAAATTTGGTCTGGGCAGGAAGGGGGTGTAAGTGCACTGTATTGAGGTGGTTAAACCATTCTTGAATTCATCAAACCAGGCCACCTTCTTCCATTGCTCCGTGGTCCAGTTCTGATGCTCACGTGTCCATGGTAGGCCCTTTTGCCTGTGAACACGGGTCACCATGGGCACCCTGACTGATCTGCGGTTGCGCAGCCGCATGCACAACAAACTTCAATGCACTGTGTGTTCTGACACTTTTCTATCGGAACCAGCATGAACTTTTTAAGCAATTTTGAGCCACAGTAGCTCTTCTTTTGGATCAAACTACATGGGCACTGGCTGCCCATGACCCTCTCGCCGGTTTTCCCTCCTTGGATCACTTTTGGTTGGTCCTGACCACTGCAGACTGGGAACATCCCACAAAAGCTGCAGTTTTGGGTTGCTCTAACCCAGTCATGTAGAGATTACAATTTGTCCCTTCTTAAAGTCACTCAAATCCTTATGCTTGCCCATTTTTTTTTTTTTTTTGCTTTCAACACCTCAACTTCAGGGACAACATGTAGCGCTACCCCTGTAGGAACTGCTGGGTAGGATGGGTCCTCTGTTCTTAGCACAATCAAAAGAAATTCGGAATTTCCTGCAACACTTCACTTTCTTTGATCCTTCATGCAAAAGACATCAAAGACAGTGTGGGAGTACAGTAAAAGTCGACGCGTTTTGCGCTGTGACTAGCGCTTACTCATAACCTAGTCACAGCACAAAACTCATCAACTTTTTCTTTACCCCCGCACTGTCTGTGATGTCTTTTGCATGAAGGATCAATAAAAGTGAAGTGTTGCAGCAAATTATTTTGATTGTGTATCTTCAGCTGAGCTGTGCTTGCACCTTCACCTAAACCTTGGCTATGCTGTGGATGGATGGCTAATGTGCTTACCTGGAGTGGCTTTCTCTTCGGTGGTGGATGTCCTCTTTTCTTTGCCTCGACTATCTGAAGAACTGCAGGCCATTGACGCACCAGGCTCAGTGAACACACATACAATATCAAGGACTCACTAAAAGTAATTCCTAGTACCCAATTGTAGTCCTATATCAAAGAAAACAGGCACCAAACCAGATAGAAAAGGCAAACTTAATATATTAACTAATAGTGACTTTTTACACTATTGTGTCGCTTAAATGAACATTCAAATAAAATAGATAAACAATCCACTAACAAAGTGCAAATGATATGTGCACAAATAAATATATAAAAGAAACCCAAAATCATATATAAGTCCAATAGAAAAATTCATATATATACAAAAATATAGTGCTGGAACAAAGTCCAAATGTAAAGTGAATCCAAGGACCAGGAGGAGTGACCCCAAAAGACCATATAGTTCAGCGGACTTTTCACCACTGTGAACACAACGACCAACAGACTGTCACAAGCCATTTACCGGACTGTCAAATCGTTATGTAATACCGTATTTTTTGCTCCATAACACACAACAATGGGGGGAAATGTCTGTGCGTCCTATGGAGCGAATACTGACCAGGCCCCCCCGTCGCTATGTCATAATAATGGGCGGCCGTCTCCAGTGAGCTGCGGGCAATCTCCCGGCTGAGCCTGTCACTCACAGAAGACAGAGTAGCCCCATCGGGCGAATGGAGTACGGCCACTCGGGCTGCTCAGTCTTCTATGTGGGTGACAGGCGGATGTGATGACGTCCTCACCAGTCGCCAGGCACTGGTCAGGCTGCATTTCATTGGCACTGGTAAGGCTGCATTTACCCGCTTTAGGACAGGCCATTGTCATTTGATGGTGGCACCATGGCTCTCCTGTACGAATCACAGTAGGTGGATGGTGGCTCACTCAGGCTCAGTTGCGGGTGCGTGCCCGCGGGTCAGGAGGACTTGATGTGCTCCGGCGGCCCGAGATTGCCTTGTACACAGGCAGAGCGGGGAGTTTCCTATACAAACAAGGCATTTCCTCATTCTGACAGGTGACATGACAGGCATCTACTGTTCCCCAGTAGTCGAGAACAGTGATCTTTGTCATGTCCCAATAAGTCCATCTCCCCCACAGTTAGAAATCTAGGTGCGTCTTATGGAGCAAAAAATACGGTATGTTGGGAAATGTTTTCCCGAATGGATGGATGAGGAGTGACCCCCAAAGGACCATATAGCTTTGCAAACTTTTCACCACTGAATGCCGACAGTCATAAGACACTTATCAGACCTTCTAACCCCTTATAATAAGAGGTCAGATCGCATTGCGGTAATGTATTCCTGGATGGATGGATGATCACTTCCTGACCAATTGGACACTCCTCAAGGGAATAGAACCAGAATATCACTCCACCAATACAAAAATTAAATTGCCATCCACACCAATCCACCACTTAAACCGCCAAAAAGACTTTCACACCAGCATCAAACTGCAAGAGGGCAGGATTGTAAAGGTTAAGATCAGCTCATAATTTAAGTGAGTGGTGGATCAGTGTGGATGGTGATTTAATTGTTTGTATTGGTGGAGCTATTGGAGTTTACTCCCCATCCATCTGGACAGAGTGATATTCTGGTACAATTCTCTTGGGCGGTGTCCAATTGGTTAGAAAGTGTTCATCCATCCAGGAATACATTACCCAAATGCGATCTGACCTCCTATTATATGGGGTCAGATGGTCTGATAAGCGGCATGTGACTGTCGGTGTTTACAGTGATGAAGTTCGCCGAACTATATGGTCCTTTGGGGTCACTCCTCCTGGTCCTTGGATTCACTTTATATTTGGACTTTATTTCAGCACTTGTGTGTATATATATATATATATATATATATATATATATATATAAAATTGGATTTATATATGATTTTGGGATTTTTTATATATTTATTCATGCATTTATCATTTACACTTTATGGCAGCACAACACAATTTGTAGGATGAAACTAATTATATATTGTCGCCCAATATGGTTGGCAACTAGGCAAGCAACACATGGATTAACAATAGTGATAACACAATTTAGCATACAAAGTGATTAACAGTAAGGACTAGGCATAAGATGACATTTGGCGTCCATATCAGCATAAACCGTAGCAAGGGTACCTCAAGTGTAGCAGTGAGCAGTAGTAAAGTTTAATCCACCAAGTGCTGGGACTATGTATACTGCCAGAGCGCAATTATAGCACAATGCTAGTGCTAGACTGACTGAGTATGCACTGTCCAAAAGAAAAGAAGGATGGCAGTGGAGGCGGCAGGGGAACAAAGGGGGCTTGCAGAATAAATATTACAGGAGGGGCAGTCCTGCTGGCTATTGTTGGAGCCCTTTAAAAGTGTCTTTAGTCCCAGTTAACCTGCATGCAGTATAGGTACGGTATAGTCTTGGCACAGGTGCAAGATAGATGTGGTTCAGTGCAGTATGCCTTGGGTACACTTGGGTACACCTGCTCTCAGTGAAACAGTTCTTGCTAGAGGTATCGGCAATGAATGATTATCCCTCTCACCAGTCCCTGAGATGCTTTGGTAACCTCTCACTGTAGAAAGGGGGGCTCCCCTCGGTCTCTCCCCAAAAGCCACCAGTGATCAGTGGTGGGAAGCAGAGGGTGAGTGGATACGGTGCTAATCTGTCCCAGGTGTCCTTTCTTTCAGTCTCTGGCTTGGATCCCCACTGCTATGCTCTCCCGCTTGTAGGTGAATATGCAGACAGAGGTGCTCTCTTTAACTCCCTCGGTGCCAAGAGGAAGAGCTTTCCTAGTTAATTTAATAAAAAAAATCATATCTCCTCTCCTCCTATTGCACAGTGTCTATTGATATTTGTACTGTAAAGAGTCTATTTATCCCATTATATGGCTGCGGTCTCAAACTACAACTCCAAGGATTCTCAGTGCTCTGCCTAGAAAACTATGGGCTTGCTTGGCTTTAGCTCTCCTTCTGCTGGCCAGAGGAGAAGGTCACAGCATAACATTAGTATCTCGGTAGAGGGGGAGAAGAAAAAAAGGCAATGTCTCCATCTCCGTATTGCTGTAGCCCAGCACCTGTCTACACACACTCGGGGACAATTTCTGTAAATATATAAGCACTGCAAAATGTTTTTACATGGTAAGCATATTATAATCTTGTGTGTTTAGAAGTATAGAGAACCAAAAGATATATAGTTTCAACATCCCCTTTAAGGATGGACTTAACTAAACCCGCAACATTAAAATCAGTCTGTATATGCAGCCTAGCATGCTTGTTATACTCACTGTGGAACTTAAGGGGTTAATACTCTGCATTGTGTAAAAAGAGTTCAGGAAAGAGGAGATTTCCACTTCAGCCTGTATACACGCCCACATGTGTGATGCCAATATTATGTGACCTAGCTAACTCTGAGAACATGTAAATGTTCTCTCCGGCAAACTTTGCAGTTTATCATGTAACCGTGGTATACAGATCATCCAAAAACGTATATAGTGGCAGTATTTTAATGTAAAGAAGATTTATAAGCTATGGGCACTGTGGGGGGGGGGGGAGGGGTGGCAGATGAATTATTTTCATATTACTGGGTTTAGTAACTCTTAAAGGTGGTGTAACAAAGGTAATAGCCAGCCACATCAAAATGAGCAATGACTGTGAATGTGCCTACTGTATATCTTGCCAACATTGATCCTTATATACAGCCATAACTCCATCCGGTCAGGATGTATGGGTAAGCACACTCGGTGTTTTCCAAATAATGAACATATTTTAGTGTGATGTGCTTTCTCTAGGAAACAAACCTGCTTACTCATAAAAGAGAGCCGTTCAATAGTTTACAACTCCCAGCTCATTAATTTATTTTGGAGAGCCACAGAAGTTAATGAGCTGTAAGTCTGAGCATTTATCTGAAATAAGATTTGCTAAGCAAAACTGGCTGCTAAAGGCTGCCAAATAGTTTTTCTGTTCAGTGAATATCTATGGAGCCGCCTTTCCTAAAAACCGTAATGTCTCAACCTAGCTGAACGTGAACTTTTTTGTTTTTGTTTTTAGATTTGGATAGAGTGGTGAGGGGTTAGGATCCCTGACAGGTTTTTTTTATTGCTGTCTGTATTCCCATTAAGCTGGCCATACACAATATAATCTCCTTTAGACTTGCCAAAACTATACTGATTAGCCATATCATTATGACCCCTGACAGGTAAAGTAAATAACATTGATTATCTCAGGACAATGGCACCTGAAAGTGGGTGGGATATATTAGGCAGCAAGTCAACACGTTGTCCCTGAAGTTGATGTGTTTAAAGGAGAAAAAATGCGCAAGTGTAAGGATTTGTGCGACTTTGGCAAGGGCCAAGACAACTGGGTCAGAGCAACTCCAAAACTGCAGCTCTTGTGGGATGTTCCCGGTCTGCAGTGGTCAGGATCGACCAAAAGTGGTCCAAGGAAGGAAACTGGGACTCTGTAGCCGCAGGCTACACCCGTGTCCACAGCCAAAAGTGCCAACAATGGGCATGTGAGCATCAGAACTGGATTGCAGAGCAATGGAAGAAGGTGGCTTGGCCTGATGAACTCAAGAATGGTTTGAGGAACACAACAAGTTTGAGGTATTAACTTAGCCCCCAAATTCTCCAGATCCGATCCATGGAGGCTCCACCTCACAACTTGCAAGACCTACAGTAAAGAAACTGCTTCTGATGGCTTGGGCCAGATACCACAGCATACCTTCAGAGGTCCAGTGGAGTCCATGCCTCGATGGGTCAGGGCTGTTTTGGTGGCAAAAGAAGGTCCTACTCAATATTAGGTGGGTGGTCATATTATTAGGGCTGGTTGGCGTATATAATAAAAACACCCCTATACAATCCATTCAATTTATATCACGTAAGGCATGCCCTTATACTACATAGTTGACTGTAGATCTAAGGGGGATTGTATAGTGTATGGTAACCCTTAAGCAGGGTATACACGTATCGAAATTCAGCTGGTTTAGCTGTGTTCCCCTAATGCCCGGCCTCCATCCAGCAATCCTGCTGAAAAACCAACATTTGATCCGTCGCTACAGCACTGATCTGTATATTCTGACAGAGGGGAGCCCCCATTGTCAGAAAACAATAGTGCAGCAGGAGAGATCCCTACGTCCACAAACTCTAGGTGTATACCCAGCTTTAGGAAGATTCACTCTCTCTAATTGTCTTGTCCAAGTGTTGGTTAATGAAAGTAAATTTACATAAAATAATCTTGAGTTGTCACCAGAACAGGAATAGAGGGGAAATCTTCCTATGGGAACACTTGTTCTTGTGACAGCTGTCTAAAGGGGATATCCCTCACACTGAAAAGATATTCTTTCCCTTTCTGTTTTGTCTACAGAACAGAAAAATCTCTAATGAGACACAGTACAGCCCTACCTGACAGGGGAGGGGACTGGATCTTTCTCTGCTGTAGTTGCACTTTCACTTACAGGTCTCCTTCCTACCCCAACATTTTCACTGGAATGTGAAAGGGGAAGTAGCATACCGATGAGCTTATCTGTCACTCTACTCTCTCCTCTAACAAAATTATTTTTATAATAACTACAGTCTGCAGATCACGGTGTCCAGAGTCTCCTCTCTCCCTCCTTCTCTGACTGGGATAGCTGTGTGTGCAGGGAGGGGGACTTCTATCTAAAAGGTGTGGATGTGCTAACTAGCAGGACCTGGCTGTGTGTGTGTATTGAATGTGTCATCTTTTAACAATTATTAGATTGGGCCTTCTCTTTGCTGGATTGGGCCGTCTCTTTGCAGAATATTTGGAGATGTTTCTTTGCTGGACTGGGCCATCTCTTTTCTGGATTTGGATGTCTTTTTGCTGGTTTGGGCCATCACTTTGCTAAATATATGAAGATGTCTCTTTGCTGGATTAGATCAACTTTTTGAATATATGGGGATGCAAGCACTGATGACTTGGAATACACTTTTAATTTTAATACATTAAGTTGCAAGACTGTTATAATAATAGTCAGTGCATTGAAGGACTTGGTGGGAAGGCCAGTGGGTGGATTAGGTGAAATGGCCCTGGGAAATGTTGGTGGTGAAGCCCAGGGGGGCCCAGGCCTGAAGCTGTATAAGGGGCCCCAAAACTTATGATGGCTGCCCTGCCTGGGACACAGCAGCAGCTTACAGCCTCCCATAGTAATAGACAGCTGTATGTTATCTGTACATGGGTATAAAACATACTTGTATTAACTCACATACACAGACGGGTATAAATCCCTGGGCACACAAAAGCTGCGTTCAAGGATTTCTACACCGTACACGTGTGAGTTTACTGTTTAGCTTTGGCTGCCGCTGTTGTCAATCAAAGTCAGTTAGCCAATTAGGAGAGAGGGGGTGGGCCGAATCCAAGCTCTGTGTCTGAATGGACACACAGAGCTGCAGTTCTGCTTGTGTGCCCCCATAGCAAGCTGCTTGCTGTGCGGGCAGTCAACAGGAAGGAGGGGCCAGGAGCACAGAAAAGGCACCCAAGAAGAGGAGGATCTGGGCTGCTCTGTTCAAAACCACTGCAACAGAGCAGGTAAGTATAACATGTTTAACAAGTATAACAATTATTTTGAATTATAAAACGAGACTTTACAATCACTTTAACTCTTCAATAAGATACATAAGTTGTATCCAACACAATTTTACTTTAATTGCAGTACAGAGGATGTTTTTCCAGTCTTGAAGACAACGAAGAAGACAACGAATTTCCTAAACTCTGTCTCTGCGAATAACTAACACCGACTGAAGAAACAAGAAGGGCCTAGGTAGGACTGAACTAGCTAGCACTAAGCAGGAGAGAAGGACAGAAGATACCAAATCACCAAGTAAAGAATTTGTAGTGGCCATAAATCAACCAATATACATCAAACAATCAATATAGTTCAATACAGCCGGAAAAAAGTACAAACCGGTGAAACAGAACAATACACAGAAATATTATTTTTATATAGTAGGTTACAGGTGTGCCTGAATTCTTGCAGGTGGTAGAGCTGCACATTCGTCTTGGCAAAATGCTTCCAGGTTATGCAAAGTCTTCGGTCAACTTGCATGAATCACACGTTTAAGATCTCCCCAGAACGGCTTGATAATATTAAGGTCAGGCCACTCCAGAACCTTCACCCTTTTCTGCTGTAACCACTGGAGGGTCAACTTTGCCTTGTGCATAGGGCCATTGTCGTGCTGGAAAGTCCAAGAGCGTCCCATGCACAACTTGCGTGCAGAAGAATGCAAGTTGTCTGCCAGTATTTTTTGATAACATGCTGCATTCATCTTGCCATAAATTTTCACAAGATTCCCTGTGCCTTTAAAGCTCACCCCCCCTCCAAAACATCATTGGCCACCACCATGCTTCACAGGGGGGATGGTATTCTTGTTGCTCTAGGCCTTGTTGCTCCCTCTCCAAACGTAGCGCTTATGGTTGTGACAATGAAGCTCTATTTTGGCCTCGGCACTCCAGATTACAGTGTGCCAGAAGCTGTGAGGTGTGTCAAGGTGTTATTGGTCATATTGTAACCAAGCTTTTTTTATAGCATTGGCGCAGTAAGACCCCTTTCACACTGGGGCGCTTTGCAGGCGCTACAGCGCTAAAAATAGCACCTGCAAAGTGCCCTGAAACAGCCGCTCCTCACACTGGAGTGGTGCGCTGGCAGGACGGTAAAAAAAAGTCCTGCTAGCAGCATCTTTGGAGCGGTGAAGGAGCGGTCTGTATACGGCTCCTTCACGGCTCCTGCCCATTGAAATGAATGGGGCAGCGCGGCTATACAGCTGGCAAAGCGCTGCTGCAGCAGCAGCGATTTGCGTTGGTTTTAACGCTTTCTTGGCCGTTAGCAGGGGGGTAAAACCGCCCCGCTAACGGCCGAATACCGCCCTGCTAACGGCCGAATACCGCCCCGCTGACGGCTGTAAAGCCATGCTGAAAATAGCGCCGTTTTACTGCCGACGCTGCCCCTGCCCCAGTGTAAAAGGGGCCTTAGAGCTTATTTCTGGTATCTCGACCACGCAGCTCACTTTTGTTCAAGTATTGTCGTATTGTGCTCCTTGAAACAACCTCACTGTCTTTTTCTAGAGCAGCCTGTATTTCTCCTGAGGTGACCTGTGGGTTTTTCTTTTTATACCGAACAATTCGATGCACCACAGAGCGACACAGGAAATCATTTTTGCCTGTGGCCATCAAAATATATAATTCTTCTCTGTAAGTGCAGGATGTGAGGATTTAATCTGGTTTATGATCCTGATTTTTTTGTAGTTTTTATAGTATGTTGTTATTATGTTAATTATTATTTTGGGCAATGTTAGAGAAAGTTGTGTACCATTTGCATTTTGGTAATTTGATTTTCTGTTATTTTTCTATGTTGTATTTTCATAGTATGAATTGTTTATTAGAGAGTAGTTTTATCCCCTTCGCGCGGAGCGTACGCATATATGCGGCCTCGGCTTTTGGGGCTTATACCGGGGATGATGCCCGCAGCTGCAGGCATCATCCTGGTATCGTCTTTTAAAGCGGGCGATTGGCTTTCCAGGGATAACAACCGATGCGGCTAAAAGCCGCTCGATTGTTATCCCGGAGGAGCGGGAGGGGACAACCCCCCTCTCGCCGCTCTGACCGGGCCTTCCGTCCCACCGGGAGACCCGATCCGCGATCCAGCACTTCCGGCATCTAGCCACAGACTGGAACCAAGCCGTAAATGGGTTCGTTCCAGTCTCCTGCATGTAAACATTGAAGTGAAGTCACAACGTCACTTCCGGTTTACTTGGTTGCCAATGGCGCCGGATTAAAAAAATATACAGTATTCAGAATCGTTGTTTTCAGCGATCTGAAAACTTTAAAGTGCAAAGGAGGGATTGGAGGTCTTTTAGACCCCCGATCCCTCCATAAAGAGTACCTGTCACCACCTATTACTGTCACAAGGGATGTTTACATTCCTTGTGACAGCAATAAAAGTGATCAATTTTTATTTTTTTTTAAACACAATTTAATAATATAAAATAAATAAGAAAAAAAATGTTTTTTAAAGCACCCCGTCCCCCGCGAGCTCACGCAGCAAAGAAAACGCATACGGAAGTCGCGCCCGCATATGTAAACGTGATGTGAAATAATTTGATAAAGTAATGTAATCTTACAGATTACAGTGTACTGTATGTTTGTGTTTTTGACTTTTTGAATTTAACGCTGGGCTCCGCCCCCTGTGCATCACGACGCTCACAGGGAACGGAGCCCGAAACAGTAATACATCAGGCGGAAATTCCAACAGGGTACACAGCAGGGGGACATCACAGGATCCTGGGGACAAGGTAAGTAACATGTACTAGGATACTGCGATGCAATGTGTGGCTCAAGGTTACCGAATGTGGCTCAAGGTAATGAAAATTCACCCCCCCCCCCCAGCCACACTCGGGAATACCGTCAGGGATGTTAAAGGAGCCGTTGTTCGATTTGTGGGAACGAACCACTTTGTCAACGTATATGTACGTGAGCCGGCAAGTGGTAAATGGAGCAATGTGCAGTGGTGTGCCATATGTGATGCCAGTCTACATCTTCAATAACTTCGCCTAGGTCATCCTGCCATATGGATTTCTTTTTATAGCCATTTCAATCCTTAGAAAGTTCCATTACCTTGTTACGCAGGTCTTTTGACTGTATTTTTCTGCTCCACGTGGCTTGAGTATCTAGCCTGCTCAGTGCAATCCACATGAGAGTGAACAAGCTCCTTAAATATTTATAAACAGACACTAATTGCAATTTAAAAAAGCATAGATGTAGGAAAAAAACCTTTAACTGCTATTTTATCCTGTGTGTGTCACCTTATGTGTCTGTACCAAGACGAAACATTCCAGGGAATGGAAACTTTTGATCAGGGCCATTTGGGTGATTTCTGTTATTATGATTTATCACTTGCCGACCGCTGCACGCCGATATACGTCAGCACAATGGCAGCCGTGGGCACATGGGCGTACTTGTATGTCCCCTTTAGTTGGCAGAGTTAGTGGGCATGGGTACTAGCGCACCTGTTGCCACTATATCTGTTTGGTTTAGTTGTATATTATTTCACCAGGTTTATTGAGTTCTCTTTTTCATGTCTTACATTACATTTTGCTGGAGCTAATCTCCTACGGTTTCTATTTTTTTTTTACAGGCCGTGTGCTGACGAGGCACATCTCTCTTATGCACTTACTCCATCGTTTGTCCCCGGCCCCCCTCCCCCTGGGGTTGGTGAGAGCGAGTTGTGTACAAGACGCTCTCTTCAATCTCTTATTGGGGATCTGGATGACGGCTCGTTCTCTCTCTCCCCACAGGGAACACTGCAGATTTCTGCGTGATCTTCTGGTTATTCCCACAGGAATGTTATTATCTGCATACTTTTTCTGCATATGTTCCTTTTCTTCGTTCTCTCTCTCTCCATCTACCTCTACTTACTATTCACCCCCCCCCCTCCTTGTTGGCATGCATGGCTGAATAGGCTAAGGGGTCCCTCTCCGCTGATACAATGGCTACGCTAACAATCAACTCATACAATGTTAGATGTCTAAATGTGGCCGCGAAAAGGCACCAATTCTTCCAGGAACTAAAGAAATCCTCATGCTCTATTGCCTTTCTTCAGGAAACGTATTTAACGCACTCAACTTCTGTCAAAATGACTTCACCTCACTTTCCACAATGGTACTATAGTCTCTCAGATACTAACACAGCTAAAGGCGTAGCCATTGGGTTCAGTGAGGGTGTTCCCTTTAGCCTTTCAGATATGATAGCGGATGATCATGGTCGCTTTCTATTTCTCAGGGGCTTTCTAGGCAACACCCAGTGTACTCTAGCTAACGTTTATTGTCCCAACCATAACCAACCTGCCTTCCTCTCTCATATCCTTACTAAATTATCACAATTCGCCAAAGGAATAACTATCCTCGCAGGTGACATAAATATGCCACTTGACCCCACACTAGACACATCTCAGGGTCGCTCCAACATTTCATTCAAACGTTTGTCATTTGTCAAAAAGCGGCTCCTAGACTTCCAGCTATTGGACGTCTGGCGTTTGCTCCACCCCAAAGAAAGAGATTACTCCCATTTTTCTAAAATGCATCAATCCTGTTCCAGAATAGATAATATCTTTTTAGACCACTATCATCTCCCTCTCTTACGATCATCTAGAATAGGCTCTGTGACCCTGTCAGATCACACCGATGTGTCTGACCATGCCCACCTACAACAAATATCCGATCTTGACAGACAACACAAATTTTTTTTTAAATAGTTTTTATTTGTTTTGATAGAAAGTAGTTTACAGGTTCAGATAGTACAATTGCATCCATAAACAAATCTCTTTTACAGAATATAAAAGAAAGTGCAATAGCCCAACGGGGGCCAACTATTATAGTTATACACCATATTTACCAAATTCCTCAACGGAGGAATGGGCTATATCACTGGTCATGTAAGGGTAATGAGTGTGGACCTCATAGGGCCCCACAACCTAAAATCTCAATGCTACATACAGTAGGGATATTTCCGTTAACACAACATCCACACCAAACACGCACCCGTCTAGACTCTTCCATACAAAAAGGCAAACTTTGTCCAGCCCTACCACCTCCACAACCTCCCTCCAGGCACATAAATGGCCCACCATCAGAGGTCACAGCCTCGCCTAGATGCCAAAATTTATCAAGGGGAGGCCGGAGACAGTTATTGTGAGAGCGGAGTGTCCTTCCAAAAGGAGTTTGCTATATCAAGCCAGGGCTGCCAGATCTTAGAAATAATTTTTGGGCAGGCCCTACCCTTATACACCAGTTTAAAAATTGGTATAACTTTATTCATCATACAGTACAGAACTTGTATATCTAGGGCAGTTGCAGTCTTCCATTGCATCAAAATTAATTTTCTGGCATAAAACAGTATTCCACGGACAAGAATTAGAGTATGAGTCCTGTAAGAAATCATTCAGCACCCCCAATAGTCCAACCTCCGGGGTGCAGGGCACCTTTATTTGTAGTGTGTTTTCAAAAAAGGAAAATAAGTCCCTCCAAAAGATGGACCGGACAGGACAGGACCAAAACATATGCATGTAGCCAGCCTCTGGGAAGCCACACCTAACACAGTAAGCTGCAGAGTCATATCCCATATGGGCCAGCCTGGCAGGAGTGTAATGCATCTGATGTATAAATTTAAATTGTACATATTGACAACACAAACTTACTTTACATGTCACACCTTGAAGCCCTCACACTTAAACGTGAGGAACTGAAAAACCTCCTTGACGTAGACACTAAAAGAAAATTCCAGTTCATATCACAAAAACTCTACGAATGGGGAAACAAGCCTGGTAAACAACTAGCTAGATCCATTAGGGCAAAGAAGTCTAACTCATTTATCCCTAAAATTAAACTTCCGAAAGCTTGCGCACGCTACTCCACACATAGCCAAAGCCTTTAGGGAATATTATGCAGATCTTTACAACGTTCAGAATGGTCTTTCTTCCCTGTCTCAAAAAGAGAAGCGCAATCGCATGCTCTTATACCCGAAGGAGGCTAATTTACCTAAACTATCTAGATCAGTCCTTAGAGAATTGGAGGCCGATTTTTCCGTCGAAGAATTTCAAAGCGCGTTAAAATCCTCTCCCTCGGGGGAAAAGCCCCTGGACCCGACGGATTCACCGTCTTATATTATAAAACTGTTAGCGAAATCTTAATCCCACGTCTCACAGCCTATGCCAACTCTATATCCTACTCCTCAGGTCTGCGTCAAGAATCCCTTTCAGCCCACATATCGGTTATCCCCAAACCCGGTAAAGACCCTACCCTCTGTGGCAGCTTTAGGCCAATTTCACTGTTAAACATTGACGTTAAACTATATGCCAAGGTAATGGCAAATCGATTACTTCCCTTGCTGCCCCGATGGATCTCAGCAGACCAAACCAGATTTATACCCTCCAGAGAAGCCAAAGATAACTCCCTTCGAGCAAAATCTCTGATCCAATATGTACGTAGATATGCCCAGTCCACCCTACTCCTTTCCACTGGGACTATCTTAAGATGACCTTACGTTATTTTGGATTAGGCCCCAAGATGTTTCATCGTATCTCCTCCCTTTACTCCAATCCCGCCGCACAAATCCGCATAAATGGAACACTGAGCGACCCCTTTACACTGCATAATGGCACTAGGCAGGGCTGTCCCCTATCCCCTCTCCACTTTGCCATCACCTTAGAACCCTTCCTGGCCATAATTCAACATAATGTTATAATACACGGCATTAATGTGCATAATAGAATTCACAAATATGCAGCTTATGCTGATGACATTATATTCTTTATCCAGCAGCCTCGCATTTCACTCCCTAATTTAATGTCAGCATTTTCCACCTTCCAAACGATTTCCAACTTCATAATAAACCTCCTCAAGTCCGAAATCCTGAACATCAACCTCCCGAGATCTGAGGCAGACTCACTGAAGCCTCTCTTTCCCTTTAGATGGGAACAAATGACCATGAAATATTTGGGTATATATTTTACCCCCAACTTCCACTCCCTTTTTAAACATAACTATATTCCCCTATTAAACAGTGTTAGAGAAGATTTACGGAAATGGTCTAGCCTATTACATTCCTGGTTAGGCAAAGTAAATATTATTAAAATGAACATACTGCCTCGTATTCTTTTCATTTTCCAAATGATTCCACTGGGTGTTCCTATAGGATTCTTTACTATAATGCAGACCATGATCTCCTGCTTTATTTGGCGGAACAGCCACCCCAGAGTATCCAGGGAGGTGTTATTTTGCTTCAAGTGCTCTGGGGGACTGGCACTTTCCAAAATTAAGACCTACTACCATGCAGTTGTGTTGTCAAGATTGGCAGACTGGAAATATGCCATAGGCTCTAAGTTATGGGTACAATTAGAACACTTCCTAAGTGGCACAGACCTCTCAGTTGCCCCCTGGATACCCCGCTCCTTCAGAAATCTTGCCCGAACGGCTTCGGCACTTACCACATCCTCCTTAGATATTTGGGTATTTAGATATTTGGGACGCTCTGCACAAAAAAATTTCCTGGTCATATGACTCTCCCTTGATGCCTCTCCTAAACCATAAGTATTTCATACCAGGCTTAATAGATCCAGGATTCAAACCCTGGGCATCAGAAGAACCTCTCCTGCTGCATCACGTTCTCCGATCTAATACTCTTAAGCTGATTTCCGAGATTCTTCACTCCAAACCAACCACATTTCTGGACAAATGGAAATTTAATCAAATGCAACGCTTTCTCCGGACTCTCCCTCAACCTCTAAGAGGAATACAAGACCTCAATAAAATTGAGGAAGTGTTTAAACAACGAGATCCACCTCTGTACTGCATCTCGCTATTCTACAAAGCCCTCATCGAGCTGCAAAGCCCCTCACACCCAGCCTTCCTGGCTAAATGGGAATCTGACCTGGACTCCCCCCTCACAAATAAACAAAAAGACAAGGTCTTACAATTGGCCCATGTCTCCTCTCTGGCTTCAAAAATGGCGGAAGTTATCTACAAATTACTCACCAGGTGGCATTACACCCCATCCAACATGCATCAAATGTTCCCCGCCAGTTCCCCATTGTGCTGGAGGACCTGTGGGAACAAAGCCACTCACGCACACATCTGGATGACTTGTTCAATCATCCGTCCCTTCTGGATCAACATCCTCAATCTAATATCACAAATTACAGACGTTTCTTTTCCCAACGACCCATGGATCATCCTATTCCATCCTATTCCACGCTACTAAAGACTCCATCGGCTCCTACAAACGCTCACTCATTCCTCACCTACTGAACACGGCCAAGGCTCTAATACCGGCTCTCTGGGGCCACTCAACAATCCCGTCCATGAAAAAATGGCTGCAAAAAGTTGCCGAGGTCCATCTCATGGAAGATATTACCCATAATGCCAGAGACACATCTAAATGCCATATGTTAACTTGGGTCCCCTGGATGAAATTTCTGTCCACCCCTTGCTACAAAGAGATCATGTCAAAGATCCCGGAAGACTGCCATTCAAACACATCTAACTGATTCCTTCATTTAATGTATAATCTTTTTGCTGAACAGGATTTATTTTTCTCTCGTTTGACCTTAACAGTTTAACTTTAGTTAAATTAAGTTTCACGACATGCATGCCAACAACCCCTCCTAGCCTCCTATCTTCCGCCCTATTTTTCCTCCACCCCTCTACCTCCCCCCTTCTTTCACACTAAACCTCTTCCTATCTCCCCCTCTGTTCTTTACCTCTTGCTCTCTTTCACTGAAACTGCTTCCAAGTTGGACGAGTTTCTTTATCTTTAATGGCTCATAGTACAGTATGGGTCTTTGTCTCTGTTTGACCAATTGCTACATATGTACAGGTTTTAATTCTTCTTTACTTTCGGAGGTCACTACCTGTGTCGTGGTATTATACTAGATTGTATGTACAAATGACCTAGTGTACTTTGCTTGATTTGATTTTTGTTTTATTAATACTGTATTTTTTCCACCTCTGCTTGGTATTAATAAACATTTAATAAACAAAAGAAAAAATGCAACAAATTTAACTAAACAAATTTAGTTGAAGCGGTTGTATACCCGCAAATTTTTTTTTTTTTTTTAACCCTGTAAAGCAAAAGGCATAATGAGCTAGTATGCACCGCATACTAGCTCATTATGAAATACTTACCTTAGAACGAGGCGTCAGTATCTTACCTGGTCCACGCCGAGGGAGCTGTCATGTTGCCTCGGCGTGTCTTCCAGGTATCGCATTTCCAGCGCTGTGAGTGGCTGGAGCCGCGATGTCATCACTCCCGCGCATGCGCGCGGGAGATTTCTTACCCGGCAAGGTCCGGCAGTTGCCGGGCTTCAGCCGAGAATCCCCTGTGCCCATGCGCCGCTGCAGTCAGCGGCTCATAGCAAGGGGAATATCTCCTAAACCATAAAGGTTTAGGAGATATTTTTTTTACCTACAGGTAAGCCTTATTATAGGCTTACCTGTAGGTAAAAGTAAAAAAACGGAAAATTTATATCAAATACTTACCGTAATTTTCCTTTCCTGATGGACTCCATGGCAGCCTACGTATGGGTTAATCCCGCCTCTCATACCTCATAGGACCCCACTCCCATAAATCTTTGCTTCTAGACAGAGACTGTGTTCCGTAACTTAGCCTACTCCAGCAACTGGGAGGGAACTCCTGCTGCCATGGAGTCCATCAGGAAAGGAAAATTACGGTAAGTATTTGATATAAATTTTCCGTTTTCCTGACAGACTCCATGGCAGCCTACGTATGGGAAATAACTAGCCATACACACCCGGGTGGGCAATTGCTGGTTAAAGAAAAAAAGGTTTAATTGGCACCATCAACAGATAATACGTGCAAACCAAAGTTAACCGTAGACAAAGAAGCCGGTTCTACACAATAGTGTGTCATAAAAGTGTTAATTGATGACCATGAGGCCGCTTTACAGATTACATCTGGAGACACATGTCGGGATGCTGCCCATGATGTAGAGACGCTCCTGGTAGAATGAGCGGTTACCGCCTCCGGAGGAGCCAAACCCTTAGACCTGTATGCCCATTGGATAGCTTGAACGATCCATGATGCGATGGTTCTAGAGGAAGCCCGTAAACCCTTGTTCTTGCCGTGAAAAAGCACAAACAGATAATCAGACTTGCGGAAAGAAGCTGTGGCTTCTAGGTATTGTTTCAGAACCTGCCCAACATCTAGAGGGTGAACATTAGAGTCCTCAGTGGATCTGAAAGTAGGGAGGACAATCTCCTGATTTTCATGGAAGATGGTTGTTACTTTAGGATTCGATCCTAACATGGGGATCAAGACTACCCGGTCTGGGAAGAAGGTAAGAAAAGGTTCTTTGTATCCTAGGGATCCAACTTCAGAAACTCTCTTGGCCGATGTTATGGCCACTAGAAAGACCACTTTGAGAGAAAGCTCTCTAATTGATGACTGATCCATATGCCGTATCTCCTTTTCTGAGAAGAAATCCAAGACGAGAGGGAGATCCCATTTAGAGAATCTTGGTCTTTTCTGAGGCCTAAGCCTTATTGCTCCCTTGAAGAACTGCCTAGTAAGGGGGTGTCTGGCCCATGATACGCCTGTGAAGGCTGAGATTGCCGAAACCTGGACCCGCAAGGAACTCACCGATAGGGACAGATCCAGGCCAGTTTGTAGAAAACCTAAAATGTCCTGAATCCTTGGATTACTACAGGATCCATTGGTGGAAATCACATAGTCCGCAAACTTCGCCCAAATCCTCTGATATACTCTGTTGGTGCCCGCTCTTCTGGCATTCAACAATGTAGCAATAGCTGTACTAGGACAACCTAGAGCTTCCAACCTTCTCCTCTCAACCACCAAGCCATCAGATGGAGCTGGAATGGGCAAGGGTGAAGAGACGCTCCCTGCAGCAGGAGATCTGGTCTGGACGGGAGAGGGACCGGTTCTCGGTAACTGAGCTGCATCAGGAGAGGAAACCATGGCCTGTTGGGCCAAAACGGGACCACTGCCAGTACCTCGACATTCTCCCGCCTGAGCCTCGAGAGGAAACGAAGAATGACTGGAACTGGGGGAAAGGCATAGGCCCTGTGGAATTTCCACTGGTCCGTCAGGGCATCCACTCCGAAGGCCTGGGGACAACGACACCTCGTGTAATATTTCCCCAGCTTGAAATTGCATGGGGATGCGAACAGATCCACTTCCGGCATCATCCCTAGAGACAGGAGCCAATCGAAAACTTCGGTGTGGAGGGACCACTCGTTGTTGTCCAGGGTGACTCTTGAAAGGAAGTCCGCTTGGACATTTTGAATTCCTGGAAGATACACAGCGGATAGATTTGTTAAGTACATCTGGGCCCAGGACATGATTGGGCTTACTTCCCTCAGTAAGGCGAGACTGCGGGTGCCCCCCTGTCTCTTGATGTATGACACTGCGGTCGTGTTGTCCAGTCTCAGGAGAACTGAGGCTCCTGATATCAGATGGAGAAAAGCTTGAAGGGCACGGAAGGCAGCTCGGAGCTCCAGGACGTTTGAGACTATCCCTTGGGATGGGAAGTCCCACCTGCCCTGGGCTATCTCCGTCAGACAGAGAGCGCCCCAACCTCTGTTGCTCGCATCCGTTGTCACTGTAATCCAGGAGACAGGAGCTATGGAGTGACAATTGAGGAGGTTTTTCCGTAGCAGCCACCAAGGGAGGCTCTCCCGCATGGAGGTGGTTACCCGCACCAGATGGTCTCGAGACCCTGGATCCCATTGCTGGAGAAAACCCTTCTGAAAGGGCCGCATTTTCCATTGCGCCCACTTCACCATGGGGGCTGTGGCTACCATAGTGCCGATTATTTTGAGACACTGAGAGGCTCTGAGGAGAGTTGCTGACAATGCTAGGCGAATTCTCTCTCGAATTACCGGAATCTTCTCCAAAGGAAGAGAGATGGTGCTCTCCACTGTGTTGAATAGGGCCCCGAGGAATACTAGAGTTTGTGTCGGAACTAGGTGACTTTTCTCCCTGTTCAATAGCCAACCGAACTCTGTCAGAGTAGATATGACTTGGTCCCGATGTGACAAAATCTGTTCCCTGTCCTGAGACAGTAGGAGTAGGTCGTCCAAGTAATGGTGTAACCGGATGCCTCTTACTCGGATTAGAGCAACTACCGCCAATAAGAGCTTCGAAAACACTCGAGGCGATGTTGTGAGCCCGAATGGGAGACAAGTGAATTGGAGATGCCTCTGGCCTACTGCGAATCGGAGATACCTCTGGAAATCTTTTGCGATCGGCACATGAAAGTAGGCGTCTTTCAGGTCTATGGAGACCAGCCAATCTCCTGGTTGAACTGTTTGTCGGATTGTCAGCAGGGTTTCCATCTTGAATTTTTCCTTCTTGATGAAGGAATTTAGATGTGTCAGGTCGATTACTGGCCTCCAAGAGCCATTCTTTTTGAGGACCATGAAAAGGGGGGAATAAATTCCAAGAAATTTTTCTTCTGATGGAACTTGAATGGCGGCCCCTTGGGCAATCAGGGAATCTGTATAAGATAGAAGAATTTGTCTTTTTTCTTCTGAGAGCGGAAGGACCGTAGGCACAAACCGGTGACTGGGTGGATTGGTGAAAACCCAAGTGTGACCTGAGGAGACCGTTTTGACGGTCCAGTAATCTTGAATCGAGGCTGCCCAGACGTGCTGATACCGGAGTAAACGAGCCCCTACTTGCACTACCTGGACAGGCATCGTATCAAAAGGACTTGGAAGTGTCCCGACCACTTGGCGGGGCTGACTTTGAGGATTTTTGGCCTGAAGGCTGGCCTCTCCTCCAGTTTTTCCTAAACTCCCGACCAGGTCTGTAGCGACGAGCATCTCTAGCGCGTTCTGGTTCTTGTCTAGGTTGAGTCCTTCTTTGGTTAAGGATACGACGGTCCTGGGGTAAGAATCCTGACTTGCCCCCAGTAGCACGGGAGATAGCAGAATCCAGTTTATTTCCGAAGAGAGAGGAGCCTTCGAAAGGAATCCTGCACCAGGCCTGTTTAGAGGCAGGGTCTGCAACCCATGGGCGTAACCAGAGGGCACGTTTTGCTGTAACTGATGAAAGCATGACACGTGCCACGAGGCGAATAATGTCGATGGATGCTTCTCCCAGGAAGACCGAAGCCAGTTTCAGCTCATGTATTGGAGAGCTCTTGAATAAGTCCTCAGACACACTTCCTAGAGCTGCACCCACATCATCCGTCCAGGACTCCATGGCTTTTGACAAAGCTGCGAGGGCCAGAGCCGGTTTACAAGCCATCCCTGCCGTGATATAGATACGTTTTAAGTCCGTATCAATCTTCCTCTCCAAACCATCCTTGAAAGAGACGGTATCCTCTAGAGGGAGCGTAACATGTCTCACCAGCCTCATGAGAGCTGCATCAACAAGGGGGGCTGATTCAAGATGTTTAACCTCATCATTCTTGAAAGGATACATCTTCGCAATCTTGGAAATTAAAGAGTTTTTCCTATCAACTTTACCCCATTCATCCAGGATAATTTCACCCAGTTCACCCAGGAAGGGGAAGTTCGGGCGATCCTTCTTAAGGTGTTTAAAGTATTTCCTCTGTTTAGAGGGTGCTTCTACTGGTTCCTCCCATCTCAATGCGTCTTTAACCGCTCTGAACCAATAACTACCTATGTATACTTTCACTTTCTCTTTCCCCTATTTGGAGAAAGAGACCTAGACACAGGAAGGTACAACAAAGCTCCTTACCTCAGAAGCCAGAGAGATGGACACAGGGAAGCCGCTGCCTGAGCGAAAGAGCATCCCAAAGCATAGCTGTATGTGACAGCTATTTGAATCTGCCGCCTGTGATGACGTCATCGCGGCCACAGCGTCCCTACGCTGTGACCGACGCCGCTCCACGGCGCTCGCGCGCATGCGCAGTTGCCGTCATCGCGCGCAGACTGCGCAGGTGCGAACCAAGCCTCGATCTCAATCGAGACTTCGCAGCTGCGCAGTCGGAGCGGGGAAGCGGCGGACTGGAACGCAGATGCGTCCCAGCCGCCATGGCCATAGGAAAAAGGCATTTCGGACAAAACAAACACACACAACAGAGGAGGAGGACAAAAAAGGAACGCAGTCTCTGTCTAGAAGCAAAGATTTATGGGAGTGGGGTCCTATGAGGTATGAGAGGCGGGATTAACCCATACGTAGGCTGCCATGGAGTCTGTCAGGAAAAAAGACTATACAACCACTTTAAATAACTAATCGAAACGAAACGAAAGGAAACAAATTTTTTCATCCTGCACATGTCTAATCAATATACGCTTATTGCATTTCTTATTTTACTAAAAATATGTAGAAGAATACATATCGGCCTAAACTCAGGAAAAAATTTGTTTTTTTATACATTTTTAGGGGATATTTATTATAGTAAAAAGTTAAAAATTTGGCTTTTTTTTCAAAATTGTCGCTCTTTTTTTGTTTATAGGGCAAAAAATAAAAACTGCAGAGGTGATCAAATACCACCAAAAGAAAGCTCTATTTGTGGGAATAAAAGGACGTCAATTTTGTTTGGGTGCAACGTCGCACGACCGCGCAATTGACAGTTAAAGCGACACAGTGCCAAATCACAAAAAGTGCTCTGGTCAGGAAAAATCTTCTAGGCTGAAGCGGTTAAAAAGGAATCAAAGCAACCATGTGATAATAAATGGCTTCATGTGGTCACTATCCCTAAATAAAAGCCATTTTTTTTTTTTGGGCATGATCAGTCATATTTTCAATATAAATGACAAATTATGCAAACTTTTGAGCACAGCATTATGTAAAGGCCTTGTGTTCGCTCATCTTTTTTATTTCATGTGATGGACAGTCATATGACTTTTTGCTAAGGGTTAAGGTCACTTTGCTCAGACTGGTTAACTAACCCCCATGGAGCACAGCCTGGCTCCCCTGCATAAGGTGCATCGCCCCCCTTCGCCTCATCTAGTTTATGTTGTTTATTGGCTGCTATTGCTTGAAAGGATCTCTACACATGGCATATGGTGATTGGATTCATTTTCGTTTTTTTCTGCAAGGATGATTACTGCATATCACTACCTGATTTTGTGCTGACTTTTTAACCATCCTCTTGCAGGGCAGGCTGCCAGTGAAATTTCAGCGTTTTATAGATCATTATGTATTCTTATAATTATTAATAATACCATTTTCTATTGCTGGGAACAGCAACAATAAGGACAATTATCCCGTAGTAATGATAGGCTTTTCTACTGAGCCCATTGAATCTCTGCATTGACAGCAGATAGCAGTTCACCCATCTGATGTATTATTTATTATTAATGGAAGATATTGGGGGGTTCATTTTTTTATGTGAAAGAAATGATGTGACGTAGATGAGTAGCACCAAGAGATGTGGGTTACCTTAACCTCTTCAGCCCTGGAAAGTTTTACCCCTCTTCAAAAAAAAAACAACTATTTTTTATTTTCTGCTATAAAACATATCCAATTAATTAAAAAAAAAATGTCTTCATCAATTGAGGCCCATATCTATTCTGCTTATTTTTGGTGAAAAAATCCCAATAAGTGTATATTGATTGGTTCGTACAAAAGTTATATTTTCTACTAACTATGGGATAGATCTATGGAATTTTTTTTTTACTAGTAATGGCAGCGGTCAGCGATTATTTATTTATTTTTTTCTGACACAGTGACATTAATATAGTGATCAGTTCTAAAAGAAAAAAAAAAAAATTCACTTGTCTCTTTACTAATGACACTGGCAGGGAAGGGGTTAAGATCAGGGGCGATTAAAGGGTTTAATATGTCCCTTGGGGGTGCTTGATAACTGTGTGGGGGGGATGCTTGGACTGGGGGAAGACGGAGATCCGTGTTTCTGCTTAGCAGGAACACAAGCTCTCCATCTTCCCCTCTCACAGATTGGAGAGCTGCCTTGCTTACATAGGCAGACCGCCGTTCTGCCTCTCTCGGGAACGATCGCGGGGTGCCGGCGTATATGGGATCTGCCGGACCCACTCATTGGCTCCCGCTGTGTCCAATCACAGCGGGAGCGGGCCACCGGCAGCACGTGCCCCCAGACCCCCGGAACTAGAAATCATGTACAGATATGTGATTTCGACCAGGAGGACCGCCCTGCCGCAGTATGTATGCGTGGGCTGGTCCGGAGGAGGTAAAGTGATATTAAAGCTTTGTTTTTTTTGTTTGTTTCTTTAAAATAACAAGCATGTTATACTTTCCTGCTCTGTGTAATGGTTTTGCACAGAGCAGCTCTGATCCTCTCCTTTTTGGGTTACCTGCGAACGCTCCTGGCTCCTCCCCCTCGAGCAGTGCCCCCAAAGAAAGCCTCTTGCTCTAGGGGCACCACTGCATGCTTGCTCCCGAGCCACTGCTCTATGCATCCATAAAACACATCGAGCCGCAGCTCGGCCCCACCCCCCGCTCTCTCTTCATTGGCTCACTGGCAGTGACTGACAGAAGTAGGAGCCAATAGGCTCCCACTGCTGTCTCAGTCAATGAGGAGGGAGGGTCATGGGACAGCCAAGGCTATTGTGAACATCGCTGGATCGGTGGGAGCTCAGGTAAGGATTGGGGGGGCTGGGGGGAAGCCACTGCACACATAAGGTTTTTTTTTACCTTCATACCTTCATGCATTTTATGCATGAAGGTATAAAACCTTGAGGCTTTAGAATCACTTTAAAGGTATCTAAACCCTAAAAAAATGTAATCTGTTGCAGTTTACCGGTCTGTAGATGTGGTGGTTGCTTAAGTTTTCTTTTTTTTAGTCTTTTTTCCCATTATTTTCATCAGATGACAAATCCTGCACACTTCCTGTCTTAGGGTGTCTCCTCTATCTATATAGGGGCAATGAAGCCAACCTTGGAGCATTGTCTGGAGGGGATAGTGTTGAATAGACTAGTGGATTTAAAAGGACTTTACATAGGGGCACGAACAAATTAAAGCCAAACTTCAGCTAACACTTTTTAAGCAGTTACAGCAACAGTTTTTTTCTTTTTCTTTTTTGGATAAAGGTTTATCATAAATGAATAAAAGCGGTTCATTGTAAGCACCCCTGTCAGTGGTAAATGGTTTGTCTCAACCCTCTACCTGCCACTTTTGCCAGACAGCTTGGTCTGTTAATGGAAGTTGAAAAACAACAGACTTACTGGCAGGATCACCACGTGAAAAAAAAAAAAAGGTAAAAAAAGTCTAAAAAAGTAAACTAATGCAGCCACCACATCTAAGAATTGGTTAGCTGCAATATATTAAATATTTGCTATACCGCTTTAAAGAGATCCTGTCGCTCATTTTAAACTTTTAACCTTTTTGCTGCAGGACAATTTTTTTTTTCTTTTTTTCATACACTTTCTAAAATGCCAAATATTATAAATTACTTAAAACAATCAATATTTTCTGAATTCAGAAGACCTATGTCACAATGTAGAAATGATCGGGTGGCTCCCCTGTGTCAATGTGACTGTCCAGTGATGCTCTATGTAGGTAAAACTTAAAGCGGTTGTAATCCACTGCACTTTTTCTTACCTGCAAGTGAAAGGAATAATGTGCTAGTATGCATTGCATACTAGCACATTATGTGAAACTTTCTTCAAAACAAAACCTTCCAGCAATGCGATGTCATGCGATGTCATCGCTGGAGACAGCGTCTGTCTTCACCTGGACTTCCTTCCAAAGTTCGTGGACTCCGGCTCTGTGACTGGGTAGAGCCGTGATGTCACTCCTGCGCATGTGCGCGGGAGCCACCAGTCACAGTACAGGGCTCTGAAGAAACAGCACGGGTGGCTGTTCCTTTAGAACACATGCGCCAGTGATTTAACTGGCTAGATGTACTGTAAAGATCTCCTAAATGGCGCACCTTTAGGAGATATTTACACTACCTCTAGTTAAGCCTTATTATAGGCTTACCTATAGGTAAAACCTAAAGATGGAAGTTTACTTCCTCTTTAAGTCGATAATAAAACTATAATCTTAAGAGTCCATTAATTGTGAATCGCAATATGATAATGAAAAGATAAAAGGTAGCCAACACGTTCTGGGGCTGGACAATCCCTCTTCATCAGGGTTTAAGAAAAACTTGCTATATGTACTTGCTATAGGACTCTATATAAAAAATCCTGGGTAGTAATTGAATCGGGGAAAGAACATTGATGGTTGTGTTAAAGTGTTACTAAAGACAATTTTTATATACATAATTTCATTTCATAACCAACGAGTCACTGTAGCAAATCATTGCTGATGAATTAATACAACGTGTAAAAAAAAAAAAAAGACTTCTGTCATCAAAGCAGCAAACTGAGAGCCTTCAAAATGTGAAACGGAGCCCAAAGCTCCAAATGCTGGCTCATTGCCAAAGCTTTTTTTTTTATATTCTTATTTTTTTTAGGCCTGATTATAACAAAGAAATCATCTATAACTCCACCAGAAATTCCCTTTAATACTGTTCTTGTATAACGGACACTGCGGAGCTCTCAGTAAGCGTCAATGCTTTATTCTGTTTAGGTTTTCTAAGAGCACAATGATAATAAGACTCATCTACTCCAATCCTTCAAAAATGGTTATAATCATTTTTCCACATATAAAATAAAGCTTTAGAGATTTAAATGAATAAATGTTCTATTTCTATCATGTATCATCTAAATTGCATCCTTTGTTTAGAAACACCGCTGGGTTGGAGATACAAGCCAATTAGCTCTTCATTCAGTACGTTTCTATCTCTGTAGGTGTTCTTTAAACTAAAATTTGAATGCGTGGTAGACTATTTAAACTTTTAAGAGAGACATTTCCTTTGTCAATCTTGACAAGCTTACCAGTTCCTTGTTAGTCCTTGATGCTATAATTATGTGTGGAGGACCAACTATTTTAAAATGGTCCCTTTCTTAGCTATCACTAGTAGTCACATTCAACTAAGCCTGTCGGTCAGTGTTACAACAGCGAATACAGCGAATATTTATTCGCTGTTGTAACACACCTGGGTGAGCTCGGAGCACACTCTCTGCGACCCGAGCCCACCCTATATTAAAGCCTCTGGCTCTAATCGGTGCTTCAAAAAAAACATCCCCTCCATTGGAATCCATGCGCCGGTGTCCTGAAAGGGGCCAGACGCATGGATAGGGGAGGTGGCGATGGACAAGGAGGGGGGCGGCGCCAGTGCGACCTTAATGGACGGGCTGCCCCTGGTTGCCATTACCAGGAGTAGTGACCCTTGTGGCATAGGCTGTAGATGTTTTGGGCAGCCTGTACCCAGCTCCACAACTTCACACTTGCTTACAGGAGTGTACACTGTGAAGAAGGAGCTTTACCAAAATTACCCCTCCTCATCCGGGAAACTGAACTTAACACTGTCCCTCGCAACTGAGTCTCTTTCCTGACTACATACTCACCAGAAGCACACCCAAATGGCGTCAAGTCCCTTATTTAACCACTTGACCTCTGGAAGATTTACCACCCTTCATGACCAGGCCATTTTTTTGTGTTACTTTAACTGACAATTGCGCTGTCGTGCGACACTGTACCCAAATAAAATTGATGTCCTTTTTTCCCACAAATAGAGCTTTCTTTTGGTGGTATTTGATGACCTCTGGGTTTTTTATTTTTTGCTCTATAAACAAAAAAAGACTGACAATTTTGAAAAAAAAATAATCTTTCTGTTATAAATTACATCCAATAAAATATTTAAAGAAAATCTAATTTCTTCATCCATTTAGGCCACAGGTGTTAGGTGTTCTGCTACATATTTTTGGGAAAAAAATCCCAATAAGTATATATTGATTGGTTTAGTTATAGCGTCTACAAACTATGGGATATATATATATATATATATATATATATTTTTTTTTTTTTTTACTAGTAATGATGGCGATCAGTGACTTATAGCGGGACTGTGATATTGTGACTGACATACTGACACTTTTGACACTTTTTGGGGACCAGTGACATTATTACAGGGATCAGTGCTAAAAATATGCACTGTCATTGTGCTAATGACACTGGCTGGGAAGGGGTTAACAGGGATGATCAAAAGGGTTAACTGTGTACCTAACCAGTGTTTATGTGAACTGTGTGAGGTGCTTTTACTAGGGGTAGAGATGGAATTTATTCCCTGCTTTGCAGGGACACCATCCCTTCCCCCCTGTCAGAAACGGCGATCTGCCTTGTTTACATAAGCAGATCGCAGTTCTGTGTCTCTGTGCCTCATCGGCGGGTACCCAGTACACACCGATCGGCTTCCACAGTGTGTAATCACAGTGGGAGCGACCCGCCGGAGGTGTGCATTTCCGCCCCCTACCAGGAAGTGTGAGATCACGTATATATGTATATATATATATATATATATATATATATGTATGTGATCTGGCGCAGAGGGTGCTGCCCTGTAGCCTTAATACTGTTATAGGGCAGTTGGGAAGTAGTTTAAAGGTTCCCTCACCCAAGATGGCTGCTGAAGTCTCACAAGAGTTCAGTTTCCAATCAGGCCACCTTCCTCTCTTAAGATACTGTATGGAAGCTCTAATGGGGCGTACACACGGCCGGACTTTTCGGCTACAAAAGTCCGATGGACGCAGACGGACCAAATCCAGCGGACAATCCGATCGTGTGTGGGCTTCCCCAGACTTTCAGCAGACTTTTTCAGTCGCAAATCTGACGGACTTTAGATTTGGAACTTGCTTCAAATCTTTACGTCGTAACTCCGCCGGACCCATAAATCCGCTCGTCTGTATGCTAGTCCGACGGACAAAAACTTGACGCTAGGGCAGTTATTGGCTACTGGCTATGAACTTCCTTATTTTAGTCCGGTGTACGTCATCACGTACGAATCCGTCGGACTTTGGTGTGATCGTGTGTAGGCAAGTCCGGTCGTTAGAAAGTCCGCCAAAAGTCTGTCGGACAGGCTGTTGAACTTTTGTAGCTGAAAAGTCTGACCGTGTGTACGCCCCATTAGGGACCAACTCCCTTATGACGCTTCTTATTCCATGCAATAATGACACAAGGCCATCTACAGGTAGGATGGCTAACTGCACCTGCCTACAAGCTAACAATTTAATTGCTATGGATGGTGACGATTTGTCACTAGTAAGAAGTGATTTGTTGCTGTTACATCTCATGCTACATTATAGGGTTAGTGTGCTCTGCTGCTTGCTCTCGCTCTCCTTCAGCCGATTGTATGTAAGCCATAGAGGTGAATACAGAGCAATTGTCGCTGACTTGTCTGCTCAGACTCCATCACTGAGTGTACAAATTGCTGTACAATTTGGAAAATAGTGATTCCATAGAAAATAACTATGATTTCCTTAGCAAGAAATTGCCTAAAATAGAAAATAAAGAGGATTGCTGTAAATAAATTGCCTGTCTGACATGGCATTTTAACCACTTACAGACCGGAAGATTCTCCCCCTTAATGACCAGGCCATTTTTTGCGATTCGGCACTGCGCCGCTTTAACTGACAACTGTACCCAAACAAAATGTATGTCCTTTTTTTCCCACAAATAGAGCTTTCTTTTGGTGGTATTTGATCAGCGGTTTTTATTTTTTGCATTATAAACAAAATAGAGTGACAATTTAGGAAAAAAAAAAACAATATTTTTTACTTTTTGCGATAATAAATATCCCCCCAAAAAAACAACTAATTTCTTCATAAGTTTAGGCCAATGTGTATTCTTCTACATATTTTTGGTAAAAAAAAAAAAAAAATAAGCGTATATTTATTGGTTTGTGCAAAAGTTATAGCGTCTACACAATAGGGGATAGATTTATGGCATTTTTATTATTTTTTTTTTTTTTTACTAGTAATGGTGGCAATCTGCATTTTTTAGCTGGACTGCGACATTATGGCGACATTACGGCGGAGCGATCGGACACTTTTGACACTTTTTTTGGACCATTGACTTTTATACAGCGATCAGAGCTATAAAAATGCACTGATTACTGTGTAAATGCCACTGGCAGGGAAGGGGTTAACACTAGGGGGAGATCAAGGGGTCAAATGTGTTCCCTGGGAGGTGTTTCTAACTGTGGGGGGATAGGACTGATTCCTGATTAGGAACAGCAGATCTCTCTCTCCTCCCCTGTCAGAACGGGGATCTATCTGTTTACATTGACAGATCCCTGCTCTGGCTCTTGTGATCGTGGGTGGCCGGCGGACATCGCTGCCTCCATCCACATGCATTGGGTCCCCCGCCATACAGCGGGCACGCGCATGCCTGCTATGGCTCTTATAGGAGCCGTCGTACAACTACAGCAATTTGCGGGAACGAGCCGACCTGCCGCAGTATAATGACGCCGGCTGGTCGGCAAGTGGTTAGGTAGGAAGTAGAAAAAAATTGACAATGGGTGAGCAGGCAGGCCTTTTATAGCAGAAAAGTTATGCTATGTCTATTCCAAAGGAATTCTTACCTGCCCATGGCCATTTCAGTGTACAATTCCGGCATTTGGAAGGTGCCGGAATTGATGAACTCCCACATGAGACGCCGAAAGTCCTGAACCAGGAAGTAGACAGGGCTTAGGTGTCAGCACCGGCAACATCGCTGCAGGAGCGGGGAGCATAGTTCCACTTTAGGGTGGCTCTACCACTAAAATAAATGCGTGAAATTAGGCGTTTCTCTGTCTCTTATAGAGCAGCAGAGAAATCTCAGTGAGTGGAGGGGGGCCAGGTAATCCACATTTCTAAGCTTTGCCAATAGGTGGCACTGTAAAAGCACACAATAATCCAGAACTTTATTTGTGATTATCAAGCCATGTGAAATGTCCTGGAGTGGAATAATGAAAGCCTTCTGCAGTTTTAGTCCCTTTTTGCAGGGCTGGAGATCATTCAATTTGCTAAACAAATAGGCCCAGTTGTAAAGCCTCACATAATACCCAGTGAAGTGACTGGCCTCCTACATAAGTTGTACCTGTCTATCTGCAGCCCTCCCCTTACTTCCATTCAAAGTGCTGAATTTTAAAGCTTGTCTGAGAGTCCAGAAAAAAGGGGGCAGAAAGCTGGAGTTACACTGCACAGAGCTCAGTGAGAAGAGGTCTGAGAGATGATTGGAAGGAAGGGACACACCCCCTTCACGCAGCACACGGGAACAGAGCTGAGGCTGTCAATCAGCTGGAGCGCTTCCTCCCCTGTCGCCATTTTTCTTTTGTCAGGATAACTTGTCAGAAGTGATTCATGCCGATAGCAGAGGAATGAAGCAGCAGACAAAAATGACACTTAGTGCTCTGAATTGAGTACACATGATAGAGTGAAATGCTTTGTTCATTTTTCATGTCTGAGGTTTATAGACATGTGCAATTCGTTTAGGTCCGAATTCGTATTTTAACGAATTTAGAAAAAATTGTTAATTCGGAAATATCCGAATTTTCCCATTTTCGAATTTTTCCGAACAGAAATTCAGTAAATCGAAAATTCTGAAATTTGAAAATTCTGAAATTCGAAAATTCGAAGTTCGGAAATCCAAAATTAAGAATGAAAATCCGAAAATTCAAAAGAACAAAAATAAGAATGAAAATCTGAAATAATAACTAACTAATAATAGCTTAACTATTACTAACTATTAACTTATAGGTATTGGAATTTCCTTTCAAATTTGGCTGTTAGTGAACGTAACGAATATGAATTTATCCGAAGTAACGAATTATCCGAAATATCAAATGCCGTATCTAAACAAATGGAACATAATGAATTAGTAATAATAAATAATAATAATAATAATAAAAACGTATTATTATTATTTATTATTATTTCGTTCCATTCCATTTGTTTAGATGCGGAATTCGTTATTTCAGATAATTCGTAACTTCAGATAAATTTGTATTCGTTACATTCACTAACAGACAAATTTGAAAGGAAATTCCAATACCTATAATTTATTAGCTAGTTGTTATTAGTTAGTTATTATTTAGAATTTTCAGATTTTCCTTTCTTCTTTCCGAATTTTCAAATTTTCAGTTTTCAGATTCCGAATTTTTAGATTTATGAATTTACGAATTTTCGAATTTACAAAAAAAGCAAGAAAAGAAAACGAAAACTAACAACTTTTTCGTCAATGCACGTGTCTAGAGGTTTACAATCATTTTAAATGGGCTGACTGTTCTTTCTTCTAGGGAACAAAATAAAGGGGTTCAAGGTGCCATTCAGAGTTGCGTTAGGTTTCCAGTGGGTCCAGATCCTCAAAAGTGCAAAGTCATGCATAAATGGGCAGATATCCAAAGATGAGCAATAAAAATGGTGAAAGATCTGAGGGTTAAAACATGTATCAATAGAGACTAATGATACATGTTTTAGAGATCATTAGAGACTGCAGGGACATAATGTGTGCAGTTTGAATTGAAAGGGAGGATGTGACTGAAACCTTTAAATATATTCATGGTGTGAATAAGGTGCAGTAGAGCAGTATTTTCAATATGAAGCTAAGATCAAGAACACTGGAACATGACCTCAAACTAGCAGGAGGACAGTACAAAACTAACCTTAGAAAGTATTATTTTACAGAAAGATGCTTGGAATAGACTTCCAGTTGAGGTAGTAGGGCAGTCAACAGTAATTGGATTCCAACATGTTTGGGACAAACCTAGATCTATACTCAAAATTAAAAAAATGGGGCAGACTTAGATGGGCCACTTGGTCTTTTTCTGCCATCACTCTTTCATGTTTCTAGATATCCATATCTCCACATCAGTTGTCCATCCATGGACAACCTATGGGCCATTTTCCATTAGCAAGCCTGTCACTGGCAGCAACTTACCAGTGACAGTGGCAATAATGAGCATAAAGAATTAATGATGGTGAGTTAGATGAGCTGCAGTGAGAACTGTGACCCCACAAAATGTCCCACCTAAAATACAGTTCCGTTATTTGATTTTCCGCCTAAATAGAGTATTGACCACAAAGGAAAAAAACAGAGAAGTGGTTAGGCACTGCCCTGTCCCCATGCCCGCTGTTGCCCTAGGCACAATGTTACAGTACAGGAGGTTGGCACTGAAATAGAACACAAGCATATACATCCAGGTTGAAAATTGAAATATTAGCTAATGTGATGAATGTCACAATATTATGCCTCTTTATGTGTGGGCAGAATTTTGTAACAGACTTCAATGACATTTCTAATTGTTTTTAACAAACGATGACCTCTTTGGCACACAACTGGCAGTTTTAATTAATTGGAGAGGAAAAACCTTTAGCGGAGAGACACCATTCCTGCTTCATCTCATTACACAAGAAGAGACGTTCATACATGGATGTTAAGTACGCTGTGAATCTATTGGTCTTAGTAACGCCTTACTGACTAGGAACTCCTTTGTTTTTTTCTTTGTGTGCCACTGACTTCTTTCTTATTATTTCTTAGAGATGTGTTTGACGAACAAAAGGCGTTGGTGTAAAAAAAAAAAAGTATCACGGTTTTCGAGGACCATTAAGCCTGATGTAAATGCATCTTCTACAGGGGGAAGCTATGAAATATGGGGGCTTCTTCTGAAATGTCTTCAATACGTTCAAAGTCACTGAAATGCAACCAACATACAGAGATCTGACTTTGCCCAATGCATATTTCCTCCAGTTCTGTGACTCAAGGGGTATTGAAATCAGAAGAGCTTAATAAATGTCAGGCAACTTGCAAGAAAAAGGACAATAATGACAGTCTCGATATTACTATCAACTCAGGTTCCCTTTTCTTGTATCACATGTAAAATGCATTCAGATGCACACAATGCACCAACATAAAAATGTAGTGGTGAATGGGCCCTTAAGAAATATACACCCAAGGCTTGAGCTGTGTTAGACTTCAAATCTGTTTTTGTGATCCTATCAACCATAGAGGGAGGTTCTCGTTTCTTCCACTTAAGGATGACCAAGCATCGTGCGGCAGTTAATACATGCACATGGAACTTTCTAGCCATTTTAGAGAAAGAGGGGGGTGGGAGGCCCAAAAGGAAGATTTTAGGATTGAAAGGCACCCAGGAGCCAAAGATGGAATGGAGTAGGGAGTGGACCAACCCGCCAATAGGGCATGATTAGAGGGCATGTCCAGAAAATATGATACAACATTACAGCGCCAGCACCGGCGATTGGCAAAAGGATAAATGGAATGAAGCAGATCTGGGGTTTGATACCAATGATAGAGTATCTTTTATTGATTCTCCTTGTACATAGGACAAATAGAGCTCTTGGAGGCCTGTGACCAAATAAGTTGCCATGTTTTCAAGGATAACTCCTCGCCCAAGGCCTGCTCCCATTTACACATATAGGCGTGCCAAGGCCCGAACGGGGATAGGTCTGTAATTAAAAGTTGGTAAGTACACCATATCATACCCCTAGGGGATGGGCCCTCCAAGCGAACTTTCTCAAATTCAATCAGAGGGGAGAACTGGAGGTTTGTTACTAAGGACTGCGCAAAGTGTTGTGTTTGCAAGTAACTATAAAAGGCCTGTCTAGGCAGTTTATAGGCTTCTTGAAAATCTTGAAAGGTCTGCAACTTTCTTGTTCTAAGATCCACCAATTGACCAAAGTGAAACAGGGCCCTATCCCTCTAACAAATTCACTTTAAACAAGTCCTTACTGTCCTCTGTTGCTGCAGTCACTGTGAAGCAATTCGTCCTCACAGTTCAGTTCACAACAGAGAAATACCGGCTCTGTTAGACTGGAATTATGAACTACACAATGCAGGGATCCCTTGGAGCAGCAGGCAAGTGTGCTGGGGATTTTTGGATTTTATTTAGAACAGTGGTCTTCAAACTGCAGCCCGTTGCTTGCCTTTATCCCACCCTTGAGGCACTATTCTTCCTACTGATACAAGACACTATTTTGCCAACTCACACCAACAATGGGGCACCGTTTCTCCCACTGACACCAATAATGGGGCACTATTCCTCCCACTGATACCCACGATGGGGCACTATTCCTCCCCCAATACCAAATGTAGCGATGCATACTCCCACCGATGCCAGGAAAATTTCCACTCCCTCTGGCCACAGTCTGGCCCTCCCAAAGACTGAAGGACAATAAACTGGCCTGTTGTTTAGAGCGATTGAAGGTTTGGAATAAAGATTCTGAAGTTGTTCTCTTAGCAGCTCAGCTCACCCTGCTCAGCACTGGGGGTATGCATAATTGAGCGTTCTATTTCTATGAAATTTCATAAAAAATTTGAATATTCTGACAAAATTTTGCAATTGTAGTAAAATGCAATAGAGTAGTATGGGAAGGTGAACTTAAAAGAATAGTCTACCTTTCTGACCATGCTTCATGTTACACCCAAACATGGCCCCCACCCTTTCTCCTTGGTGCACCCTGTTTGTATTTCAATTTAGTGTGGCAAAGCATGGCTCCGCCTGGGTCGATGAATTGAAAGACTACTAGTCCTGTCTGCCACAGAGGGACTCGTAAATCTCATTGGAGCACAAGTGTGATGTCATGTGCTGATCGCAGTTACAATGGTTGCTGGCACCAATGCAAAAAAATTAATACATTCTATTTTCATTATTGGGGGTGCCTTTTTCCATTTTTTTTTTCAAAAAGTGGACTATGCCTGTAAAGTAGTTTTTAGGGGTGTAATGGAAAATACACAAATGCAAATACATTTAGGAGCATATTTTTAAAGCAGTGAATGAAAGGCCAAACAAGACAATGCCAAAACCTCTTTAATATGTATATATATATATTTTTTTGTTTGCTAATTAGGAGTTTTAGGTACGTTTTTAAATACTGTATTATGGTATCAGTTGCCCATGAGCAAGATGGCGACTACACACTCACATCCAGGACTCAGACCGAGGTGTGGTACTATAAGAGGTGGTGACTCAGCACGCTGCCCGTTCCCCATTGATAATGTTAGCTATGACGAAACACGTCTGAGGAGGTACGTGCTGACGTCACCACGCTGTCTCGTTGAGGAGGACGGGACTTGTTTGCTTATGCCGGCTGGCTTCACAATTCTATGCAAGTTTTTATCGTTGGTTTGTAAGTGCATTTCTCTTATTTTTAATAAATTAGTGTTGATGATATCATGCCATTGGTCTATTATATATATTTTTTGGGTTATCATCTACTGTCAACCATGACGCCGTGAACCATTTCCTTACCTGCTGAGCTACCGATCCACCTACCATACAAGCCGTTCCCCGGATCGAGCCGAGGTTCTGCCTTTCCCATAGAGATATTTGCTCAGTTTGATCTGAGGTCATGTGATGAATACCCAGTTCTTCTCGATTGGTCAAGCATTTGGAATTTTTCACACATGTTTTTATCAATTTGGACTTTAAAAGCGCAATTTTTTCTTGTTTAATGCCAAAACCTCTATGGGCATACTTACGTTCTGCCATTGTACTGTTGAATGGTGGGGTCTGGTACTTAGAAGCAGAGGTGGGGGACTCGAGTCACATGACTTGACTCGAGTCGGACTCGAGTCACCTGTTTGAGGACTTGCGACTTGCTTGACAAAATTAAATAAATGACTCGACTTGACTTTGACTTGCCACTAATGACTTGCGACTTGACTTTGACTTGGGCTATTTGACTTGCAATGACTTGCAATGACTTGGCACCACCAGTGCTGTGTCTTGGCCTAGGCAAAAGCCGCCCCCCACAAAAGAAAGCTCCCCCGAGTCCCGGCTTCTGCCCGCACATATACAGTTTGCTAACATTGTGGGCGGGGATCGGATCGGTGTCCGCGAGCGGCGCTTGCAGGGTTCGTGGCCGCAGCAGACTTTTTTTTTATTTGATGATGACTGCACTGCAGTCTCTCCACCTAGGCTGTAGGTCTCTGTATTCCGTCCGGCCAGGCCGCGGCGCCGCCCCCTTCCTGCTGCGGAGTGATCTCTGAGGGAGGGGCTGGGCTTCTGTGCAAATGTGCAGAGCCAGCAGCGTGAGTCGCGGGCCTCACGTGGGGGAGGAAGAAGGAACTGGAAGTTGCCCAAGGAGCCAGCCAAGCCTAGCCGACTGACTGAATCTGAGTGGTGTCCAGTCCAGCAGCCATAGAGTAAGTCATGGCAGACTATTATTCTTCTACTGAGGGGGCACTGGAGCAGGGACAGTCACACGACTCAGGGAGGAACAGGTCTGAGAATGGGGGTCAGTGCAGTGGTCGTCGCAGCGCAGAAGAAAAAGCACAGATCCGAGGAGGAGGAAACAGATTTGCAGAAGCTGCAGGTTTGTTTGATGCAGTGCCAAGCAAATGCTTCCCTGAAAACTTCCCTGCAAACTTAGCATTAGCTTGCTTGGCACTGCATCAAACAGACCTGCAGCTTCTGCAAATCTGCACTAGTGATGTAGCAGCTAGCAGGGCCCTGGCCAGGGCCTGTACTGATGATTGCAGGATGCAGATATGATTGCAGATGCAATCAATCATCAATATCATTGCACATGCTAAAACTATGAAACCTAGGTAGGTACAAACCTTCTTTCCTTGTTTTCTCCTCCTCCTCGGCTCTGTGCTTTTTTCTCCTGCACTGCGACAGCCACTGCACTGACCCCCAGTCCCAGACCAGTTCCTCCCTAAATCCTTCACTAATTAACTATTACTTGTGCGAAGTACAAAGTGCTCAACGTGAATATTACATAAAAATCATATTGCTGAATAAAGTGCTCCATGCGCATGCGTACTACAAACTCATTAAACAGTCCACGTCCAGTGAAAGTTCATGTACTGCAATGCTCCATGCATGCTGAAATCAATGCAAACTTTAGCACTGGTCACTGTATTGGTGTCACTGGTGCCCAAAAAGTGTCACTGTGAGTCACTAATGTAATATTCTAATCTGGAATGATAAACGTGTCACTGTTTTAAACAAGGTTAGGTTAGGACCGTATATATATATATAATACATTAAAAATAGTTCTGTAAGTACTAGTGTACTAAGCAGCAACACCTTATCTTCTGGCAGTGCCCGGGCCGTCCCGACAGCAAACTCTGGATCCACCCCTGACAGATCAACGCACAAGGCAGCTATAATGGAGGGAGCGATTCCAAAAATAATTAAATTTGGATTTAAGGATTATGTTTTAGATGTTGGTGAAAAGAAGAGAACGGCGATATGCAAGGTCTGCAACTCAAAAATAAGAGACACGTCCACCACAACATCCAACTTCATCCGTCACTACAAAACCCACAAAGAAAAGTAGGTACAGTAACATCATGTGTATGTATGTATGTATATATATATATATATATATATATATATATATATATATATATATATATATATATATATATATATATATATATATATATATATATATATGCAAATTAGGCCTACATCCCACTTTAGGTGGGAGCAGAGTGTATTGTTGTTCAAATCAATAAATCACATAGCTAACTTTTTTTTCTATCTCTCTTCTGTTTACTCTATAGATATGAAGAGTACATCCATACCAAAGGGGCTTTTGAAGATACCCAGCCTCAAATCTCACAATTCATCGCACAGGGGACTGTGCAGCTATACCACTGCAACCACCAGCAGCAAAAGGCAATTACAAATTCAATCCTGTCAGACCTCATTATAAACTGCAACATGCCTTTTGGAGAAGCCACAGACCTCTCACAGGGAGAAAAACTTGTGACAATAAGTGCTGTTGTACCCTGTATCCTTTCTCTGAATCACCACTTGGAAAATCATAAAGAGAGCGTGCGCTACCTTGGTGGCTTGATCCGTAGCCTGCAAGAATCACTCCAAAGACTATTGGAAGGGATCTTTGTCAATGTGAGGATGGCAGATGAACAGAATGATGTAGCAACCTTACCCTTCTCTGACCCTCTATACCTAAAAGCTGCTCTGCTGGATCCTTCATTTGGCACCATGTGGTTGACCCATGATGTTTTGGCTACCGAAAATGTCAAGGAGGCTGTGTCTGCGATGATAAAAAGTATGTTATGTTTTTGGAAATAACCCGTTTGCAGTAATAACACCTGAGTGTATTGAGTCACTGTTTTATGCTTGTGTTTTTCAGACTTAATTCTCAAAGAGTACTGCAAGCCCACCCCAACAACCACCGATGAAGACGAGCAAATGCCAGTGGCAGAGTCAGAGAGTCAATCTGGGCTGTTCACAGCATACCACAAAAAACAGAAGAGAGATTCATGTTCCAGTCCCCAAATTCAGCTGAACCAGTATTTAGACATTTGTGATGGACAGAGCTGCCTTCAGTTTTGGGCCATGAACAGGCACATGCTCCCCTCTTTGTTCAGGGTAGCGGTAAGAGTAATGTCAGTCCCTGCATCAAGCGCACCTGTTGAACGTGTGTTCAGCCATGGTGGGGTGATAATGCGACACCATGGCTCACAACTGAGCGAGAAAGTACTTTCCAATTAAATTTTTTGCAAATGCAATGCATGTTAAGTGGCTATTCTGAGAAGTGAGAATACTATTTTTTGCAAATGCAATGCATTTTAAGTGGCTATTCTCATAACTAAGAAAAAAGGAATAGAAGTAGATAGGCGCTGTTTCCAAGCCTGGTGAATTCAAATGTGTTATTCTCTTAGTGGGAGGGCAGTATGGAGTGGGAAAGATTGTAAAGATGTTGCCTATAGTATTCAGTGAATGTTTATCCCGTGGAATTGTGTATAAAGGTCCTCGATGTGCATAAGTCAAGTTGGTTGTCTGACTTAATAAAGTGCAGTGTGTGCTCTAAAAAAGATATAACTTAATCCGTATAAATATAATATATCCATATATAAATGAACCCTATTTTTAAATTAAAAATATTTGTGGAAAATTATGTGATCCATAACGTAATCGATAATGTACATATGTAGTGAACAAACAAATATATATAAACAAGTGCTTTCAGTGCTGCTACAAAGAAAACCCCTGGATTCTGATAGATATTCCAAACCTTTCAGTGCGTGCCTTAATCCGTGTTCTAATAGTGATTGATTGCACTCACCAGATCCTAGCAGCACTGAAAGCACTTGATTATATATATTTGTTTGTTCACTTCATATGTACATTATCGATTTACGTTATGGATCACATAATTTTGCACAAATATTTTTAATTTAAAAATCGGGTTCATTTATATATGGATATATTATATTTATACAGATTAAGTTATATCTTTTTTAGAGCACACACTGCACTTTATTAAGTCAGACAACCAACTTGACTTATGCACATCCAGGACCTTTATAACACATTTGAATTCACCAGGCTTGGAAACAGCGCTATCTAATTCTATTCCTTTTTTCTTATATCTTACTCCACCTAGTGGAAGTAATCGGTAGTGGCAGCTGTTCCAACAACATTCTTTAATTTTTTAATTTTTATTCCATTGCATGCATCCCATTGCGCGGGTGTTTCTCCCTCTTTTTTCTATTCTAATAACTAAGCTCAAAGTTTGAACTTGACACAATGCCAAATTGCCAATATCTGGACACTTGAAGAATGGTGATGGGAATACTATTATTCTCATCACCATTCAAGTGTCCAGATATTGGCATTGTGTCAAGTTCAAACTTTGAGCTTAGTTATTTTCCCCCTCAGCAAGGACTACATTTTTTTCAGGCTTGTTGGCCATTTAATTGCTGAGTGTTCTGCTCCTTGTCTGCTATTTGGGCATTCAAAGTGTTTCTTTAATATGCCAAGAAAAAAGCACTAAGCTGTTTTGTTAATGTTGAAAATAAAACAAAATCTTTCCTGAAAACTGACTTTTAACTCATTTAAAGGATGAAAATGGGGTAGATCAGTATTTTGACTTAATTTGTGACTTGACCAAAATAAATGACTTGACTTGACTTGCTTGCCTTCTAGCAGGGACTCGACTTGGCTTGCTTGCTTTTTGCCACAGTGACTTGGGACTTGCTTATGACTTGAAGGTTAAGACTTGAGACTTGCTTGTGACTTGCACATGTGTGACTTACCCCCATGTCTGCTTAGAAGGGGATTGGACATGACACCAGCCAACATGGATATAGATTAAGGTTCACTTTCAGCTAATTAAATTAAAGTTAAAGTGTCACTAAACCCACATCATAAAAAACTATCAATAAATGGTGTATTTCATGCTGTTCATATTCACTATGTGAATCATTTTCTGTATTCTGCAAAAAAACCTGGTTGATCCTTCTGTTCTCTATCTCCCCACTTCAATCATGTCTCCAATTCAGCTAGGGATTTTGTAGAACAGTGTTGGCAGCTCTGCACATGCTCAGTTTTCAGTGAGTTTCTGTGCTGAGCATTTCCTCCCTATCACATCTGAGCAGCCCATGTGACTATAGAGTCACACATGTGGGCGTATACACTCTGGTAAATGACAGCCCACTCCCTCCCTCCTTCCTCCTCTTCCATGCCCATTAACCAGCTATACACAATGGGGGCAGGATAATATGTGTAGATTAATGGTGGCCTCACCTCCCTTTTATTCTAAGACACAGGATGGAAGGGCGTGACACAGCCTGTGACTGGCAGAATCCGCCCGCACCATGGTATTTCCACAAAATAAAAAAAATATATTTCAAATATTTATTTGTGTGACAATTTAAAACAGGTTATTGATATTAATTATTTTTACTCTGCCTTCAAAAGGCTGTTTTTTTTTTTTTAAACAAGTGGCTGGGTCATGTGACAGCTGTATATCCATTGGGAAAAATGTGCTTGGTTCTTTATTTAAAATAATTACAGTGCCATCATCCGCAGGGCTGCTGTTAGAAATCATGGGGTCCCATACAGCCTACCTGACAGGCCCACCGCCCCCTTCTGGCTGAAAGTGACTGAGGACATAGATCTATAAGTCCCTTTCTCTACAGCTTCAGCTGCACAGATGAATAAATAGGAAATGCTCTGAGGCTTCCTGCTCATTTACAAACTGAAGCATAGTAAGCACAGTTCACTAAGCTTCAGTGATGAATGGACACGGGAGTGATTGGTACCAATAGCTTACTGTCTTCATTCAGAAAAGGAAGGGGCCAGTAAATTACATATTTACAAGTCCCTTCCTCTACTTTCCAGCCTGAAATATCCCACTGCGTGCCTGCAGCACCTGCTGGCGGGAGAGGAGGGAACCGGCACCACTGTGGGGGAAAGGGGCACACAGCGAGGCCCGGACAGCAGATGGAAGGGGTGCATGTGCTACAACCTATCCCTCTGCAGTGCAGCTGGAGGGAAGGAGTGGAGAAGAAGCTGGCAGTGCTGCAGGGGGAGGCAGAAGAGGATTGGTGTCTGCAATAAGACAGTACAGCCAGACCTCCTGTTCAGCAGGTGCCCGGGCCCCCCCTTTGAACTAATAGGGCCCGGGCCCAGTACAGGACGGCTGACTGTACTGCCTTATCAGCTGCCCTGATCATCCACATACAGAAATAGAAGGGACAATGTCAATTAAACAGTGTGTGTTTAGTATCACTATAAAGTTATACATAACAAATTTCCTTATAATTTGTTATCATGAAGACAGAATCTTATGTTTTGCATCTGTGACACCTTCAAAATAACGGGCTCCAAGCTCTGCCTATTAGCGGCCACAGCTGTTATTCAGATACCTTTTCATGGCTGCCAATTTGTAACAAACATCTGAAGTTGCGATGAGACATTGCAAAGTTTTGGTTTTTGATCTTGTTTGGCAACCCTGAGATTTTGTATCTGTATCTAGGTCCATGGCCATGGTCCCGACGGGACACTTTTATCAGACGGTTAACAAGCACGCTGCTGTTTTTTGTTTCATTGATTTGTGAGCTCCCTGAACGTTACCTTATTATGTTAATGGTCTAGCTTGTTTGTGTTGATTTCCTTTATAAGATGTAATCTGCAGTAATGTTCAGAGCTTCTATAATATATGATTAGCATTGTAATTATAGCACAGTGTATGGAATTCTAAGTAACCTGGTTCTAATCCAGGGCCAGGAGTAGATTTAGGGAGCTGTCTGAACCAATACAAAAAAAGACGGCAGCTCTAAAATGTAATAATGTTAACCACTTGCTACTGCATAACGCTTGTTCGTAGCAGCAAGGAGGGTGGGGCCTAACACTCCCTCCTAACTAGGGTTGCACCAATACCACTGTTTTAAGACGGAGTACAAGTACCGATACTTTTTTTCCAAGTACTCGCCGATACCGAATACCGATACTTTTTTTATGTCATACATACATACAGCACTGATGGGCACTGATGAATAAGGATGAGCTCCGGCGTGTTCGCAAGCTGCATGTGCCGAGCCCACCAGGAAGTTCCCGATCTCTGCAACCGCACATCGGGAAATGTCTCACTGCCTGTGATTAGCGCTGTGCAGTGCCGAGTTCTTGGTGGGCTCAGCACGTGCAGCTTGTGAACACGCCGGAGCTCACCCTTACTGGGGAGGCATGGATTGTGTCTGTTTTGGTTTTTTTTTCTTGCAAATTTATTTTTTAGAATTTATTTTTTTAATTATTATTATTTATAACATAAACGAAGGGACACGTTCTCCAATGCAAATATATTTACTGAATCTTCAAATCATCAAAGTCGTCATGTACATCAATTGCAGCTACTGTATACAGTTGCGAGCATCCCTGCTCTTCCTCAGGCTGTATGGCTTTACTCATGGATATCGGTGGAGAACAGGGAGTCCACCTTGATTCCAGTCTAACAGCAAGGACAAAGAAAAGGCAGTAACCCACCCAAAGTTTGAATATATATATATATATATATACATATATATATATATATATATATATATATATATATATATATATATATACCATATATACACGAGTATAAGCCGAGTTTTTCAGCACATTGTGCTAGGAACCCCAAATTTGGGGTGCAAACCAAGTGGAACTAGCAGCACAATATATCCAAAGCTGGGGTTCCTAGCACCAAGTGGCCCCGAGATACAGGGCCCCAAATATCGGTTCAAAAAATGTCAAGCACTTTTCTGCAGCAGAGAATGACATTTTCCAAACCAATTTTGGGGCCCCGTATCTCGGGGCTACTTAGTGCTAGGACCCCAAATCTGGTGTGCAAACCCAGTCGAACTAGCACCACAATATAGCCAAAGCTGGGATTCCTAGCACCAAATGGCCCCGACATACGGGGCCCCAAAGTCGGTTCGGAAAATGTCATTCTCTGCTGCAGAAAAGTGCTTGACATTTTCTGAACCGATATTTGGGGCCCTGTATCTCGGGGCCACTTAGTGCTAGGAACCCCAGCTATCTTGTAGTGCTAGTTCCACTGGGTTTGCACACCAAAGTTGGGGTTCCTAGCACTAAGTGGCCCCGAGATACAGGGCCCCAAAGTCGGTCAACTGTGTCCATCTGCAGCAATGTCATTTCGGGAGCTAGCAGCTAGGGGGCATCTAGGAACCCTTAACTACCGTGTTTGAAGTTCAGGGGACCTATGGCTGCAAATGGGCATTGTTGACCCTCTTTTCCACTTACAGTAGCAGCGCATTTCTCACCCTAGGCTTATACTCGAGTCAATAAGTTTTCCCAGTTTTTTGTGGTAAAATTAGGTGCCTTGGCTTATATTCGGGTCGACTTATGCTCAAGTATATACGGTATATATATATATATATGTATACATATTGTATAATATTTTTTTTTGGTTGGGGGAGGGGAGTGTTTGTGTTTTTTTTTACAATTTAACTTAAAATGTTTATTACAATTCTTTTTTCTTTTTTTTTTTTTTATTATTATTTTTTTATCAGCCCTGTGGGGGAGGGGAGGGGGGCTTCGGTGAGCTATTATCAGGGTTCTAAACAGACCTCTGACATCTCCCCTTTGAGACAGAGAAAGAGATTAAAGACACCAAATCCCCAGTCCCTTTCTCTGCAGCTTCAGCTGCACTGAAGCTGAATGGACAGGAGACAGCGGCTCCTGTTCATTCATAAACTGAAGCATCATAAACACAGTTTACTATGCTCCGTTATGAATGGACAGTGATCACTGACTGTGCGCATTCAGAAAAGGAAGGAGCCGGTAAATGACATATCCTGTGTTGTGTCGTTAACTCAAACAGGTAGTTTAGAGCTCACTGGATTTCTGGCAGGATCAGAAGGTGTTTTTCTGTACTTGCACCTTTTTTAAAGAGAAGCGATGTGTGGAAATGGTCATATATTTCAGAGATGTCCTGTATATGTTTTTATACTGCTTGCATTTCTCTAAGTCTTTGTTTGTCTGCAGTAACTCCCAGCTTTTCGATAAGGAGGTGTGGCTGGTCCAATTTCTTAGGCATTGATATATAATGTAATCTGTGACAAAACACGAAGGACGGGGCATGCTATGATGTCATCATGCCAGAAATGCCATATATTTGGATGTTCTGTTGATTTTAATAGCGCTGTCTTGTTTTATACTTTTGTGAGTGTCATTTTACCTATTATTTATTAAAGTTTTACGGTTTTCACACTATGTGAACCATATGATTCTCTCTTGTGCACTTAATTGCATGCATGAGCCTCTTACCTGGTGGGAACAGTGGAGACATTCCCAGGTATTCAGAGATGATTTCCAGAGGGGGACATTCCTAGAGAACATGTATGAAGACCTGTATTTATTTTTAATCAAATGTGATATGACTCTTTATAATATGGAAGTCATATCCATTTGGTAAGAAGTTATTAGTCTCTCTTTGCCACTGGGGGATCACAATTGAAAAGATTCTTTGAAGATTAATTTTTTCCTTTTCTGCAACAACTTCACATGAACTTTTTATGGTGGACATTTGATTTCTTATCTTTTTTTAACAAGCATGGTAACCACTTTCACTTTTATATAGTAACTCCCAACGGTCTCTGGAGAACTGGGTCATACAGGAGGCCCACAGTTATCTCCTGTAGCATATGTTTGCATAATATTGGTATTTCAACAGTGGTGGCCAGTGGTATATTTTCTTGGGGGGGGGCAGCAAACAGTGCACAGCCAGCCCACACCACAGCCCTCCCCAGTCGGGGTTGGTCACCCGCCAACACTTACCCCGGGCAGTACTTCCCCTGTGTTTCCTTCTCGGCATCACAGCCGTGTATCACCTCCCTCCTCCTCTCATGGCCAATAGGGTAGCTTCTCCTTTCGGCCAAACGGGAAACGGGTCTCAGGACCCACCTCCTGATTGACTGGGAGGCAGAATCAGTGTTACAATAGCGAATATTCATTCATTCACTATTCATTCATTCACTATTGTCACACAACTGGGTGGGCTCGAGCGCTGCCCCCCGAGCCCACCCTTTTTTGAAGCCTATTAGAGCCTCTGGCTCTAATCACATGCTTAAACCCCCCTCCCTTGGAATCCATGCATCCGGCGCTCTGCATGTACATTAGGGGGCCAGACGCACGGATGGGAGGGGGGGCGCCTGTGCGCCCTTTATGGATGGGCTGCCACTGTATTTCATGTTACAAAAAAACAGCCGGTTGAGCCCCCGACCGCCCACCCGGATCCTAACATTACACCTGACAGGACTGTTCACATGCCATGGCCATAATTCTTTGCTTTGCAGCCCCATTATTTTCATCTTGGGCAATTGGCACCACCTGTCAAAATCGCTCATTGTGGGCCTCTCACTCCTAGTATTGCAGGATTGAAAAGCAATGTTTTTCTTGTCCTAGCAACATGCAAGGACATGGGAGTTTGCTAATTGGGAGTTTTCAGGCCAGGCTTCTGAGCAGAACCAAATGGCTTACAAGTATGCTGTCTGTGCCCCCATTAGGGAGATTCACCTTCTCTATTTGTTCTGTTTACCATTATCACCGAGAGTCAAAGAAAATCCCAAATTTTGGGTTGTCCCAGAACAGGAAAAATGGCATCCCAGTCTTGTGCACACGATTGGAATTTCGGACAGCAAAAGAACGATGAGAGCTTTTCATCGGAAAATGCGACCGTGTGTATGCTCCATCGGTCTTTTGCTGGCCGAATTCCAGCCAGCAAAAGATTGAGAGCATGTTCTTAATTTTTTGGTCGGAAATAGTTCCTATCCGAAAATGCGATAGTCTGTGGCAATTCTGACAATTCTGACGCGCAAAATTCCTACGCATGCTCGGAAACAATTTGACGCATGCTCGGAAGCATTGAACTTAATTTTCTCGGCTCGTCATAGTGTTGTACGTCACCGCGTTCTTGACGGTTGAAATTTCAGGGAACTTCAGCATGACCGTGTGTATGCAAGGCAAGCTTAAGAGGAATCCCGTCGGAAAAGCCATCATATTTTTTTCTGACGAGAAGTCCGATCATGTGTACGCGGCATTAGTCTGTAGGGTTCAATATTGAGTTGGCCCACCTTTTGCAGCTATAACAGCTTCAACTCTTCTGGGAAGGCCGTCCACAAGGTTTAGGAGTGTGTCTATGGGAATGTTTGATCATTCTTCCAGAAGTGCATTTGTGAGGTCAGGCACTGATATTGGACGAGAATGCCTGGCTCGCAGTCTCCCCTCTAATTTATCCCAAAGGTGTTCTATCTGGTTGAGGTCAGGACTCTGTGTAGGCCAGTCAAGTTCTTCCACTCCAAACTCGCTCATCCATATCTTTATGGACCTTGCTTTGTGCACTGGTGCGCAGTCATGTTGGAACCAGAAGGGGCCATCCCCAAACTGTTCCCACAAAGATGGGAGCATGAAATTGCTCAAAATGTCTTGGTATGTTGATGCTTTAAGAGTTCCCTTCACTGGAATTAAGGGGTCAAGCCCAACCCCTGGAAAACAACCCCACACACCATAATCCCCCCTCCACCAAATGATATGGACCAGTGCACTAAGCAAGATCCATAAAGACATGGAAGAGCGAGTTTGGGGTGGAGGAACTTGACTGGCCTGCACAACCTGATAGAGCATCTTTGGGATGAATTAGAGACTGTGAGCAGGGCCTTCTCATACAGGATCAGTGCCACAAATGCGCTTCTGGAAGAATGGTCAATCATTCCCATAGACACACTCCTAAACCTTGTGGACAGCCTTCCCAGAAGAGTTGAAGCTGTTATAGCTGCAAAGGGTGGGCCAACTCAATATTGAACCCTGCGGACTAAGACTGCAATGCCATTAAAGTTCATGTGTGTGTAAAGACAGGCAGCCCAATACTTTTGGAAATATAGTGTAGATGAAGAAAATAAAAAAAACTGATGGGTTATAACCCTCCCCTACTCTATCCAAAAAAAAAAAAAGTTTTGCCTTTAGTTATACTTTAAGCCATTGCAAAGGCAGACAGCAATAAAATCCTGACGGAAATGTTTTAGCATTTTCAAATCTATCCAAAAGAAACTGTGTTTGCCATAGTTCAGTTTTGAATTTGTTTGTCAGTAAAATACAGCAAAATCCTTTCACAAACACGAAGTGATTCTGTAATGTAAAGGGGTTGATATGGTTAATCCCGATATTTTTAAATTATTTAAATTTTTAAGCATTTATAATGAAAGCACCAATTGTTTTCTCCTGATTATGTTATATGGGTTTAATTTGCTATTTAATCCTCTTGGCTTGCATATTAAATGATGTTAAAGCACATATACATTTGCATATCCTTTGTCACTCTATTAACATGTTTATGATTATAACCAAAAGGGAATAAAATTCATATATTTAATTTCATTTAAGTTGTTGTGTATTCACATCCTTTATTCTGTAAATACTGGAGCTGGAGACTTTTAGAATGATTGAACATTTTCTTCCATTTGCCTTTTTTTGTTGACTAACCTAAATCCAGCTTCAAAATGCTACAATCTGATTGTACACTCTCCTTAGGCAGGCCATAAATGAAGCAATTTTCTTTCCTTCCACCACGGGTGGAAAACAGCCTGTGCAATTTGTTTTCCTGCAGTTCAGACCTATCAACAAACACATAGGAACAGCAGATACTCCTTCTTCTTGTTAGCTCATATGGAGCCATATATACTCTTCGGCCACTTTATTAGGTACACCTGGTCAATTGCTTGGTAACACAAATTGCTAATCAGCCAATCACATGGCAGCAACTCAATGCATTTAGGCATCTCAACGTGGTGAAGACAACTTGCTAAAGTTCAAATCGAGCATCAGAATGGGGAAGAAAGGGGATTTAAGGGACTTTGAACGTGGCATGGTTGTTGGTGCCAGAGAAGCTGGTCTAAGTAATTCAAAAACTGCTGATCTACTGAGATTTTCACACACAACCATCTCTCAGGTTTACAGAGAATGGTCCGAAAAAGAGAAAATATCCAGAGAGTGGCAGTTGTGTGGAGGAAAATGCATTGTTGATGTCAGAGGAGAATGGGCAGACTGGTTCGAGATGATAGAAGGACAACAGTAACTCAAATAACCACTCGTTACATCCAAGGTATGCAGAATACCATCTCTGAATGCACAACACATCAAACCTTGAAGCAGATGGGCTACAGCAGCAGAAGACCACACCGGGTGCCACTCCTGTCAGCTAAGAACATGAAACTGAGGCTAAAATTACACAGGATAACACAGGATCAAAAACATTGGACATTAGAAGATTGGAAAAACGTTGCCTGGTCTGATGAGTCTTGATTTCAGCTGTGACATTCAGATGGTCGGGTCAGAATTTGGTGTAAACAACATGAAAGCATGGATCCATCCTGCCTTGTATCACCGGTTCAGGCTGGTGGTGGGGGTGTAATGGTGTGGGGGGGATATCTTCTTGTCACACTTTGGGCCCCTTAGTACCAATTGAGCATCTTTTAAACACCACGGCCTACCTGAGTATTGTTGCTGACCATGTCCATCCCTTTATGACTACAGTGTCCCCATCTTCTGATGGCTCCTTCCAGCAGGATAATGTACCATGTCACAAAGATCCAATCATCTCACCACTGGACAATGAGGTCCCTGTACTCCAATGGCCTCCACACTCACCAGATCTCATCCTATAGAGCAGCTTTGGGATGTTGTGGAACGGGAGATTCTCATCATGGATGTGCAGCCGACAAATCTGCAGCAACTCCATGATGTTTTCATGTCACTATGGACCAAAATCTCTGAGGAATGTTTCCAACACCTTCTTAAATCTATGCCATGAAGAATGAAGGCCGTTCTGAAGGCAAAAGGGGGTCCGACCCGGTACTAGCAAGGTGTACCTAATAAAGTGGCCCATGTGTGTACATTTTTGGTTAAACAGATTCAATGAGCAAGTGAAAAGCCGGTACTTGACTTTCTTTTATAGAAAGCCCAGCATTGTGTGCACTCTAAGGCCTCTTTCACACGGACTGTCCGTTCAGGTCCGCCTGTCAGTTTTTTTAGGCGGACCTGAACGGACACTCCATGGAGGTCTATGGAGCGTCGGATGTCAGCGGTGACATGTCCGCTGACATCCGACCCGCTCCGATCCGAAAAAGTGTAACGGAGGAAAAACATACTTTTCCATCCATTTTCGGATCGGATCGGGTGACGACGGACTCTATGGTCTGTCATCATCCAATCCCCTATAGGGGAGAGCGGCGCTCTGACAGGTCCGTCGCTCAGCGGGGATCGGCGGAGCGATCCCTGCTGAGCAAGCGGATGTTCACGAGGCGGATCATCACTGATCCGCCCCATGTGAAAGATCCCTAAATGATATGAAATTCGTAAATGTAGCATTTGTTACAAGCAAAGAAAAAGTGTACAAAATAGTTTTCAAAATTGTAAATGTTTAAATAAAAAATAAAATAAAATTGAGGCCACGTTGTTATATTTTTCCCTATGAATGTACATTTTGTCACAACCAAAACCAAACAACAGACTCTTTCCAGGCAGTGGACATTTAAGACATGATGAAGACATGAAGAGAGTCCTTCACAGCCGTCATCATTTTCCATTAAATTTGCAAGATCTTCTTTCAGGCCTCAGACGTAATAGAGCTTGTATAATAAAGACTTCCATTATCGTAGTTGATCAGCTGTGACTTACATGATTCCCCGTGTAACTGTTTAATAAAATCCAGAAAAACCCATCGAAGCGTCTTCCTCATGACTCGTGAAATCACATTATATAGCTGAGGAGAGGTAATCCACAGAAGCTCCCTTCTCAGATTGATAAAAATCCGAGCATAATAATTGATTAGCGATATTCTTCCCCATTTACCGAAGGTTCCTTTGGATCGGTCAAGCACAGGTATGAACGGGAGTAGAAATATAATTTCATCCATTGGCTCCTCGTTTATGTCGTGGAAGAAAGGATTTGAATTTCAACTTATTCCAATGTGGCCTTAAAGGTGAACTCCATGATAAGCAAATATTGCCTTAACACATGAGTCATGTACAGTGGAACCTTGGATTACGAGCAGTATCTGTTCCAGAAGAATGCTTGTAATCCAAAGCACTCGCATATCAAAGCGAGTTTCCTCATAGAAGTCAATGGAAACGAAGATAATTCGTCCTGCATTGACTTCTATTGCATGCAATACCGCATGTGGCCATAGGTGGGCACCGGAGAGCCTCGGAAATATTTGGGGACAGCTCTGCTGAACTCGGAAAGGCTCGGAAACACTCGGGAACTGAGTATTTCTGAGTGTTTCCAAGTATTTCCGAGTGATTCTGAGTATTTCCGAACGGTTCCGAACCGTTTCCGAGTGACACTGGTGCCCCCGCACCTCTGGCCAAATGCGGTACAGCACACCCCATTAGCTTGAATTCTGCTTGTTTTGCGAGACAACACTCGTAAACCGAGTCAGAATTAAAAAAAAAAAAGTTGCTCTTCTTTCAAAACGCTCGTTAACCACGTTACTCGTAAACCAAGGTTCCACTTTATATTCTTTCTTGTATCTCGGTGTGCTTTGTGTATTTCTTCCAGATCTGTGCAGTAATCCAGTGTGAGACTTCCTGTAAATTTAAAGGGTGCCGTCCCCTCGTGCTAGCACGCAAAGGTGAATGCTTGTGTCAGTCGCGCATGCACGCAAACAGCATTCATCCCACACATGTGATGTATCACCGCAAACGTCATATCATGGGCAGTAATTCTAGCATTAGACCTCCTCTGTAGATATAAAGTGGTAGTCTGTAATAGCTTTTTCAAGATTCACCTATTTTAATATAATAAAATAAATTTTATTAAGATTTACGTTGTTTGTTGCCGTTGCTTGGGGGTGCATAATTTTAAAGCGCGGCATGTTTGGTATCTATTTACTCGGCGTGCCTTATTTTTTTATATTTTACCAAAAAAATTGGGTTTAGTATTGTGTTTTTTTGCATTAAAATTGAAAAAAATATTATTTTTTCCCCAAAAAAATGCGTTTGAAAAAAGGCTGCGCAAATACCGTGTGACATAACAATTTGCAAAATGCACCAATTTATTCTCTAGGGCCCCTGCTTTAAAAAAAATATATATATATATAATGTTTGGGGGTTCTAAGTAGTAGCAAAAAAAAAAAAAAACAACAGAGTTTTACATGTATATATAAAAGTGGCAAAAAATGCCTGGTCTTCAAATGGTTAAAAGTGAAGTATGGGATTTAAAAAAAAAAAAAAAAATTGTACTCATCTAGGTGGATCCAGTTTAAATCCAATGCTGCATCTGTCACCCACTTGTGCCACACCGAGAACTGAACAATCAAAGACTGCAGATCACTCAATTCTCGGGTCTGCTCTAAACACAGAGCAGTGACTGTCAGTCACCCGCTGTCTGCTCTGCCCCTCCAGTGCTCACTGGAGTGCTGGACTGTGGAGGGAACGGCTGGCTCAGGCTCTCAGTGAAACGATGAGAGGCTGAGCCAGCTGCTGGTCTGGGATCTGGGCAGAACCTAACATTATTGTCAGGATCCCTGAAGAGCCTGGACCAACTCTGCGACAGCTTTAGCCAGCTGTCTGCTGAATCTGGGTTACAGGAGAGCAGAACTAAATGCGCTCATGTGACCCACAGGAGTAGTATGGTCAAAAGAGCTTTGGCCATACTTCTCCTTTAATACAAAATGGATTTATACCTTTTGTGAGTATTGCAAAACATATGTAAATTAAAGTTTTTGTGGTCAGATTCTACTTTAAGTTTTTTTTTTTTTTGCTTTGCAATTTATGCCTCTGAAAGATGTAGTCTGTACAGCTGACATCAGTGACATATGCTGCTGTTTGGTGCTTTTATTATTTTTATTGATCCTCTAGGTGTCTGTAGGGCTTAGCAAAGTGATTGCCTTTGACACTTAAATGCCAGTCAGATATCTATGGCTGCTCTAATGGGTCAGGGAATATTGACACTTTTTACAATGAAGAACAGGTCCTTTGTCTTTATTGCTGATGGCTATTTAGCGGTTTTAGACCTAATTGGCTGCAGCCGGTGGCATCAATAGGTTATGAAGTGTCTCCATTCCAAATGAAAGCATCATATATAACCCCAGTCACTAACATTTCTAATACGTTTTAACATGTTAAACTAATTAAAAAAGTAATTTTCCAATGTTTTTACATCTTCAGATTTCATTAAAACAATACCCGGTGAACCTGCTGTGACAAGCATTTCCTGTTATAGGTGGCATTGCTCTGTCCCCGCCTCTGAATTTTTCTTGTATGCTGTCACCCCCTTCACCAGTGCCGGGACAAGGTCAACTAGTGTCCAGGGCAAAGATACCAAACTGCGCCCCCCCCCCCCTTCCCCTGATGTGGGCACCCCTGATCATCCTCTGCAGCTGGGATCTATGATACTAGCAATACACCACCAGGCTCCTGCCTGTTTGATATTTGCAAGGTAAAACAAACAAAAAAAAAGGTGGCCAGTTGGTAACTCTAGAGTGCCGTTACCCATTGACTATAGCCCTCACCACTAGAGACATCACTACTCCTCTGCTCGGGCTCCTCCTCTCAGGTAGGGCAGCCCCAGGCAGCAGGGAGGGTCAGTGAAGAATGGAAGGGGTGAGGGCAAGGTCTGCCGTCATGCAGGTTGCATGTAGACAAGAAGTGGCTGCACATATTAAAAAAAAAAAAAAAAGAGGTGCCTGCAAAGACCCTGCAGAAAATCACTAGTGCCCATATGGAACAAATGATGGATTAAAGTTAAAAGCAGCATTTTTTTTTTTTTTTAATTTACAAAAAAAAAGGCAATTTGTTAGCAAGCTGGACTAGCTGTCCGTTCCCATCAACTTGTCCAGGGACTCTGTCCAGCTTCCTCTTGTTCTTGAGAGGCACTCGCAGTTCTCTGGGACAAGGCATACCTTTGTAAAAACAAAAAACAAAAAGAATGTCTACACAGATTGGTGCTTCAACAATTTACTGTATAACTTCAAAGAGAATAACTTGGCACACAGCTTCTCTGGGTGGTGCCCAGGTAGGGACGGGGAGGAGTGTGCGCTGCCGAAACATGAGTATGGCATTAAGCCGACCCTCTCCATAATCAGCGACACTTCTCCACACATAGGCGTGTGCACAGGTTGTGCCGGGTGTGCCTGGGCACACGCTAATCACCCCATGCGGTGCAGATTCCCCCTGCTATCTGTCTCCCCCCCCTGCAGTACTGCCAGCCTCCCTCCTCTCCACCCAACTGCTGCGGGGGGGATGTTTCAGAATGGAGAGCTGGGGAAGGGGCCAGTAAATATTTTTCCTTCATCAGCCCCTTCCTTTTCTGAATGAACACAGTGAATGATCTGTACTGATCACTCCTGTGTTCATTCTTAACATAGTTACAAATATAGTTACATAGTAGGTGATGTTGAAAAAAGACACAAGTCCATCAAGTCCAACCTATGTGTGTGATTATATGTCAGTATTACATTGTATATCCCTGTATGTTGCGGTCATTCAGGTGCTTATCTAATAGTTTTTTGAAACTATCGATGCCCCCCGCTGAGACCACCGCCTGTGGAAGGGAATTCCACATCCTTACCGCTCTTACAGTAAAGAACCCTCTACGCAGTTTAAAGTTAAACCTCTTTTCTTCTAAGTTTAATGAGTGGCCACGTGTCTTGTTAAACTCCCTTCCGCGAAAAAAAGTTTTATCCCTATTGTGGGGTCACCAGTACGGTATTTATAAATTGAAATAATATCCCCTCTCAAGCGTCTTTCCTCCAGAGAGAATGAGTTCAGTAAACTGTTTACTATGCTTCAGTTTATGAATGATGATCACTCCTGTGTTCATTCTTAACTGAAGCATAGTGAACTGTTTACTATGCTCCTGTTTATGAATGATCAGGAAGCCACTCAGCACAGAGCACTACCCATTTGTTCACTGTCCAATGCAGCTGAAGCTGCAAAGAAAGGGACTGGGGAATCTCTGTCCTCAGTCCCTTTCTCTGTCTAGAATTGAGACATCAGGGGTCTGTTTAGACTCTTGATATTTCACCAAAGCCCCTTAATGGGGCTCCTAAAAAAAATAGTAAAAAAAATAAAAGTTATATTGTAAAAAAATAAAAATAAACTACTGACACCTTCCACTGCCCTACTGACACCATTATCTGTTCTACTGACACCGTCCATTGCTCTGCTAATATACACGCATGTGTGTTTGTGCTCTGGGGTGCACAGTCTAATGCAATAGGCTGCTCACACCAATGTCTCCACACATTCGTTTCCCAGGAAGCTTGTCTCGGTGCATAACCTGTGCTTACTCTCTCCCGAGGCCTCTCTCCTTCTTATACAACATGAACATACAAGCTGCGTCCCTAGGACACTCCATACCACAAGTTGGACCCAAGACTAGGGTATCGATCACTAGGGAAGGAACACTAAGCACACAAGTTCCTTCATTACTGGGGCCTAGTCCTGTAGTCATTAGCAATGGCAATATAGCCATCTCTAGTTAGCTTGACTGTAAATCAGACACTGCTACTGCATCTCTTTTTCTATCATCTATCTTGTCCCTTGGTGTGACCATCTGTGTGATACACCTCGCATTCCCCCCCTTTATGTGTGTCCTCAAGTCTATTCAGACCAGCCAGAACTTAGGGTAACAAATAAATATTTTTACTGAAGTTCTTCAAGTCTCAAATAGTACAGTTCACTGGTGCAACGGACATTCCTTCCATATTACGAAGAGCTTTTCTCAGTGCCTCCCGGCGCCCCCTGCCAATTGAGGTAGTCATACCTTGGAATGGTCCTTAAAGTTCTTGCACAAGTCCATAAGTCCATGTCCTGGAACCCCAACTGGGTTCCAGTCAAGGGGTGACCACACAAGCCCCATAAGAGTTACATGACATATCAATCTCCTGTTCTTTTCCCACACATGGAGCGACCTGATCTGAAGGCGGTTCCCTCCTTTTATCTAGTTGCCCCCAGCAGAGGGTGGTCCACCAAAAAGCACAGGAACCCTTGACTTCCAGGAGGCACAAGCTCAGCAGGGCAACATAACTAAACAGTGCAACAGTTAGTAGAGTGAAAATCTAATAGAACAAAAATTTAAAACACATAACATAATAAACTCTTAGTAAGCCCCTGCCTACACACATCTCCATCATTACAATGTAGAACGCTTGAGTGTAGTCAACCCAATCAGGGAATTAACTAAGCTTCCTGTGCCAATATAATGGCACAGGAAACTGTCCGGAGCATCGTGTGCTACTTTAACTAAGATAGCCCTGTTGCAGAGAGGCAGAGAGACTTGTGCAAGGAGCTCCAGATTTCCTGTTCTCTGTTAGACACGACTGTCCTCCCAATTAACAAAGGGGCTTGTGCCCCGGCCATTTGTTAATTCGGGGCAGCCTCTGCTCCATTTTGTATGTTTAGAAGGGTGGTGCAAGCACGACCCCCCATTGCTGTGCATGTGCAAGGAAAATGGATAAAGCGGATATTCAAATATATCCAACTATTTCAACAAATCGCTATACATTATACTAAAGCTCTTATTTAACCATCTTCCCGCAAACCACCGTAGCTGTACGTCGGTACTTTGCCGTAGAATACCGGGGTTATGGCAGCAGATAGCTGCTGATCTGAAACGGCAAGCGGTCCTCTTTTAGGATAAAAGTGGTCTCCACTGCGAATTTGCTGCAAGATCACTTATATCGGCAGCGGGAGAGATGCCACCCACCGTTTTCTGGTTGTCTCCGCCGCTTACCGAAGCTGCCGGTAGCGGCGGAGACGATCCAATCCTTTCCCCTCAGAGGCTGTGAGTCAGGTGAGGGAATGATGGCCCCCCACTCGACTCAATGACGTTGGTTGACGGAAGCGGCGTCAAACGTCACTTCTGCCCAACGGCCTTAAAGGGGAAATTTTTTTTCATTGAAAATAAAAAATACTTTTTTTTTTAATTATTGCATTTAAGTGTAAATTTGAGATCTGAGGTCTTCTTGACCCCAGATCTCACATTAAAGAGGTCCTGTCATGCTTTTTTTCTATTACAAGGGATGTTTGCATTCCTTGTAATAGGAATAAAAGTGATCCAAAAATTGTTAAAGGGACAATGTAAAAAAAAAAAAAGTAAAATAAATCAGAAAGAAATAAATAAAATTTAAAGCGTCCCGTCCCTCCATGCTCGCGCGCAGAATCGAGCGCATACCTAATTCGCGCCAGCTTATGTAAATGGTGTTCAAACCACAAATGTGAGGTATTGCTGCAATCCTCAGAGTGAGAGCAATAATTCTAGCATTAGACCTCCTCTGTAACCCAAAACTGGTAACCTGTAGAAATTTTTAAATGTTGCCTTAAATGTTGCCTTTTAAGGGTCAAAGTTTGTTGCCATTCCACGAGCGGGCACAATTTTGAAGCATGACATATTGGGTATACATTGACTCAGTGTAACATTATCTTTCAAAAATTGGACTAACTTTACTGTTTTCTTCTTTTTTAATTCAAAAAAGTGTTTTTTTTTTCCCTAAAAATTGCACTTGTAATGCCCCGTACACACGGTCGGATTTTCCTGCGGAAAATGTGTGATAGGACCTTGTTGTCGGAAATTCCGACCGTATGTTGGCTCCATCACACATTTTCCATCGTATTTTCGGACACACAAAGTTTGAGAGCAGGCTATAAAATTTTCCGACAACAAAATCCGTTGTCGTAAATTCCGATCGTGTGTACACAATTCCGACGGACAAAGTGCCAAGCATGCTCAGAATACATTAAGAGATGAAAGCTATTGGCCACTGCCCCGTTTATAGTCCCGACGTACGTGTTTTACATCACCGCGTTCAGAATGATCGGATTTTCTGACAACTTTGTGTGACCGTGTGTATGCAAGACAAGTTTGAGCCAACATCCGTCGGAAAAAATCCTAGGATTTTGTTGTCGGAATGTCCGAACAAAGTCCGACCGTGTGTACGGGGCATAAGACTGCAGCTGAAATATGGTGTGACATAAAGTATTACAATGACTGTAATTTTAATCTCTATGGTGTCTGAATAAAAATATATAATGTTTGGGGGTTCTAAGTAATTTTCTAGCAATAAAACCTGATTTTAGAGTTGAAAAGTTTTTATTGTCATTTCAACAAACATCACAATGAACAACGTTAGGAATTACATTCCATGAACAGTCACAAATAACCATATAAGGTGAGTCAGCCCGATGGCTATCGCCCATAGCTAGGCTCCCCTTAATATGTAATAAAGTACTAATATTGATGACTGTTGCTCAGTCTCGAGAGCAATTTTGGCCAGGGGCCATGTTGTTGGCCAAGAAAAAATTCAGTATGTATAAAATTAAAAACAGAAAAAAGAGAGAAAAGAGAGTCTAGGTCATAAAGAAACCAAAAAGGGGGAGAAACTGCCCAGGGATGGGTGTGAGCTGTGAGCAGAGAAAAAAGAGAGGAAGGAAAAAATAGATGTGGGAGGAAAACAGAGAGAGAAAAAGAGAGGGAGGGTTGAAGAAAAGCACAAGAACTGCTGAAGAGACTTTCATTGAAAAAAAAAGAACATAGTAGACAGAGGGTGGGTGAGCCGGGGAGTATATGTCCCAACCCACTCCAACTACAGACAACGCTACAGGGAGTTCCAGTCAAAGGTTTTATAACATGTTCAGGAGGGTATTGGAGGCCGAGAAGCGGAGCCAGATGGACCATAGTACCTTATATTTTTCAAGGGTATTGTTGTTGAGAGCTAGCATCTCCTCCATTCCCATTGTATCATTCATGATCGCGGGCCAGAGGCGGTGTAGTAGTCGTCTTCCAGAAGGATGGGATGAGCTGCCTCGCTGAGGACATAAAAAAAACGTAGAAGACTCCGCTTCTGGGACAACACTGACCCAGGGAGAATAGAAAGGAGGGCAATCTTAGGGGAGGGCACCCCCTGCCACACCCCCTCAAAGGAGAATTGTACAAAAAAAGCCAAGATTGATTAAATCCACAAGTGCTTTTTTTTACCACTACTATTCCTTTATATTGACTTTTGGAATTTACAAATACAAATTAGAATTCAGGTGAAAGGTTTAGCACTGGGAAACATTTTTTGATAGATAAAAAGTGCATTTTATATACAACTATAGAGATCAGACCAAAATGAGGGACACATGGGGAGGAATGAGGGACAGAGGGACATTGTTCCTATCAGGGACAGTCCCTCAAAATCAGTTGGGAGCTATGGGGAGGTGATACTGGCACTTCCCAAATGCCTGTTTTTTTCTTTGACAGACAAACTGGCTTTTCTGAATGGGATTACCATGTCGCAACCAGAAGATTAGCATTTGCAGTGTGTCCCCTTTTACTTGAATATGCCGCATTTGGAGGGCAGTACTGCCGCTGAACGTGACATATTCATGTGAATGCGGTTGTGCTGCAACGGCAAGCCAAACACTAGGCAGGGAGATAATTTTTTTCTGCACGTGAAGCAAAGAATCATGTCCATGGCATATATACACCCCCCTCTGGCTGCCTTTGCAGCTTAAGGTGTAATGTAAGCTTAATTGCGCATAGTGCCATATGTTTTTGGTAATTCCTCCTATTCTTAGAATGTTTGTGCATAGGCAACACCTAGTTTATGTAGAAAAACGACTTTAAATTGACAGTGAAATGACATCTGATTAAACAGATGAATAAACCGTTTCCTTGTATAAGAGAATGTTTCCATATGTGTACGGTACATAAAATCAGTCAAGAAGACAATTACAAGATAACGACATCAGTCCTGGAGTCATTTCTCCGCATCTGTATTAATTTGATTTGTGAAATGCGTTCATTAGCTGATCTGATTAGTTCAGTGATGTTATTTCGGTTCTATGGCCCACACATTTTGCTTTTATAAATGTATTGCCCAACAATGGCGATTACCGCAGCCAAGGGTGACAATGGCCAGAAGCATTTTTATCTTGCTGGAAAACCTTTGGCCCCTTTCACACTGGTGCAGGGGCGTTGTCGGCGGTAAAGCGCCGCTATTGTAAGCGGCGCTTTACCGTTGGTATTCGGCCGCTAGCGGGGCGGTTTTACCCCCCTGCTAGTGGCCGAGAAAGTGTTAAAACCACCGCAAAGCGCCTCTGCAGAGGCGCTTTGCCGGCGGTATAGCCGCGCCGTTCCATTGATTTCAATGGGCAGGAGCGGTGAAGGAGCGGTATACACTTCGCTCCTTCACCGCTCCGAAGATGCTGCTAGCAGGACTTTTTTTCCTTTTTGTCCTGCTAACGCACCGCTCCAGTGTGAAAGCCTGACTTTTCACCCTTTTTTAATGCAAAAGACAATTCACAAAACTAGGCAAGGATTCTTATTTTCAAAAAAGTGAGTTGCTTTCAGCTGAGTCCAATGAGGTTTGCAAAGGATGATCACATGACTAACCTTAGAGCGCCAGATTCTTTACCTTTCATAACCTTAGAGTGCCTAAGCTGTATTTAAGGTTTTGTGAAATGAGGAGGTTGTATAAATTTACTGCATCTTTAATGTGTAACATTAGCTGCCAATGTTCTGTAGGTTATGAGCCGTGCACTTGGGAAATTTTCCAAATTGAGTAGGAGTTTCTTTCTTTATTATAACTGTATGGTCAGACCAAATGTTCTAACAAGGAGGGCTGCAACCCTGGCATCCCATTAAGTGTACATGTTCTTCATCAGTAATAGGACAGTATAATACTTGCAGCAGGCTATCTGTAGAGTGGCAGTGACCCAACTGCAGGGGATAAGGACTGAAAATATCCTTTATACAAATTTTATACATTTGCAATGAAAATTAAATTAATTTTTTTTGCCTGACTGCAGGCAAAATGGCCAGATTAATTATACTAATATTAAAAACCTGCAACAGGTGCTACCAAATGTTATATCACCAGGAATAAGGGCCGTTTTTAAGGCAGGGCAAAAGGGGCAGCTGCCCTGGGCCCTGTCATTGTTGTGGGGCCCAAAGCAGCTGTCTCATACTTGCCAACTCTCCTGGTTTTTTTTCCCTCGTCCCTTGAGGTTTTAGTCCTGTGCTGTGTCCCAATATCTCAGTGTGAAGTGCTGCTACTAATGCTGCCCAGCTCTGCCCTATTGTTGTGTAAAGATGACTCACCTGCAGACCCTGTGTTTACATGTAAATTACTGGCATTCATATGTAAATAGCGGCAGCATTCATATGTAAATATGGTCGGCCAGGGGCATTGATATGTATATCATGCTCCCCTGAGGTCATATCCACAGTAATCTCTAGCAACCAATCAACAAGCAGAAATGATGTGCTGTAAACTCTAGTAACTAATCAGTGAGCCGTAATGTGTGCTGTAACCTCTAGCAACCAGTCAGTGAGCGGTAATGATACACTGTAACCTCTGGCAACCAATTGCAATAGCTGCCTGATCTGATTCAGTAAACTAATTTTGAGTCTAGCTGCTATTTATTGTATGTCTCTCAGAGCAGGTGGAGAGCAAAACTGCATGGGGGGGCCCCAAGAAAAGTTTTGCCCAGGGTCCAATCAATAATAAAGACGGCCCTGCCAGGAATAACAGGGGAATAACAGGGGAAATTATGGAAAATGAGTCCAAGCACAGTAATCCGTATTCATTCAACCTTTTGTTTTGTTATGTGCAGCAATATCTTTTTTTTATTGTAGTTCATCTTTGTGTACTGTTAAAAATGAAACTTCAGTTCTAAAACAATACTTAAAAAAAGCAAGATTATTCTGAAGATACTACATGTAAGCAATGGAGCAAAAGTTATTGTTTTTATAAATACCGTATTTATCGGCGTATAACACGCACAGGCGTATAACAGGCACATTCATTTTAAGAGGGAAGTTTCAGGAAAAAAAACTTAAATTTTAAATAAGGAACTTTGAAGCAAAATAAGGGTCAGTGCCCATCTGCAGCCTCACCATTGCCATCAATACAGCAGCCTCACCATTGCCATCAATGTAGCAGCCTCACCATTACCTTCAATGCAGCAGTCTCGCCAATGCCATCAGTGCAGACTGATCGATGCCCACCTGCAGCCTAGAGGATACAGGGAGGGGGGTGGGATGAGCGCCGACAGATTACATACAGTGAGAATCTCTTATGATAGACAGAACAGTAGTCCAATGGCAGCCCAGGAGACGGGACTTCTTATTACAGAGGCCGCCAAGTAAACAGAAGATTCTCACTGTATGTAACCTGACGACGCTCGTCCCACCCCCTCCCTGTCCCCTCCGAGGCAGCTAAAATTGAAGTATTGGCGTATAACACGCACGCGCTATTTGCACCCGATTTTCATGTTGAAAAAGTGAGTGTTATACGCCAATAAATACAGTAAATGATCAGGTCCAGGAGTAAAAACATAACATTCCAAGCATCCCTTTGGATATATTTTTATGTATTTTATGTATTTATTTTGTGTGCCAATATTCCGACAAATGATAAACCTTTTTAATATCTATCACTCATCACCGCAAATTAGACAAAGCAGGATTATTTTTCAGAGACTTGATTAATTTCAATGTAAAACTTGGAACTAAGTTATGACATGTTGGGAAAACAAGTATAATTAAAAGGCCACTTTCCACGTGCCATGACTCCTAACCTTTTTTTTTTTTTTAAATACTTTATATATAGAAACACACGGTAAGTATAAAGACCACAGTATTTGCCGTTCTAAAATGAAACATTTCCATGAATGAGTCTACACATCCAAAGCCATTACGTATAGAAGAGGCAAACATGCTTACGAAGAAATTACCCGGAACACTAGTCTAGGGAGTCTCTGTACCCCATGTGGCATTTTCCACGATAGACACAATTTTTCTAAAGAAGAAGAGCAAAAATGACCCAAAGGGTCTTACCGAATAAGAAGAACAACATGCAGAAAGAAGAAAAAAGATGAGCAAAGTGAAACAGGGGAGGGGGGAAAAAAAGGGGGGTAAAGAGAAGGGAGCAAAGGGACCATTCAGACTGCCAATCAGTCCAACCAGCCCTGGGGTACCAACATTATAGTCTCTAGTAAAGGGGATTTAATTCAGCAGACCAGCATACTCCTCGGAGTAGACGAATTAGTGCCAGTAAAACCATTTTTTGAGAAATTTCTCGCAGAGGCCTTTCTCCATGGCCACCAAACCCTCCATTGCATTGATTTTGGCTACTTTTTTCAACCAGACGGCTACAGATGGTGGCTGTATCTGCTTCCAAAAAAGTGGGATGCAGCTCCTCGCCGCTGTAATCAGAAGAGGTAAGATGGATGGTCTATAGATCTTACTAGAAAATCTGTGATGATGCAGAAGGAAAAAACGCAGGATCGCATGGAAGCTCCCGGTCAGTGAATTTTTGGGTTATGTAGTTTAGCTCTGTCCAGAATGACTGCAGGAGGCGGCACGACCAAAGGATGTGAAAGAGAGAACCAAAATCCTCTCCACACCTCCAACAAAGATCCGAGCATTGAGGGAAAATCCTATGAATTTTTACTGGCATATGGTACCACCTGGTCAGCACCTTAAACCCGGATTCCTTTTAACTTGTTTATCCATAAATTTCAGCCCTAAATCACGTTCCCACCTAGCGATATAAGGAGGTCTAAAGCAAGCAAACCAGCAAACGATAGGTCTGGGAAACCACATGCCGCAGTGGAGATTGCTCTAGACATAAAAGTTTGAATGTAATGAGGCATCTTTGAAAGGCCTCTGGGGAGGATAGAGAGCCAATAAAGTGGGCCATCTGTACTTTTTGCCAGAATGATAGTCCCGCAAACATTGGACTATCTATAATTTGTTGTCTGGTCATCCATTGTCCATTGATAATGAAATGCCGGGCCTGAAACTACCCAGCCGATTTCAAGTCTTGGAATTGAGTCATGAAGGCCAAGGCTGAAGGCAGGGTTTCCGACTATGGGGGTAAGTGGTGAGGGGCTCAGAGCAGCAGAAAGATCCCAGAATGCCTTTAAGCATGCCCGTCATATTTCTCCCACCGTGGGGTGATCTACAACCCACCTGGACAAATCCGTTTGGCACCGATTCCAGTGGAATACCTGCATGGATCTGTTCCACCTGCACCCACTGTTTAAGAAGGCCATGTTGAGACCAATCTAGGACACACGTAAGATGACATGCCATGTGATAGAGATTAGCATCCAGTAGAGCTATGCCACCCATCAGTTTCGGTAACCACAAAATTGACTGTACAAGGTGAGGGGCCTTCAGAGCCCAAAGGAAAGTAACAAGAGCCTGGTTTACCGCCGTAAGGAAGAAGCTTGGGACATGAATGGGAAGGGCCTGAAAGTGGTAAAGCAAACAGGGCATGATAATAAGTCATAAGGTCCTTTTTAATCCCTGCCAAGAAAGGAGGGAAATTAAGTGGAAAAATATCTTCCACCTTGCTAGGTAGGAAGATGCCCAAACACTTTATGTACGAGGTGGCCCATTTGAAAGGGAAATCAATCCGCAGAAGAGTAATTAAAGAGGCCAGCATAGATATATTCAACGCTTCTGATTTTTGATTGTTGACTCGAAAAAAGGATAGAGCCTCATAAGTCCTCAGTTCTGATAGCAGATTCAGGATAGATACCAGGGGCTTAGACAGAAAGAATAATAAGTCATCAGCGTATGCCGCAATTTTAGGACATAAAGGACTCCTAACCTTAAAGGACAAGTTTAATTTTAAGCAAAAAGCCCCCAAACCCCACCCCTATTTCCTAAATCATTCTAACATAACAAGTACACCCCCCCCCCCCCTGCAATCTAGTGCTTACTTACCTTCTCCAATGGTTGCAACCTCCCTTTTTGTTTACATCACCACTGGCAAAATCTAGTGTGCATCCTGGCACATTATGACTACTTGATTCATTTTATACCAACCAGGCATCATGGGTTGCTTCATTGAGATGAGATCACTGCCACATATACTGTCTGGGAATCCAGAAACTACATTTGGATGAGGGGGGCAAGAGATGGCCCCCTTCCTTTCTTCCCTATTTCTCCCCTATTCCTCTTCTTTCCTTCTTCAACCTTTTCCTACCCCATCTTTTTTTTTCTCTTGTTTCCTGTTCCACTCCCCCCCTTCCATATATCTTTGATAGTGCTACTCTCACCCCCACTCATCCCAAAGATGTATTTTTAAAAAGTGGTACAATGGAGACTGCTGCTACACAAGTCAATTTCCCTTTGCAAGTACTACAATACTTTACATACAGTATATACAAAGGTGAATTGTAGTAACCATATCACCCAACAGTAGTCTTTTGCCAGGAGAGGAGACTCAAGAATGTTCTCCTAAGCATTGTGCCATATTTAGGACTTGGTTCCTAGATAGCTGCCATGTGATAAATGTGTTTAACATTGGCTACCTTACTGTAAATAAAGTATTTGCTGGATAGTGTCATACTTTATTGTGCACTTTTGCTGTATTTTGTACAGACATTGTCTTTAATTAAAGACTTTATTTAAAAAAAAACTAGTGTGCCACAGCCTGTGCAGTAATTTTCTATAGACTTGAATGAGATGTTATAGCTCTAACAGTATGGCATAGTTAAGGGGGCTAGGGAGAAGAAAGGGGGGGTAAAACCAGCTGCTGACGACTCCTGTGTTTGCAGTCACACTGAAAAATTCAACATTAAATGTCCAGCTCACTCCTAGTCTATTCACATTGTTGTCAATCAAGCACTGATGAAGGGGGCTCCCCTGGACCCCCGAAACATGTTGGCCACTTTTTGGATCGTCCCCTAACATTCATTGAAATAAAGTTGTATCTGGACCTCTTAGCAGTGATGTGGGGCTTTAATCTCCATTTTTGTTAAGCTACTCCCTTCTGGGGCAGGGAGTCATTATTTCTGATGCTTTAAAAGTTCTTCTGGTTTATAATATTGAGGTTTTAATGGCCAGTAAACACTTTCTTTAGTTCCAGTGTGACCAACACTGAAATGCTTCTACCATTTTCTCTTGATGCAGTTTGGACTAGAAGTAAAGAGGATGTTTGATGTCTGACCTCAGTTAGCGAGTTCAGGATATCTGAATCTGTATCTACACTATATTACCAAAAGTATTGGGACGCCTGCCTTTACACGCACATGAACTTTATTGGTATCCCAGTCTTAGTCCATAGGGTTCACTATTGAATTGTCCCACCCTTTGCAGCTATAACAGCTTCAACTCTTCTGGGTAGACTGTCCACAAGGTTTAGGAGTGTGTCTATGGGAATGTTTGACTATTCTTCCAGAAGCACTGATGTTCGATGAGAAGGCCTGGCTCCCAGTCTCCGCTCTAATTCTTTCAAAAGGTGTTCTAGCTATCCACCCAAACTTGCTTATTCATGTATTTATGGACCTTGCTTTGTGCTCTGATGCGCAATCATGTTGGAACAGGAAGGGGCTATCCCCAAACTGTTCCCACAAAGTTGAGAGCATAAAATTGTCCAAAATGTCTTGGTATGCTAACGCCATAAGAGTTCCCTTCACAGGAACTAAGGGGTCAAGCCCAACTCCTGAAAAACAACCCTATGTCATAATCCCCCTCCACCAAACGATTTGGTCCAGTGCACAAAGCAAGGTCCTTAAAGACATGGATGAGCGAGTTTGGGTGAAGGAAGTTGACGGACCTTTTGGGATGAATTAGTGTGGAGACTGCGAGCCAGGCCTTCTCTCCAACATCAGTGCCTGACCTCACAAATGCGCTTCTGGAAGAATGGTCAATCATTCCCATAGACACACTCCTAAACCTTGTGGACGGCCTTCCCAGAAAAGTTAAGGCTGTTATAGCTGCAAAGGGTGGGCCAACTGAATATTGAACCCTACGGACTTATGCCCCGTACACGCGGTCGGATTTTCCGACGGAAAATGTGTAATAGGACCTTGTTGTCGGAAATTCCGACCGTGTATGGGCTCCATCACACATTTTCCATCGGATTTTCCGACACACAAAGTTTGAGAGCAGGATATCAAATTTTCCGACAACAAAATCCGTTGTCGGAAATTCCGATCGTGTGTACACAAATCCGACGGACAAAGTGCCACGCATGCTCAGAATAAATAAAGAGATGAAAGCTATTGGACACTGCCCCGTTTATAGTCCCGACGTACGTGTTTTACGTCACCGCGTTTAGAACGATCGGATTTTCAGACAACTTTGTGTGACCGTGTGTATGCAAGACAAGTTTGAGCCAACATCCGTTGGAAAAAATCCTAGGATTTTGTTGTCGGAATGTCCGATCAATGTCCGACCGTGTGTACGGGGCATAAGACTGGGATGCCATTAAAGTTCATGTGCGTGTAAAGGCAGGTGTCCCAATACTTTTTGTAATATAGTCTATCTATCTATCTATCTATCTATCTATCTATCTATCTATCTATCTATCTATCTATCTATCTATCTATCTATCTATCTATCTATCTATCTATCTATCTATCTATCTATCCTCGAAGAAGAAGTTGAATGAGGGGCCCAAAAAGTATCCTAGCACAGGGGTTCTTTGGTGTCTATGACCTCCAGCCCTGTGCGCAATGCAATGAAAGAGAAGGTAAGCCAATTACATAAGCAGGGGGATGAGGATGTTGTGAAATCCTGACTACAGACCATAGTCTGTTGCCTTAATGCAGTTAGAAAAAAAGAAATTGAATTTTGCTTCGGCAGCTATAACAAATCATCTACGGCTGTGGAATAAAAGGAATATGTAATTTTAGCGACATCAAATTACAAAGTGGCTTGTATTGCAATTATAGGTAATACCAGTTTTTTAACAAAGAAGCCTCGCACTTTAATGCCAGCGTTGTCATTGTTGCATGATAGGTATTTTTGAGCCCATCCTGCTGAGCTATAATTTAATACATTTCGGTATGTCTGAACAAAACAAACTTAAAACGTTAATCCTTTTACATACTGTACATCCACCTATAAATCTTCTTTAAAACCAGTAAGGCTGTAATTGTATTCATTCACTTCCATAATTATTCCAGTGGTGAAGCATTCAGCCCCTGTTTATGCAACAGAGAGACGGAACAAAGAAGCATCTTTTGGTGAAGTGCACTAATTTCCTGTGTAATGGTTTATCTCAGCATGTCATTTGCTGGCAAGATGTTTCATTACTATGATTATTTCATGAGTGTTTACAGATTTTCTTTCATTGACTTGCAATCCTGATTAGTGTTCGCTCTCTCTCGGAAGATTAGAATGACAACACAACAGGATCACAAAGGCTTTAGGGTGTAATTACATTAAAACTTATGTGGAAAGATCTTTTCCAATATTGCTTTTTGAAATAGTTGCGTTGGGAAAATGTGAAAACATTCCCGGGAGATCTCTAAGGGTTGAGGAATAGATATGAGAGTTTCTCTCATCTGTGTCCTTTTTTGGACCAGGTGGAGGCTACAGATAGACATTGTAGTCAGGGCCGTCTTTAATATTGATTGGACCCTGGGCAAAAATTTTCTTCAGTCCCCCTATGCAATTTCACTCTCCACCTGCTCTGAGACATACAATAAATAGCAGCCAGACTTAAAATCAGTTTACTGTATCAGATCAGGGGCAGCAATTGCGACTGGTTGTCAGCAGTTACAACATATCATTACTGCTTACTGACTGGTTGCTAGAGGTTACAGCACACATTACGGCTCACTGGTTAGTTGCTAGAGGTTACAGCAAATTATTTCTGCTTGTTAATTGGTTGCTAGAGATTACTGTACAGTATTACTGCTCACTGATTGGTTGCTAGAGGTTACAGCACATCATCCCCTCACTGCAGGTAGGCATGATATACATATGAATGCCGCCTTCATTCACATATCAATGCCGCCAGCCGCAGCTATTTGCTTATGAATGCAGCCGCTATTTATATATGAATGCTGGTTATTTACATGTAAACACAGAGTCTGCAGGTGAGTCATCTATACACAACAATAAGGCAGAGCTGGGCAGCATTAGTACCAGCACTTCACACTGAGATATTGGGACACAGCACAGGACTAAAACTTCAAAGGACAAGGGAATTTAAACTGGGATAGTTGGCAAGTATGAGGCAGCTGCTTTGGGCCCCACAACAATGACAGGGCCCAGGGCAGCTGCCCCTTTTGCCCTGCCTTAAAGACGGCCCTGATTGTAGTCTATGTGCACCACAGTAAGAGAAAACAGAAAAGGCGCTTCTAAGTTCAGTATTCAACAGTATGTTTTATTCCATATGTGGTTAAAATCACTTACAGGATCTGGGGGGGAGGGGGTGCAGGTATGCAATAATAATAAGCTAGGAAATTTGATTTAATTTGGTCACCATGGGTAGCTCATATGTGTCCAGTATTAAATTAGATCACAGGCTGTATTAGCATTAAAGTGGTTGTAAACCCTTACATACCACTTTTACCTACAGGTAAGCCTATAATAAGGCTTACCTGTAGGTACTGGAAATATCTCCTAAACCTGCACGGTTTAGGAGACATTTACCATATGGGCTTCGGCGCGTACGCACTGAAGAAAGGGCATGATCGTACCATTTCTACAGGGCCCATGCCGTGACCGTCGGCTCCCGCGCACATGCGCGGGAGTGACGATATGCGACTCCCGCCAGTCACTGAGCTGTAGTCCACGGCCCCAGAAGGAAGAGGAAGATGGAGGCAGCCACCAGCGGGGACATCGGGGACATCACGGCACGGGCTTCAATTGCAGGTAAGTGGCGCATAATGGGCTAGTATGCGATGCATACTAGCCCATTATGCTTTTACTTTGCAGGGAACAAAAGAGGAAGTATAACCCATCAGGGTCTACTTCCTCTTTAAAGTGTTACTAAAGCCAGGAGCCAGCATTCACTATATCTGGTCTCCCGCAGTACACAGAACATGAAAATACCTTTTCTCATCAGCAGTATATGGCAGTCTTGTGACTTCTATCAGTGTCTGGTTAAAGCTTGTAGGAGGAGTTTTCATTCTCCTCTGACTGTCCTATGAGGCTGCCCCCTGACCCTCTGTCTGGTTAGTGCTGATTGGCCCTGTGCTGATCACATGCACCCCCCCCCCCCCCCAGAAAAGAAAACTGTCTAGCAATGCACACCAAACTGAGCATGTGCAGAGTGACTCCAAACTCCAAAGGCTCTGTTCTATCAGAAGATGGATTGGGGACAGTGGAAATAGGGGAGGATGAGCGAAGGCAGGATCAAACAGCCTTTTTACGCAATGCAGAGGATTAACTCCTTAGGTTCCACAGTGAGTATAACAAGCATGCTTTACTGCATATACAGACTGATTTTACTGTTGTGGGTTTAGTAACACTTTAATAGCACTGTTTTGTTTATGAAAAGTAGGCCATCTAAGCCAATGTTGGATGTTTGTTGTGTGGTGTTTTTTTTTTCATGTCTTGTTAGTTTTATTTGTATATGTTTATGTGTTCTTTGTAAACAAAAAAATATTAAAATAGCATCTGATCAATAAAAAAAAAATAATAATCCAATTCCTGGCTGAAACCTCAGATTCCACTGGGAGAAGCCAGCAGCAGCTGTGACAGGAGGGAGGAGAACGAGGAGGCAATATGGCGTCTATCATACCAGATGTAGTAGACATATAGATACCATTAAGATGATCACTTACAGAAAGATATTGATAAGATAGAACGAGTCCAGAGACGGGTAACAAAAATGGTGAACGGTTTGGGGGATAAAACACTTCAGGAACTTATTATGTACAGTCTAGAGGAAAGAAGGGAAAGGGGAGACATGACTGAAACCTTTAAATACATCAAGGGAATGAATAAGGTTCAGGAGGGCAGTATTTTCTATTTTCAATATACATAAAAAAAGATGTATCTCTGCGCTATGATGGGGCGGCAGCTGACACAGATAAGTAATACATTAAACTTATAAATAATACTGTGTTATAAATGGACAGCACATTGAAATAAAGTCCAAAAAAGTGTTAAAAGTGAAAAAATGTTAAAGTGAAAAAAAAAATATATTACTATAGAAGTCCAATCATGTGGATGGAAATCAACAATAAAAAAACAATGTAGTGAAAAATATAGATTTAAATGCATAGTCCCATGAAAGAATCAGCAATATAAACTTATAGGTGAAAACACAATAGTTCAGTGCAAAGATGTGCACAAAAATTTGGTGGTGACTTGAAAAATGAAGAGGTGATCCAGTACAGTGCTCAAGAATCATCCACCACACCCCTGTGAAATGGACACTCACCAGAAAAGGTGGCTGCTGTTACAGCAGCAAATATGCACTCATAGCTCCCAACTGTTCCTGATTTCGAGGGACTGTCCCTGATTTGGAGCAATGTCCCTCTGTCCCTCATTCCTTCTCATTTGTCCCTCATTTTGGTCCCAACCATATAGTTGTATATAAAATGCACTTTTTATCTTTCAAAAAGTGTTTCCCAGAGCTAAACCTTTCATCCAAATTCTAAATTGCTGCATTTGTAAATTTTAAAAGCCCAATATAAAGGAATAATCGTGGTAAAAAAAAAGCCCTTGTGGATTTAATTAACCTTTTTTTCTTTTTGGTTAATTCACCTTAAAGGGTGTGTGGCAAAGGGCGTGTCCTATGCCTACATACGTTTGGTAGTAGGTGTCCCTCATTCTCATCTCAAAATATTGGGAGGTATGCGCACTTAGTGTAGATCCGCCATCTGTTGTGGGGAAGGCTGTTCAGCAACTCGCACCATCCAGATGTAGCTGTAGTAAATAAAGCTCACCAGGAGCCAGATGAAGTCTCCATGTGTAGTATTTATTGGAATTGTAAGGTTAAAGCCAAAATAAAACGAATCATAAAAACATATGACAATGGGTGCCACTGCCAGCCCGGTATCGGACAGTGACCTGACGTCAGAACTAGTGTCTGCTCCCCTTTTCTGGTGAGTGTCCATTTCACAGGGGTGCAGTGAATGATTCAGGAGCACTGTACTGGACTTACTGCCTCACAGAAGAAGTCCCATTGGACAAAACATACATCAGGCTAGGCACGGAGCAGTGGTGACGTCCGAACACTCGTGGAGGGTGCTGGACAAACAAATGTTTCCATTTTGAGCCTAATTTTATCGTTTTTTATTGTAAGTACAACTTTTAATAAACTCCTGTATGCTTTTAAAAGAATGCTGCGCAATGAGTTTATCTTCCTCTTTCATATACTGAATGTGTGACCGGACTCTGGAGTTTCCTTAACTGATGATAGCTGTGGAATATACAGCTGTGGAATACAATTAAGCAGGCTGGGTAGTGGATGCGGTTGAGCCCATAGTGAGGGGTGAAAGCTCACTAATGCGCAGATAGACCCTGGAGGGTCTAAAAATCTGGTAGGCAGATATACTTACCCTGTCTATCCTGTGGGGAGCACTGGGTGTCTTCACCAATTGAACATTAAAACAGCACACATTTTGACTTCACTTTATGGATGTGGAATTGGGACATATGGACTATTATTAATAATATTTTTTTTCCATCTTTTCACATTTATCATCTTTATTGCATTATATTAGATATTTTTTTGCACTTTGATCATTAAGGTCATGGTTTGACAGCGCTACGTGTTTTTGAATTCAATCACTGTACTGGATCACCTCTTCATTTTTCAAGTCACCACCAAATTTTTGTGCACATCTTTGCACTAAACTATTGTGTTTTCACCTATAAGTTTATATTGCTGATCCTTTCATGGGATTGTGCATTTAAATCTATTTTTCTCACTACATTGTTTTTTTATTGTTGATTTCCATCCACATGATTGGACTTCTAATAATATATATTTTTTTCACTTTAGCATTTTTTCACTTTTTTGGACTTTATTTCAATGTGCTGTCCATTTATAACACAGTATTCTTATCTCATTGCTGTTCATTTACTTTTGGTGCTACACACTTTTTCTTTAGTATTTTCAATATGAAACCAAAATCAAGAACACAGTGACATGACCTCAAACTAACTGGAGTAAAGTTCAAAACTAATCTTAGAAAGTATTATTTTACTGAAAGGGTTGTTGATGCGTGGAATAAACTTCCAGCAGAGGTAGTGAACCAGTCAACAGTAAATGGCTTCAAACATGCTTGGGACAAACAAATGTCTATATTTAAACAAAGAAGTTAACACAAAAAAAAAAGAAAAAAAGAAAAAGAAAAAGTAAATGGGCAGACTCGATGGACTACTCAGTCTTTTTCTGCCGTCACTTTTCTATGTTTCTATGTTTAATATTCTTGGTGTTATAATGAATAATAAGAACAAGATCATTAAAATAGTCATAAGCAGCAGTAATAAGAAGCTTCAAGAATCACAAACATAAAGGAATATAGCATTTGAATCAGGAACAAAGAATGAGCCATACATGAAAAAAAAATATAATAACCCTTATAGCATCCCGCAACTAACCACACCAGGAAGGAATTATATGTGTGGTAATAGGGGCTCAGTGATGCATAGGAGAGAATGAACTCATATCCTATTATTAAATAACCTATGCATTGTAATATGTGCGTGAGCAGTATCACCGACCTGCAAATATAAGCAACCATTCTACATGGGCAAGGAGCAGTACACCACCATTCGGCACTTGCTGGTGATGTATCAGAGGTAGACTCAAAAACCACAATTTAGATGGTAAGAGTACCTGTAAGGAGCAAATGTCAGCGATGTAAATCAACAATTGTAATAATGGTGATTAATAGTCAAATTACCATATTTTACTGATCTCCAATTCCTCATTTAAACCTTCTGGAGATAGCACATCTAAGGCATAAATCCAATATGTCTCCCTTTGGCTGAGACGCTGGAACCTCTCTGCCTCAGGGATAGCTTCAATGACCCATACTGTTAGTCCTGCTGTAAATTTGTCATGGTACTCAGAGAAATGTCTGGGAATGCTGTGTTTGTCCCTGCTGTCCTCAATGAACTGGCTGTGTTCACCGAATCATTTTTTTATGCATGGCTCACCCTTGATTCCATTTATCTTCTTGTTCCTGCTTCAAATGCTATATTCCTTTTATGTTTGTGATTCTTGAAGTATCTTTTTACTGCTGCTCATGTCTATTTTAATGATCATGTTCTTATTATTTTTTAATTCATTATAACACCAATGGCATCTATTTGTATACTACATATGGTATGATAGTAATGCTGCCAATTTAATGTTTTTTTTTAAATACCAACTATACTTTGTTTTTATAATGTATTGTGTACTCACTCCTGCACCAGACTTGCTCACTGGTATTCCATGTAATACATCCCTGCCCAATGAGCAATTATCCTTCCCTTTTCTCCTCCCTTGGGCCGCTTAAAAGCCAGTCCGACTCTTTAGGGCATAGGTCTCCTGAAGGAGCATTCTGCGCATGCTCTGAAACGTGTTACCTCCCACATCTGACCTTTCCTTTGCGGGACTTGCGTTCCACCGTGGTTCTGGATGCCAGACTGCCATCTTACCTCCTCGCTCCCCTCCCTCCTGTCACAGCTACTGGTCAGTTTCTCCCGGTGGGAGCTGAGGTTTCAGCCAGGAATTGGGATTATTATTATACCATGCCTGTACTCCCCCTGGATCTTGTAAGTGTTTTTAATCGCATATGAAATAAAACATACTGTTGAATACTGCACTTAGAATGATCTTTTCTGTTTTCTTATGTGTATGCCAGAGTTGCTTCTACACACTGAAGTGCTTCTCTTAGTGCTATTCCAGTTTTCCTATGATGTTTCTCCTGGTGCAGCCTATCAGATGAACTTTGGGCAGAAGCACCCCATCTCCCCATTTTCTCCTATATGCACCACAGTGTAGCTGATATAACCCTTTCGTCTTCAAAGTCGAGCTTTCCCATTGCCACCTGAATGCTGGGTGTCAGGGAACCATCTACAATCCTAACACCTCTGCACACCATTGTCATCGCTATAGTAAATGCTTATTCCATAGAGCACCCACAGTCCACACAATAGCAGTGTCCACCCTAGGACCACCCTCTAATGCAGGGGTCTCAAACTGGCGGCCCTCCAGCTGTTGCGAAACTACAAGTCCCATGAGGCATTGCAAGGCTGACAGTTACAAGCATGACTCCCACAGACAGAAGCATGATGGGACTTGTAGTTTTGCAACAGCTGGAGGGCCGCCAGTTTGAGACCCCTGCTCTAATGTATATCACCAAATAGGACCTAAATTAGACTTCCAGCCTAAACCTAACTAGTCTTAAAAATGTCCTTTCCCGATCCTAATTTCTTTGCTGGCTAACCTGTGTAAAAAAAAACATGCATACTTACCTATTTTCAGCCCTCTCTGGTCCCGTCACGTAATTGCCTGTGTCAGCCAGCGGCGGTTGCAGGAAAGAGAAAAGAGCATGCAACTATAGCTGGGAATTCTGGGAGAGGCGGTGTCATCCATAGACTCCCACATCCCAGCTCTTGTCGGCACTTCCTTCTCTCCCCTGCAGCCTCCGCTGGTTGACGCGAAGGAGCCAGTTCATGTGACCAGCCCGGAGTGGGCTGAAAATAGGTAAGTAGATACTTTTTTTATGCAGGTTAGCCAGCATAGGTGTTTGGGGGGGGGGGGGGGGTGTACATTTTTAGGACTAGTTAAGTGTGGTCTGAAATTCCACTTTATTCATAGAGGCTTAGTGATCAGCTCTTATTAAAATTGGCCCTAGTATGTGTAACCATATATGAAATGTATGAGAGATAGGGGCCTTAGACTGTAAGCACTTTTAGGACAGAGATGGATGTGAATGTACAATATTTAAATTGTTGACACTTTATTCATACCTGTAATAAATAATATAATAATCTATGGAGAGAAATCAGTCACAGATAAGGCAAGGTTGAGATGTGGGGGGACTCTGTATACTCCTTATTCCCATCTGACATTATACAGGAGTATTCGGAAACATTGGCAGGTGGTTGGTGTTTGAAGGACAGTCTACACTGACCTCTATAGGAAAGAGTGGTTGACGAAACACAAGTCAGTGTAATAGTACATCAGTGGAAGTTCCAATATACAAAGGCTTCACCTGAAATTCTTCATATATTGTTGTTTGACTTTCATTATTGTTTTGTAGTCTTGGTTCCCTGTTTTTGGTGTTCTCTTTTCTTTCTTTTTTTAAAACTTTATTTATAGCAATAAAGCATCCAACAAAGCAGTGCAATACAAAACAGTAGTGTCTCAAAAAAGGTAAAAGACATGCAAGAAGTAACTGTTAGGGCATGTATATTAGACCTATACTACCAGAAATGTCAGATGAATAACAGCTACAAACTGTACATGTAAGTAAAAGAAGTCTCGTTAAATGTAAAGAGGCCCAGCTAGTGTTGCTAATAATCCTAGGGGTATAGAGAATTTTCTGAAAAACGGTTAAAAGCTGCCTAGGCCAAGGAAATGGAAACATCTTTCAAGAAGACAATTTGAGACAATGTGTTCCAATATGACGATGTTTTTGTGTATAGTTCACGCCTGTTTTGGGCAGTAAGTACTAAATCCTCTAGCTGCAGTACAAATGTTTTCCCCGCACCAGTGTGGATCAAACCAGGTATGAGGTAGATGTTGCTCTCCAGACATGAGGAGCCCCAGGTGCTGGCTAATGCTGATCTATGCTGTGAGCAAACAAGAAAATCCGGACAGCCGCACACCAGGAGAATATAATGCAAAGAAGTTTCTTTATTGTAAAATCAGGAACATGTACAGGACACCATGGACAGAATGTACAGACAATCAGCTAACGCGTTTCGCACTTATGCCAAGTGCTTACTCATAGCTACTAAATCCTCTAGCACATTGATGCTCTCAACCTTGTTGAACCACATCGAGATGGAAGGAGGGTTTGGCTCCTTCCAACATAAAGTTATACAGGCCTTGGTGACAATAAGTATGTGATGGAGGACTGATTTCCTATAGGTCTTGACAAAGATTTGTGGAGCAGGAAGAAGTCAGGATCATCTGGGGCTAGAAAATCCGTAAATTGCTCAGTGAGTCTTTGTACCTCTATCCAGTAATGGTCTAGTTTCAGGCAAGACCAAAAAATGTTCAGTAGCATCCTCCATTCCTCTCTGCATCTCCAGCACTGATATGGGATACCAGGACAATATTTATGCAGAATTGTCGGGGTGCGATACCAGCGCGTGAGCAACTTGTAGTTAGTTTCCTGAATGCGAGTACATATGGAGGATTTCAGAGCAAACTGTATGATATTCCGTCACTAGTCAGACATAAAGGTCCTATTAAGGTCTAGTTCACATTTATTGAGGCCAGGCAGAATAGAGACATCTGGGGGGAGGGGGAGGGATTAGTAGTGAGTACATCTTAGAGAAGGTACGAGGAAGGGGACCACTGTCCGTGCAGTAAGATTCGAACATCGTCAATGGACGTCCAAACCCCACGGAAGGTCCTAAAGTACAGAGAAAATGATGGAGCTATAGCGCCTGCCAAAAATCGAACCTGTAAAGTCCGTTTGACTGCATCAGCCTCTGAGGTCAGAAGATGGGAAGCTTGGAAGCAACCGCTCTCTAGAAGCCCTCGAAATGGGCCTGCCTCCAGGCCCAGAGGAAAGCCTGAATTTCCCAAGATGGAATTAATGGAGATAGGCTAGAGGCAATTGCCAGATTTTGGCCAGTCAGGGAGCAAACGTGGAACGTGGTGCCTATGGTTGGATGTGTTTTAAGAGTTAGAGGCAATGTTGCATTCCACCATGGAGCCCTTTGAAGGGGAATTGCACTATACTGCCCCTCAATGGATGTCCAGACCTTAAGATCTCAATGTCTGCTCCAGCTGATCACTCTTCCCAAGTGGGCGGCCTGTGCTGCTACCTCACCATGTTGTTTGGTTAATGTTAGTAGGCGTCTACAAAGCCTGGGTCGTTTATGAGCCCAAATGAACTTGGTAAACAGGACATTAAATTGGCGAATAAAGGAAGAGGGGATGTGGATAGGTAGAGTCTGAAAGAGATACAGAAACTTTAGTAAAATACTCATCTTCATGATGTTACAACGTCCAAACCATGAGTGTAAACCTTGGTGCCACTTACCTAATTGGTGTTCTCTTTTTCCATCCTTTTCTTATTTTTGTCTGTGGGGGGGTTTTGTTGGGCAATTTTCGTGGTTGGGATTGGTTTTCCCTTTGGAGTTGTTTGCCTCCTGAATTTTAATAGTTCATCAGGACAATTTTAGTGGATACAGAGTGTACGGGCCTTCCTATGGTCTAAAGTACTACCATACTGATAGCTATACTCTGCAGTATTCTCCTACTATGGAAAGCATTAGTCCCTCATCAGGATTTGAGTTGTTCAGCAGTGCAGGTTTTCCTCTTTTTAACAGTGACACTAGAAGTAACAAAGAAAACTGAAGAAACTCCCAAACTATAGTGGTCACCATGGATCCTGTACGACAGCTGGGAAGACCATATGATATCATTGATTTACTAAAGGCAAATATGCTATTTTGCTTTGAAAGGGAATTTACACTGGGGCTTAGTGAATGAGATGAAGCTCTGCATGTGACTGGGTATTCTTTGCAAAGTGAAACCTCACCTCATTTACTAAGTCACTGGGCCAGTTCCATTGCAAAGTGCAATGTCCCTTGCAAAGTGAACAACCTATTTGCTTTTAGTATTTCAACCCCCATGACTTGGCAAAGCAGGAGAGAGTCTACAGTGCATCTCGTTGTTGGAAACTGGTTTTACCAAGCATGCCTGTACATCCATGATGACCATTGTTCACTATAGGGGTCTCTTGACTTGTTGATGCTTTTCAGATCAAAGGGGTATACTTAGACTTCAAATGGTAGGGCTAAAAACGTGTCTTGTTAGCCCAAAATATTGTACCAAGTTATGAAAGCATTTCTTGTGAAAACTTTCTAATGCTACCATAATATATTTGCTTACAAATGTAACTCCACTTTTGTTGAGAAAAAAAACATTTCCCTCTTGGTGATCTATGTACAGTGCAAGGTTTATAACAACCTTTGTTGCAGATTCCTACGTTTTGTTATTCTGAAGTAATTCATGTGTGTTTGTCTGTGCCTCTATACTAAATGGGTCTAATGGGAGTGGTTTCATAATTAATGGTCAGGTGTGCAGCTGCGGGGCACTAATGAAGAAATCTGCTGGGCCTGCATTCTTTTAGACGTGTTCCTATTGAAAGTAGCTCTCCAAAAATCACATTTTTGTTGCAGGTGATGCCTGAAATCTGACTTGTATCTTAGGCAGACTTCTGGGAAAATTGGTGAGCCAATCACACAAGCAGGAAATTATGTTTCTGGGGAGTGGTCAGTACACACAACTCCATTTAGCCATATTGCAATGCATTCTCTGAAAATTTATGGTGGCTGCAGATTGAAAAGGAAAGGTAATTTTTAATAACATTCAACTACAATATGACTTGTGTCGCAATTTTATGTGCTATATTATTTTTTCTTTATTTTCTATTTTTTTCCCCACGAAAGTGGAATTACCCTTTAAGTAAATTTAAAAACAGATTTGGATAGAGTAGAAAAGGGTGAAACTGATGTCAGTTTTTTTTCCATGTGTCCAGTTGAGGAAATTCACCTTCACTCCCTTGTCTTGTAGGCCCAATGGAAAATCTCTCCCTTCTTAGACAGTTGTCACTGGAACAAGTGTCCCTATTCAAAGATTTTACCTATATTCCTGTTCTGAAGATGCTCAATAGTTATGGATTTTCCTCACTTTCATTCCATGGTCTTAGCAATTGAAAGACGAGAGGGTCACAAGCACCCCCATACCCAGAAGTTTCAGGCTTTGGCGGGTAAGCAGGGTGGTGGGGAATTGGTTGGGAAGGTAGATAATCGCACTGAAGAGGACCTAAAAATGAGTGCACCTGCAAATTTACCATGTATATACACATTAAGTTTGATATAGCAATTCAAATGTACCATAAAATCGTAATTTAAAAGTATGGTAATGGCTAACTTCTTTACTAGGCTCCTTTTCAGGCACCCTTTAATTTACCCAACTTGTTCTGTTTTTCTCTGATTACCTTAACAAGCATCAGTGGGTGCTTAAAAGTGATATTAAAGCTTTGTTTTTTTTTTCAAAATAACAAACATATCATACTTACCTCCACTGTGCAACACAGAGTGGCCCCGAATCTCCTCTTCTGGGGTCCCCCGGCAGCTCTCGCGGCTCCTCCACCACATTGGATAACCCTCTAGGGGAAGCACTCTCCCGAGGGGGTTACCTTGCGGGCGTGCTCCCTAGTCATTTATTCAGCATCCATAGAAGCCGAATGTATGACTTGGCCCCGCCCCCTGGGTCATTGGATTTGGTTGACAGCAGTGGGAGCCAGTGGCTGCGCTGCTATCAATCTATCCAATCAAAGCTGGGACTCCGTGGAGAGAAGGACGGCGCCTCCCCACTGAAGAAGATGAAGGGGCTCAGGTAATTAAAAGGGGGGGGGCTGGGGGGTCTGTCACTGCCAGGTGTTTTTTCACCTTAACGCATAGTATGCATTAAGGTGAAAAAACACGAACCTTTACAACCCCTTTAATGTAGTGATGAATTAATTGCCATGTTGTGTCAGCAGTGAAAGCAGTTGTGCATGGCACATAATGGTGAAAAGTTGTCACAGTCAGTGTAGAGAACTTTGCAAACATAACACTGCAGCATAACCTATTTTTAGTTGATTGTAAATCTTTTGAGGCTGTCTATTCATGCAGAATTTTCCTGTTTCTTAATGAATATGCAATGTCCTTCTGGTTGAATGTGGATGCGTTTTTAGGACCAAGGCAACTTTTAAAAGGAACATTGAACAGATGGTTTCATTTATTCCCCATTTAATGTACTGGTTTATACATATGTTTCTGCATTCTATTAGCATTGGTTCTTGCCTACAAATTTAATGAGGCTTTGGTACACTTACCATATGTAGATATATTCTGGGAGGCAACTGATGTTTATTTAGATACAAAAAAAGGGCAAACAGTTCTTAACCTTTTCTGCCCAGGTTCTGAACTGCATCTAAAGCTCCCTTTTTGAGGGGGGCGTATACTAAAGAAAAAATGGGAATTCTATATTTTCCAGGAATTTCCCTTGTAATAACACAGGTCCTCACCCATAACTGTGCTTTTGCAAATGTAGCGCTACTCTCATAGGAGCCTCAAGAATATTGCCCCGTTCTTCTCCAGATGTTTTGCCCTGCAGCCAGGCACACAAGTGCAGTCACACATTTCTTTAATAACCAGTCTAGGGGTGTTATTTTTTTATTTTTGGAGAACTTGGATAGGGTTGAGGGAATTGAGTAGGATATTCGAAAAACAAGAACTATGTACAACTTGAGGCCTATGTATTTTTCTGGAAAAAGTTGTGATAAAGTCTGTGCTTGCAACAAACAGTGGACTCAGCTTTGAGGTAGTAGGAAACGCAAACGCCGTCCTTAGAGCTACAAGAGCAGAGCCTCTTTATAGAGGATTGGGTGGACTAAGCTCTTCAGGACTTCAGCTGGTGTCCCCTTTACACAGACCCACAGCTGACTCTCTCTAAGAAGGATGACAGCAGCCCAAAAGTCTCTAAGATTTCTCAGAATGATCTGTACTCACACAAGGCCCAAGGACAGCGGACTGCCTCCTCCCAACTTCCAAGCGATGCCTATCTCCAGTGATACCAGACCAGATCTTCAGCAGACAGCCCTTCAGTCAGCTTCCTGTTGTCTTAACTTCCAGGCCCTCAAGTTGCCCACCTGAAGTCTCTCCACAGTAAACATGTGGCAGCATTACCCTGGAGCCCCTCCAGGCTGGACTGATCCTGTCCAGGGAAAGACCTCAAACTCATTGTGCTCAGTTAATATATACAGTTACCCAGTATGCCATCAGGACCCAGCTCCCTGGGATCAGCCAGGGCTGTTTAAAATATTTGTGCTGCTATCTGCATAGCTCCACACCTATAATCCAGAAGGTTCTCGCAGCTTTTATGGACAGCAGAGGGAGTAAACAGGCTAGAAGCAGCTGCGAACACTGATCAGAACTAGTAAATGGCAGCTGCACTGACTACAGTGAGCAACTAAATTTACCTAGCACAGCATTTGCAGCAACACTAAAAACAGTGTGACAAGCTAAAAAACACAGTGAGCCAACACTAAATCTATCTATCTAACCCTAGCACCTATCTAGGAGGGTGCTACACAAACATCAGTTTTAAGAATTTTTTGTTGTCTGCCTTGGAGGGAGGACTAACTTCTGACCATAAAAAAATAATAATTTCCATGAAGAATTATTGTGTTCTGTTGAATTATCCCAATACCAGGCGTGACTATTTAAATGTAGTTTGCTGGGTGATAAACAGCCGAAGCTGATTTATATTACTGTATAAATTAGGTCACCTAAACTCAGAGTTGCTTCGGGTGTTAGTGGTACTTTTGGGAAAAGGGTGAGAGTACACAGTAATATTAGGTTATCAATATTTATGTTACTTCTGGCCAAGGAGGCTTATTAATGGTCGTGCATGCTTGGGTATGACATAAAAATATGGGTACTAACCTTGTGAGGCTCTCTCTCCACCTTGGCTTTGGCCTGGGGAGGTGTATTGTCTGTAGTCTGAACTGATGGGCCTGTAGTCTGTAGAGGGCCTAAAAAAAACTTTGTGCTAAAGTCTTGAATGGAGCCAAAAGTGATCCATGGAAGCTATCCTGCCTTATAGATGGAGAAGCTGAAGCAAGAAGAGAACTAGGAAGAAAAACCCTGCTGGAGAAAGGAGCTGGGAAGAATCTGGACCCTCACAGGGGCCTTGTCAGGTCTCTCACTTACCGGGCCGGTGAGTCCACTTGGGCAGAGGGTAGGCTCCCTTACGTATCCAACTCTCGGCTCCTGGTAGAGCAGACAGGAAGCACACGAGTACGGAGTGGTATGAGAGCCTGTGCAGGAGTCCGGATCCCGGAAGCAGGAAGTCTCCAAACAGCAGATGGTATTTAAAGGCACAGGCAACGGATGCTGAGCAGGGGCTATAGACTGGTCACACACAGGCAGGGTTCGGCAACAGGCGGGCAGCGGAGGTGCAGGAGGAGCAGGCAGAAGCGGGGTCAAACAAGCCAGGGTCAGATGCAGGCGGAAGTCAGGAGAGTCCAAAGGGCAAGCCGGGTCGTCAACAGATCATAACACAGGAACAAGGAGCAAGTAACGGGAACTTAGGCACAGGAGCTGTTGATCAGGCAGAGCAGAGGGAGAGGGAAGCCTAAATAGGCTGATTGGCGCCAAACGCCGCGCACGTGTGCGCACCGTTACGCACAGGTGCCCACGCACCGCACGTGCCCGAGCGCGCCCCCGGACAGCAGCGTGCGCACCAGCACCACCAGGCACACGCATAACAGCGCCCATAGGCGGACGCGTGTGCGTGTCCGGGCACCACCGCGTACACCATGGCCAGCCGGAACGCCAACACCAGTGCCTATAGATTCAGGCGCCCAAGCACCCACAGGAACGTGCGCACCAACGCGCCACGGCGCGCAATGACGACCAACCAGGTAACCTCTCTGACAGTGCCCCCTCCTCAAGGGCAGACACCGGATGCCCAAATGGGCTAACTTGGAGGCATGCAAGTCTTTACAAGCTTGCAGGAGTTCTCTGGCATGCAAATTGTCTTCTGGTTCCCATGAGTTGTCTTCAGGGCCATATCCTTTCCACTTTATGAGGTATTGGGTTTGATTACGCCTCCTTCTGCAGTTTAGGATTGCTTCCACTTCGAACTCCTCTTCGTTGTCCACAAGAATTGGTTTGGGTGGACCGACACTACGGCCAACAAAAGAATTGGGGGTAACCGGCTTCAAGAGAGACACGTGGAAGACCGGGTGCACCTTCAGAGAATTAGGCAGGTCCAGCTCGTAAGCGACATTGTTAATTTTCCTCCTTACCAGGAACTTAGGGCCTAGTTTCTTAGACGGGCACGCCAACTTCAGATTGGTGGTAGATAACCATACTGAGTTGCCGGGTTCCAACACAAGTTCTCCATGCCTCTTTTTATCAAACATTTTCTTGTAACCTTCTTGGGCCTTGGCCATGGTATCCTGTAATAGTCTGTTGTTTACTGAGAAGAAATTTAGGGTTTCAGCTACTGCAGGAACAGAACACTCAGGCAAAAAGGACGGAAGAAAGCCATAGTTGACATAGAATGGAGTCTGGTTGGTAGCTGAATGCAAGGAATTGTTGTAAGAAAACTCCGCAATAGGGAGTAGGGAGGCCCAATCATCCTGGGAAAAGGCAGAAAAACAGCGGAGATATTGCTCCAGAGTTTGATCCGTCCTCTCAGTTTGCCCATTTGACTGGGGATGATAGGCTGAGGAGAACGCCAATTCAATTTCCAAGGAGCCACAGAGGGCCTTCCAGAATCTGGAGGTGAACTGGACACCATGGTCAGAAACTATATTCTTTGGAACTCCATGCAACCTGACAATTTCCTTAATGAAAATATTGTCCGTCTCCGTAGCCAATGGAGCACCCTTCATTGGAAGGAAATGGACCATTTTAGACAATCTGTCTACCACAACAAAGATGGAGGAAAAGCCTTCTGATGGGGGGAGTTCAATGACAAAGTCCATTGAAATCATACTCCATGGTTACTCTGGGACTGGGAGAGGTTTCAATAGTCCCCAGGCTCTAGCCCGGCTGTTCTTGCTTCTGGCGCAAGTATTGCAGGAATCAACAAACTTTTTACAATCCCTAATAAGGTGAGGCCACCAGAAGGTACGCTGTACCAGATCACTTGTTTTTCGTGTGCCAAAATGTCCAGCCAGTTTATGATCATGACAAAGTTCCAATACCTGTACCCTTAGTTCTTCAGGGACCACAATCTTGTTTTCATGCCGAAACAGGCCATCCTTGGCACAGGCCCCAGCGGGTAGAGTCATCCCCATAGAAGCCCGTCTGATTTGAGAGACTAGATCGTCTTGGAGAAGCAAGAAATTCCCAGGGGGAAGGATGGTATCTGGAGGTAAGGTTTCTTCCGAATCATGGAACATACGTAAAAGTGCGTCAGACTTAACATTTTTGGATCCGGGTCTGAAGGTGATGTGGAATTGAAATCAAGAAAAAAAAAAGTGCCCATCTGGCCTGCCGGGGTTTTAGCCTCTTAGCCGTTCTCAGGTATTCTAAGTTTTTATGGTCCGTGTAGACCAGGATAGGATAAGCAGCACCCTCCAGAAGGTAACGCCATTCCTCTAAAGCTGCTTTAATAGCCAGAAGTTCTCAATCTCCCACATCGTAATTTCTCTCAGAAGATGAAAGTTTATGTGAAAAAAACCCCACAGGGTACAGAAGAGCTTTGGTGCCTTGTCGTTGTGAGAGCACAGCTCCTACCGCAATTTTGGATGCGTCAACTTCTAACACGAACGGTAGAGCTGGGTTGGGATGCTTCAGAGTGGTGGCTGAGGTAAACAGAGCTTTGAGTTCCTCGAAGGCCAACTGTGCCCTAGGAGTCCAGCAAAACCGGCTTCCTTGCCTGGTGAGTTCAGTAATGGGAGCGATTATCAAGGAGAATCCTTTTATGAATTTCCTATAGAAATTGGCAAAACCAATAAAGCGTTGTACCCCTTTCTTATCTACAGGTGCAGGCCAGTCCAGGATAGCAGATACCTTTTGGGGATCCATCTTGATACCCTCAGGGGAGATGATCAGGCCCAGGAACTGAATACATTGAAGCTCAAACTCGCATTTTTCGAGTTTGGCACAGAGCCCATGTTGCCTAAGTCGGGTGAGAACATTTCGTACATGCCTGCGGTGGTCGACCAGAGAAGCGGTAAAAGTCAGGATATCGTCCAGATAGACTATGACATAGAGGTCCAGGAAGTCATGGAAGACGTCATTGACGAAGTGTTGGAAGGTTGCTGGCGCGTTACACAGGCCAAAGGGTATGACAAGGTACTCGAAGTGCCCAAATCGAGTACGAAAAGCCGTCTTCCACTCATCCCCTTCTCTTATGCGAATTAAGTTATACGCCCCGCGGAGATCCAACTTGGTGAAAACTTTTGCGGTTCCCAGTCTTTGAAAAAATTCAGGTACTAAGGGTAACGGGTATCTGTTCTTGAAAGTGATTTTGTTTAATTACTAGTAGTCAATACAGGGGCGTAGGGAGTGATCCTTCTTCTCCAAGAAGAAGATGCCTGCACCTGCTGGAGACGTGGAGGGGCGAATGAACCCTTTCTTTAAGTTCTCATTAATATAATTTTTCAAAGTGCCCAGCTCCTGCTCAGTTAATGGGAAAATCCTCCCGAAGGCAACTTCGGTTCCAGGTAACAGTTCTTTTGGGCAATCATAAGGCCTGTGCACTGGAAGGGTCTCTGCCCCCTTCTTGCTGAAGACATCCTGGAAATCCCGGTAGGCCTCGGGAAGGGGTTGGCAAAGCTTGGTATCAGAATCCAAGCAGACACTGAGACTGTGTCATGGGTGTCCCATGTAAGCAGTGTTGCCTGCAGTAGTCAGATAGAAATTGGATCTTTCTCGTAGACCAGTCAATGCTGGGGTTGTGTGCCTGTAGCCAGGGTATTCCTAGGATGATTGGAAAGAGAGGAGAGGAGATGACATCCAAGCGTAAGAGTTACTGGTGTTCCGGGCCTATGGTGGCCAGTAGTGGGACAGTCTCATAGGTGACTGGACCGGAACTGAGGGTAGAGCCATCTGCTAAGAATACTGCAAGTCCCTGGGCTTTAGGTTGAAGAGGGATGCCATGATTATTAACGAAGGTCTGGTCAATGAAACCGCTGCATGCTCCAGAGTCAATAACACAAAAGGAAGAAGACGTCAGACACTTACGTATCTTGTTGGGGCAGGCCCTCACAAAATGTCCTTGTTCTCCGCAGTACAGGCATAAGTTGTGAGTACGTCTGCGCATTTTCTCTTCCGGGGTAAGGGATGGCCGAAGCAGACCAAGTTGCATGGGTTCGGGTGCTTCCATGACTGGAGCAGAGGAGACAGGAGGCAATTGGTTGGGGGAACTGGAAACCTTAGGGAGCATGCAAATGGGACGAGGATGACTAGAGGACCTCTCAGAACGTCTCTCTCTCAGACGACGGTCAATCTGAATGGACAGGTTGATGAGTTCATCCAGAGCCTGAGGTATCCGATACGTGCCAGCTCATCTTTAAGGGGATCAGATAACCCCATCCGAAATTGATGACGCAAGGCAGCGTCGTTCTACTCTGTATCAGAGCTCCAACGTCGGAACTCAACTGCGTAATCTTCGGCCGCTCTGCGACCTTGCTGCAGGGAGTGCAGGGCTGCCTCAGCAGTAGCAGTTAGTTGGGGGTCCTCATATAACTGTGACATTGCTAGGAAAAAAGCATCCAGGGTATCCAAGGACCTAGATTTCTGCTCCAGTAGATGATGAGCCCAAGTCTGAGGCTCGCCGGACAGTAGTGAAATGACAAATCCCACCTTTGTTACATCCAGAGAGAACATGCGAGGCTGTAAAGCAAAATAGAGCTCACAGGCATTACGGAAGGCCCGGTATTTGCAACGATCTCCAGTAAACTTTTAGGGTGTGGGTACCCTGGGCTCCGGAGGAAGCATTACTACTGAGGGTGCTGGGGATAGTCCGGCAGATGGTGCTCCCTGAGGGGGAGGAGCTGCTGACAGGGCTTGGACCTGGCCCTCTAATCTGGTGTAGCCTTCTTATAGGCTTTTAACTGCTTGGGTAAGGCCCGCTAGGTGCCTACAAAGTTCATCCATGGGGGAGGCCCCCTGCCCGGACTCGGTCATGGCTGCCTGATACTGTCAGATCTCTCACTTACCAGACCGGTGAGTCCGCTTGGGCAGAGGGTAGGCTCCCTTACGTATCCGTCTCACGGCCCCTGGTAGAGCAGAAAGGAAGCACACAAGTACGGAATGGTATGAGAGCCTGTGCAGGAGTCCGGATCCCGTAAGCAGGAAGTCTCCAAACAGCAGATGGTAATCAGAGGCACAGGCAACGGATGCTGAGCAGCAGCTATAGACTGGTCACACACAGGCAGGGTTCGGCAACAGGCGGGCAGCGGAGGTGCAGGAGGAGCAGGCAGAAGCAGGGTCAAACAAGCCGGGGTCAGATGCAGGCGGAAGTCAGGAGAGTCCAAAGGGCAAGCCGGGTCATCAACAGATCAGAACACAGGAACACAGGAACAAGGAGCAAGTAACGGGAACCTAGGCACAGGAGCTGTTGATCAGGCAGCACCGAGCAGAGGGAGAGAGAAGCCTAAATAGGCTGATTGGCGCCAAACGCCGCGCACGTGTGCGCGCCATTACGCACAGGTGCCCGTGCACCGCACGTGCCCGAGCGCGCCCCTGGACAGCGGCGCGTGCACCAGCACCACCAGGCACACGCATAACAGCGCCCATAGGTGGACGCGCGTGCGAGCCCGGGCACCACCGCGTACACGATGGCCAGCCGGAACGCCAACACCAGTGCCCATAGAGGCAGGCGCCCGAGCACCCACAGGAACGCGCGCACCAACGCGCCGCGGCGTGCAATGACGACCAACCAGGTAACCTCTCTGACAGTGCCCCCTCCTCAAGGACAGACACCGGATGCCCAATTGGGCTAACTTGGAGGCATGCGAGTCTTTACAAGCTTGCAGGAGGTCTCTGGCATACAAATTGTCTTCTGGTTCCCATGAGTTGTCTTCAGGGCCATATTCTTTCCACTTTATGAGGTATTGAGTTTGATTACGCCTCCTTCTGCAGTCTAGGATTGCTTCCACTTCGAACTCCTCCCGAGCGCGCCCCTGGACAGCGGCCCGCGCACCACCACCACCAGGCACGCGCATAACAGCGCCCATAGGCGGTCGCACGCTAATGCGAACGCGCACGCGCCCGGGGACCACCGCGTACACCATGGCCAGCCGGAACGCCAACACCAGTGCCCATAGAGGCAGGCGCCCGAGCACCCACAGGAACCCGCGCACCAACGCGTCCCGGTGCGCAACGACGCCCAACCAGGTAACCTCTTTGACAGGCCTGTTGACTTTCTTGGTTTGATGCAAGGAGGAGTCTGCTAGCCAGCTGAAGTTCTGCTATTTACAATGCCCGTTTCAGTTCAAAGGCCCTTTACATTGTACAGGTTGCAAGTGTTGCTATTAACATCTGCAGCCCCTAACTCCCTCTCCCTGTGGGTATGGGATAAAATCTTGAAAAACCCAAGAAAGTGGCTGGCAGGCAATGTTTTCTGAAACCCCCATTGCAAATCATAGACTTCGCTCTGGGTTAGGATGGTGCTACACAAGTATCGACTCACTGAAGGTTCAGTTTTAAACAGAGGTAAGCACACTCGCCACACTCTCCTCTCCATTTTCCATTTGTGGCATTATTAGGAGGCAGGGGGATTGCCATGCATTCATTCAAACACAGGAGTTCCTGGATTTCTCAGGGCTTTGGAGCAGGAGGGGGGATGTTGGGTGCGGAGTAGTTAAGTTTAAGCACTTTATAGCATCTGCTTTAAAGCTAACCTCTTTCCTTGAATTCAGTTATAAGGTCAGTGAGGGCTTGCTAGCTCATTTAATGCTTGTTAAGAATATGTAAACATTTGACTTAGCTTAGCCACAGGTTGAATGTAAGGCCTCTTTTTCCTCTTAATATATTCAGCAGGGTATCTTTTCTTGGTGAATTGCCACCAGAAACAAGATTGCCCTTAGGCAGTTCACAGATGAACAACGGGTATAGTGATATCTGTCCATCTATGCATGACTCCACCCAGACTCCACCACCCATGATTCCACCATTTATGCATGACTCCACCCAGACTTCACCACCCATGACTCCACCATCTATGCATGACTACACCCAGACTCCACCACCCATGACTCCACCATCTATGCATAACTCCACCCAGACTTCACCACCCATGACTCCACCATCTATGCATGACTCCACCCAGACTCCACCACCCATGGCTCCACCCATGGCTCCACCATCTATGCATGACTCCACCCAGACTTCACCACCCATGACTCCACCATCTATGCATGACTCCACCCAGACTCCACCACCCATGACTCCACCATCTATGCATGACTCCACCCAGACTCCACCAACCATGACTCCACCATCTATGCATGACTCCACCCAGACATCACCACCCATGACTCCACCATCTATGCATGACTCCAACCATGACTCCACCATCTATGCATGAGCATCCAGGCACACTGCAAACCTTTCCCAGTTCTTCTTCATGGCTCCTTGGATCTCTTTCCCCATAGAGGAAAAAGATGATCAATTCACCTTCTGTAATTATATATACTATATATTAAATGTGGAGCTGGCTATCATGATATGTGAATAAAGAAAATATATCTATTCATGCTTAATCAATTCATCTTATAAATAATACATCATTGGTTAAATCTTTTTCTCTTTTCCTCATCCAGAAAGAATCAATTCATATATATATATATATATATATATATATATATATATATATATATATATATATATATATATATAATAATCTAGATTTAATCAAATTCATACAATGATAAAATGCAAAATTTAAAGTGCTCCCAGTATTTGTGCAATATGATATATCTGACATTAAAACCACAAATTAATTCAAACTAAAGTCCAAAAATCCTCCACACACCTGTGACAATTTGCTAATAAATACTGGGAACACTGTATCATTGTATGAATTTAATGAAACATTATTACATGAGTTGCACTTTGCAAGTGCAGTTGCTCCAGAGCTTAGTAAAAGAGTAGAAGCTCTGCTGACTTCCATCATCCAACCATGTTCAAGCAAAAATGCTGTTTTTTTTTCCTCCCTCCTTGCACGTGATTGGGTATTCTTTGCAAAATGAAGCTTTACCACATTTACTAAGTCCTGGAGCAACTGCATTTTGCAAAATGCACAGTCTATTTGCCTTTAGTAAATCAACCCCTTAATGTTTTATGTTTGTCATGTTGCAGTAAGAGAGCATCACAAATGGAACCAGTAAAACAAAAGACTTTTCTATTTTCATTTTTTTTTTTAGAAATATTATTTTATCTATTTTTTTTCCTTCTTAGCAATTAGCACTTTTACAGCAATATGTTGTAATCATGCATAAAGTAATAATCAATAGCTTAAATAGATCAGAAAAGCATTCTTTGAGTTGCATATTCATTCCATGAAGCACTTAGTGATCAAGAGACAGAAAAAAAAAACAATAGACAAATGAGATCTTGTACATAGGCAGTCATTATAAACTCTAATTGACAAAAAATTAGTAGATGCGTTTAGGGAAAAAAAATGTTATGCAGAAGTTCCCTTAATGTCCCATTAAAATTGTAATAATCCCCTTAAAAAATATACAAAAAGAGCATTGCAGATCTTAAAAATGATATTTTGTGCTTTGACATGCCAGCAGTTAATGAAGGACCTGGAGAGAATGTTCATGTCTTCTGTACAGGACTGTAAAAGGTTTATTTTTATTGTGTGACATCTTTAGTTATAGCAATAAAAAAAAAAAAAAAAAAGAATAAAATGCATTCAGTTTCGAGTAGTAGGAAGTCCAAAACACTGGTTCTTGCTGCTTGAATACCTGTTACACACAAAAAAAAAAACATGACTGGAATTTAATGGTCATTTTTTATCTAATGCACTGTACTAATTTATTATTTGTTGTAATGGTTTTTATTCTGCATGCATTGTGGAAATGTCATTTGCTGAATGTAGATTGTTTAGCTCAGGTTAGTTCCTTTTTATTTTTTGCATTTATGATCAAGCTTGATCCTACGTTTGATCTACCACCATCATCCACACACAAGGGGTTGATACTTACAAAATTAAATATGTGACATTTTTTTTACAAATTTGGGAACGTGATCAAGATAGAAGTTATGATAAAATATATGCGTGAACAAGTGAATCTGTGAGATGTGATAATGGTAGAATTACAAACATGCTATCCAAGGGTACAGAAGCAACGCTTTGCCTCCTGGGCCGATTCTGACACTTCTCTCATATATGTAAAGATCTGTGTTTTTTTGCTAGAAAATTGCTTAGAAATCCCAAAAACTAATATATATATATATATATATATATATATATATATGTATATATATATATTTTTAGCAGAGGCCTTAGAGAACAAAATAGTGGTCATTGCAATTTTTTTATGTCACGTGGTTTTTGCACAGCGATTTTTCAAACCCAATTATTTTGTATAAAATACACTTTAATTAAATAAAATAAAAACAAAACACAATATATAACCCAATTTTCAGTAAAATATGAAAGATAATGTTACGCTGAGTAGCCAACATGTGCTGCCTTAAAATTGCACATGCTTGCAGAATGGCGGCAAACTATGGTACTTGAAAATCCCCATAGGCGACGCTTTAAAAAATGTCTACAAGTTACCAGTTTAGAGTTACAGAGGAGATCTAGTGCTAGTGGTTTCGCCACTCTAATGATCGTGGCGAAACCTCACATGTGTGGTTTGAACACCGTTTACATATGTGGGTGTGACCTATGTATGTGTTCACCACTGCGCTTTAAAAAATGTTTTTATCATTATTTATTTATTCTATTTTTTTTTTAACACTGTCATTTTTATTGTTTTTTTAAATAACTTTTATTGCTATCGCAAGAAATGTAAACATCCCTTGCGATAGCAATACAGCATGAAAGGTCCTCTTTACGGAGAGCTCTGGGGTCTATAAGACCCCAAATCTCTCCTCTGCCTTTAAAAGCAAAATACCAAGAAAAATAAATTTTTGATCTTTTGCTTTAAAAAAATAGATGAAAAAGCCTTTAAAATGAAAAAGCACCGCCAATGGCTTACAGGTAAGCTTGGGAACCACCAGGAAGCGGTAAAGGTGATCCAGATGCAAATTCGCCACTCGGACCACTTTTATCTTGTAGAGAATTGCTGGCTGAAAAAAAACAATACCAGGGTTATGGCATATTGCTGCAGACATAACCCTGGTATTCCACTGGTCAGCAAGTGGTTAAAAAACGCAGCTTTTAAGGGAGGTATTTTTTTCGAAACGCCCCTCCATATGAGCCTATGGGGCTATGCACATATAGCCGTTTACAGGCGTATTAGAAAAGGAGCATTTAGGGCATTTAAAAACTTCACTTGCCCATTTGAGCAGAAAATACGCTTGACGCGTCTAAACCCCTATAAAGGCATCCAAACGCTTCTAAATGCTAGGTGGGTTTATTATTATTATACAGGATTTATCGCTTGAGTGTTCATTGGTTTCAATAGATTAAATAAATAGAATAAATGAATAGTCTGACCAATGGAATGAATGAATGCTCAAACGCTTGCTGCGCCTAAACTGCTTTAGGCGCGTTTTTTTAAAGCTGCTTTTCTCCTGCCAACAGAAAAGGTGTTTAGAGGAGCTGGGCAAAGGCATGAGACCTAGAAACATAGAAACTTTCCATGTACCCCCAAAAAGGGGGAAGCTGCTTAGTTCAATACATTTTTTGTTGTTGCTATTTGATAAATATTTGTTTTGTGATGTTATTGACGTGATGTATATATATTTTGTAATGACTGATTTATTGTGTCATTTGTGAGATATATGAGATTTTAAAGAGCGAATAGTGAATTTTGAAGTGGATCCTGAGGAAGCTTTTTTTCAAAGCTAAATGCGTCGGTCCAATTATCCTCTATTATGAGTGCTTAGATGCATATTCCTCATACCAGGATGCGGGCTGAGGATACATGTTTTTAGGTTTTGCTAATTTTAATGTGAAAGTAAAAATGGAATTTTATGTCTGTTTTTGATTTGTTTTGGCACATATCAAATCCCCTTTTTCCACCACTATCCCTCTTTTGGGGGTACATGGGAAGTTTTTATTATAGGGGGTTAAAACCTCCCACCTACCCTGCAAACTGCAAAACTTAAAACATCTAAATCCGAAAACAAAAATGGAATAAATTGAAGCTTACCAGTCCTTCGATGTGGTGGCTGCATTTTTTAGGCTTTTTCCTTTTTTTTTCACCTGGTGATCCTCCAATTATCACACTTCCTGTCCTAGGAGGACAACGCTCACTCACCATACTGTATCTATAGAAAACATCCCCCTTTCTCCTAAACATGGATGAGGGGGGAGGTGTTCTGTAGTCCTTGAAGACACTTAGGTATAATGCTAAACGATACCAGTCAGCAGAGAGCATGGGAAGTTGTCAGTCACTTGATTTCTGGCAGGATCAACAGGCATTATTATTCAGAAATAACTTAAAGCCTTTGTACATAGGCCCAGTGAGGCAGCTAGCCTCAGGTGATACTAAGAGAGGAACCAAATCTTCCTACATTCCTATTTATCTGCAGCCCACTCATCTCTACCTCCTCCTAAAGCACATAGTTTGCATAGCATTTCTGAGCTCTAGCAGGCAGGGGTGGGGCAAGAAACTGATGTCACACTGCAGAGCACAGAGCAGGAAGCTGAGTGTAATCTGGGACCTGAGCGGAGGGAAAGGACACACCCCATCTCAAAGTGAAACATGTACAGCTGAAGCTGTCAATCACCTTCTGTGCTGGAAGCAGGGCCGGCCCTACCATGGGACCCGGTGGGACCATGGGTCCCGGGCGGCACATTCAGGGGGGCGGCAAACTCCCGCCCGCTAGCCAGCCCGTTTCGTCGGCACCGTTGCTTATTTCATAGGGACCGATCGGGCTTGTGTACTCCCACTTCCTGGTGACTGGAACGCACGATAGGGCGGACGCGAAGTCATCACCTGGAAATGATGACCGCGTTGCCACCCATGTCTTGCATCATTTCCGGCTGATGAAATCACGTCCGCCCTATCGTGCGTTCCACCGCTACCAGGAAGTAGGAGTACACAAGAAGTACACAACCCCGATCGGTCCCCTTGAAATAAGCAGTGGAGCAGGCGCAGTGTATCTCTCTCTCCTCCCCTGTCCACAGAGTCCCTTCTTGGTCCAGACACAACAGCCACTACAGTAGGCATCAGGGCCGCTGTTAGAAATCATGGGGCCCCGTACAACCTACCTGACAAGGCCCCCTTCGACCCGGTGGCAGGTGACGTGGCAAGTGACAAGCTGCATCAGCTGACAAGTGACGTGGCAAGTGACAAGCTGCATCCGCTGACAAGTGACGTGGCAAATGACAAGCCGCAGCATCTGCTGACAAGTGAAGTGGCAAGTGACACACTACACCTGCTGACAAGTGACGTGGCAAGTGACAAGCTGCATCTGCTGACAAGTGACCTAGCAAGTGACACGCTGCAGCTGCTGACAAGTGACGTGGCAGGTGACAAGCCGCAGCATCTGCTGACAAGTGAAGTGGCAAGTGACACACTACACCTGCTGACAAGTGACAAGGCAAGTGACAAGCTGCAGCTGCTGACAAGTGACCTAGCAAGTGACACGCTGCATCTGCTGACAAGTGACGTGGCAAGTGACACACTACACCTGCTGACAAGTGACAAGGCAAGTGACACGCTGCAGCTGCTGACAAGTGACGTGGCAAGTGACACACTACACCTGCTGACAAGTGACAAGGCAAGTGACAAGCTGCAGTTGCTGACAAGTGACATAGCAAGTGACAAGCTGCATCTGCTGACAAGTGACATCCTGCATCTGGTGGCAGGAGACAGGGACACGCTGCAGCTTCTGACAAGTGACATGGCAAGTGACAAGCTGCATCTGGTGGTAGAAGACGGTGGCAAGTGACACTCTGGGGGGCGGCCACTGATTCTGCATTATGGTGAGTTGAACAACTACATTTTATATTACAATATAGCAATAGAAATAATGCGCTTCAATCATCCTAACACCATAACAACCATGGTGCCGTGATGATTGAAGCGCCAACACCAGGTGTTTGGAATAAAGTGGTCGGGTCTACATGAAGTCTGCCCTGGGCAGAGCACTTGCTGCCATACCCACACAGTGGACTGCCTGCCTGCCTGTCCCCCCCCCCCCATTGCTGCAGACAAATGCCATGTCTGGACAAGAGGCAGAAACTGCAGGAGAAAGTCAGAGACCCCACGTTGGAAAAGGCATCGCTGGAGGCACGACCGACACTGTAAGCAAGTATAAATGTAAGTGGGATCCTTCGCGCTATCAATGTGAATAAATAATAAATGCTAATCGAATAAGTTGCAGCTGGATCTAAAGTGTATAAAAGCACTTAAATGGTATAAGGTGAATAATGATCAGCGCAGCTTAATGATCTGAGTGAATGTAAACAGTGAACTCGCACAGAGCATATTTGTTTCATTGTCACAGTGCATTCATTTATTTATTTATTATTTATGGCTATTATGCAGATTTTCTCTTTACACTGGTATTATCCTATCAGTGCACAGGATTATTATTGTACTCACACAGCGCCATGAGCGCTCACCTAGATTGATTTATTTGAGCACAAGTGTTTTTGTGCTTATAGCTATTTTGCACAGCACCATTAGCGTTTTTTTGCGCCGTCGCATTATTTTGCACAGCATCATTAGTGTGCACAGTCACATTGTTAGCATTTCTGTGTCCATCAGTATTGAGCACAGGTTTATTGGTGCATTCAGCTATTTTGTACAGAATTATAAGCGTTTATTTGCACAGTCGCAACATAGCGATTAGAATTTATCGCACATTGTTCACTGTTTACATTTACTCATATCATTAAGCTACCCTGATCATTATTCACCTTATACTGTAAGCAACTAAGTGCCAGCACCCATTGATCCCATCCCCACCACCACATCTGCCTCTGTCTGTCTGAACACCCCCCCTCCCTCCCCACCAAGACATCTGCCTCTGACTGACCCCCCCCATCAACACCATTGCCTCTGACTCACCCCCCCCCATCAACACCACTGCCTCTGACTGACCCCCCCCATCAACACCACTGCCTCTGACTGACCCCCCCCATCAACACCACTGCCTCTGACTGACCCCCCCATCAACACCACTGCCTCTGACTGACCCCCCCCCATCAACACCACTGCCTCTGACTGACCCCCCCCCCCATCAACACCACTGCCTCTGACTGACCCCCCCCCCATCAACACCACTGCCTCTGACTGACCCCCCCCATCAACACCACTGCCTCTGACTGACCCCCCCCATCAACACCACTGCCTCTGACTGACCCCCCCATCAACACCACTGCCTCTGACTGACCCCCCCATCAACACCACTGCCTCTGACTGACCCCCCCATCAAACACCACTGCCTCTGACTGACCCCCCATCAACACCACTGCCTCTGACTGACCCCCCCCATCAACACCACTGCCTCTGACTGACCCCCCCCCCATCAACACCACTGCCTCTGACTGACCCCCCCCATCAACACCACTGCCTCTGACTGACCCCCCCATCAACACCACTGCCTCTGACTGACCCCCCCCCATCAACACCACTGCCTCTGACTGACCCCCCCCCCCCATCAACACCACTGCCTCTGACTGACCCCCCCCATCAACACCACTGCCTCTGACTGACCCCCCCCATCAACACCACTGCCTCTGACTGACCCCCCCCATCAACACCACTGCCTCTGACTGACCCCCCCCATCAACACCACTGCCTCTGACTGACCCCCCCCCCCATCAACACCACTGCCTCTGACTGACCCCCCCCATCAACACCACTGCCTCTGACTGACCCCCCCCATCAACACCACTGCCTCTGACTGACCCCCCCCATCAACACCACTGCCTCTGACTGACCCCCCCCCATCAACACCACTGCCTCTGACTGACCCCCCCCATCAACACCACTGCCTCTGACTGACCCCCCCCATCAACACCACTGCCTCTGACTGACCCCCCCCATCAACACCACTGCCTCTGACTGACCCCCCCCCATCAACACCACTGCCTCTGACTGACCCCCCCATCAACACCACTGCCTCTGACTGACCCCCCCATCAAACACCACTGCCTCTGACTGACCCCCCCATCAACACCACTGCCTCTGACTGACCCCCCCCATCAACACCACTGCCTCTGACTGACCCCCCCCATCAACACCACTGCCTCTGACTGACCCCCCCCATCAACACCACTGCCTCTGACTGACCCCCCCCATCAACACCACTGCCTCTGACTGACCCCCCCCCCCCCCATCAACACCACTGCCTCTGACTGACCCCCCCCCATCAACACCACTGCCTCTGACTGACCCCCCCATCAACTCCACTGCCTCTGACTGCCCCCCCCCTATCAACACCACTGCCTCTGACTGACCCCCCCCCCATCAACACCACTGCCTCTGACTGACCCCCCCCCCCATCAACACCACTGCCTCTGACTGAACCCACCCCATCAACACCACTGCCTCTGACTGACCCCCCCATCAACTCCACTGCCTCTGACTGCCCCCCCCCCTATCAACACCACTGCCTCTGACTGACCCCCCCCCCTCATCAACACCACTGCCTCTGACTGACCCCCCCCCATCAACACCACTGCCTCTGACTGAACCCCCCCATCAACACCACTGCCTCTGACTGACCCCCCCATCAACTCCACTGCCTCTGACTGACCCCCCCCCCCCATCAACACCACTGCCTCTGACTGAACCCCCACCACCACCACCATCACTGCTGCCTTTGTCTGAACCCACCTACCGCCGCCTCCTCTGTCTGAACCCCCCTTACCTCCACAGCTGCATTGGACAGAACCCCCCACAACCACCACTGTTGCATGTAAATCTGACTTCCTGATACATTTAATTTTAGCTTTAATAGTCATGATATAAAATAATGGATATGGGGGCCTTTTGGTGGGCGTGATTATTTTTTTTGTTCTTGGTCCCAGGCAGCACAATGTCTTGGGCCGGCCCTGGCTGGAGGTAAGGTGGTGCCATCCCAGAAGATTCTGTGATGTCGGCATTCATGGTCAGAAGTGACTCATGCAGATAGCAGAGAGAAAAAAAAAAGCAGGTAGGAACCACACTATAGTGCCTTGAAAAAGTATTCATACCCTTTGACATTTTCCACATTTTTGTTATGTTACAACCAAAAATGTAAATGTATTTTGTTGGGATTGTATGTGATAGACCAACACAAAGTGGCACATAATTGTGAAGTGGAAGGAAAATGCTTTTGCTCTCAATCAAATCCGGGGCCGAGTCCTGTCTGTGTCAATGAACGCAGCAGCAGGACTCGGGAGGGCGCCCGCATGAGTGCCGCCATAGAAAGCGGCTCTCCATAGTGGCACTCGAGAAGAGGAGGAGCCAGGAGCGCTGCTGGGGGGACCCCAGAAAAGGAGGATCAGGGTTGCTTTGTGCAAAACCCTTGCACAGAGCAGGTAAGTATAACATGTTTGGTATTTTTTTTTTTTAAACAAAGCTTTACAATCACTTTAAGGAAGAATCTGCACTGGTGGCGGTTGCAATGATTTTTAGGCTCATTTGAAAAATAATAATAAATGCACATTTTTTTGTGCATTTATTTATTTAGTAAAAGTGCCTTAAAACCTAAGGTTACAATAATAAGCAACGCAATATTTTTTTTCTTTGGAAAAGCAATTGCTTCTTTTGGTGGTATAGTGTTTTAGAAAGGAAGATCACTGTTTTATGTTTAATAAACCCGTGTGCCTTGAAGAATAAATCAAACAGGTATTCGAGGCTGGCAAAATTATCAAAAGAAAGTTGACACCTTCCGGAGAGCAGATGACCCGATCGGCTTGTACTTAGATGGCCCACTGACTGTTAATGATTTTCTGCCGCTGACTTAATCAAAGAGCATTCAATGGAGGCCTCCGATTATAAATCTTTGTGACATGTCACAAGTAAAATTAATTTCCTCTTACATTAGCTGGGTCTGAAGCCAGGCATCATTTTCCCTATGTCAACGTTTCTGCTTGCTCATATGCTTCAAATGAATATGTTAATGGAAACGCTATGACATATAAGCCATTTATATAAAAAGTTGACTTTATGGTATTGCTTTCATCCAACCTTTTTTTTTTTTTTTTTTTTAATACATATATTGAATTTTGAAGAGCATAAATTTGTTAGGGGCTTTCAGTCCATTAAAATAAATTTGGTGTTATCACTTTCACGTCTGTGTATGTTATCGTATCCTCTTTTTTTGAGGATTTCCTCTAGTCTCTAGGAAATTGTTAACCTCCCTGGCGGTTTTCCCGAGTGTGGCTCGGGGTTAAATTTCAGCACCATTAGCGGTAACCCCGAGCCACACTCGGGATTGCATTGCAGGATCCTGGTGCGGTGTACTTACCTTGTCCCCAGGATCCTGCGATGTCCCCCCCGTTGTGTCCGTGGGCTGTGTCCTCCGCCCGATGCCTCTGTGTGCCGGGCTCCGCTCACTGCGAGCGTTGCGACGCACGGGGGGAGGAGCCCGGCGGCAAATTCAAAAAAGTGAAAAATCATAATACATACAGTACACTGTAATCTTACAGAATACATTACTGTATGAAATTATTTCACTTCCCATTTGTCCCCAGTGCTTTGTCCAATGCCCTGCATACAGTTTTATATTATATACAGTATCTCACAAAAGTGAGTACACCCCTCACATTTTTGTAAATATTTTATTCTATCTTTTCATGTGACAACACTGAAGAAATGACACTTTGCTACAATGTAAAGTAGTGAGTGTACAGCTTGTATAACAGTGTACATTTGCTGTCCCCTCAAAATAACTCAACACACAGCCATTAATGTCTAAACCGCTGGGAACAAAAGTGAGTACACCCCTAAGTGAAAATGTCCAAATTGGGACCAATTAGCCATTTTCCCTCCCCGGTGTCATGTGACTCGTTAGTGTTACAAGGTCTCAGGTGTGAATGGGGAGCAGGTGTGTTAAATTTGGTGTTATCGCTCTGGAAATTCAACATGGCACCTCATGGCAAAGAAATCTCTGAGGATCTGAAATAAAGAATTGTTGCTCTACATAAAGATAGCCTAGGCTATAGGAAAATTGCCAAGACCCTGAAACTGAGCTGCAGCATGGTGGTCAAGACCATATAGTTTAACAGGACGGGTTCCACTCAGAACAGGCCTCGCCATGGTCGACCAAAGAAGTTGAGTGCACGTGCTCAGCGTCATATCCAGAGGTTGTCCAGAGGTTTAACTTTTTGGCCTAAAAGCAAAATGCTATGTGTGGCAGAAAACTGAAACTGCACATCACCCTGAACACACCACCCCACTGTGAAACATGGTGGTGGCAGCATCATGTTGTGGGGATGCTTTTCTTCAGCAGGGACAGGAAAGATGGTCAGAGTTCATGGGAAGATGGATGGAGCCAAATACAGGGCAATCTTAGATGAAAACACTCTCTAGATGTGCAAAGCTAGTACAGACATACCCAAAAAAACTTGCAGCTGTAATTGCAGTGAAAGGTTCTACAAAGTATTGACTCAGGGGGCTGAATACAAAGGCACACCACACTTTTCACATATTTATTTGTAAAAAAATTTGAAAACCATTTATAATTTTCCTTCCACTTCACATTTATGAGCCACTTTGTTTTAATCTATCACATATAATCTCAATAAACTACATTTACGTTTTTGGCTGTAACATGGCAAAATGTAGAAAATGTCGAGGATACATGAATACTTTTTCAAGGCACTGTATATACACTCACCGGCCACTTTGTTAGATACACCTGTTCAATTGCTTGGTATCAAAAATTGCTAATCAGCCAATCACATGACAGCAACTCAATGCATTTAGGCATCTAGATGTGGTGAATACGACTTGCTGAAGTTCAAACCGAGCATCAGAATGGGGAAGGAAGTAGATTTAAGTGACTTTGAATGTGGCATGGTTGTTGGTGCCAGACAGGCTGGTCTAAGTATTTAAAAAACTGGTGATTTACTAGGATTTTATGCACAACCATCTCTCAGGTTTACAGTGCAGTATCTGAAAAAGTAAAAATATCCAGTGAGCGGCAGTTGTGTAGACGAAAATGCTGTGTTGATGTCAGAGGTCAGAGGAGAATGGGCAGACTGTTCCCAAATGATAAAAAAGGCAATAGTAACTCAAATAACCACTCGTTACAACCAAGGTATGCACAATACCATCTCTGAATGCACAACACATTGAACCTTGAAGCAGGTGGGCTACAGCAGCAGAAGACCACACCGGGTGCCACTCCTGTCAGCTAAGAACAGGAAACTGAGGCTACAATTTACACAGGCTCACCAAAATTGGACAATAGAAGATTGGAAAAGCATTGCCTGGTCTGATGAGTCTCGATCTCATCTGCGACATTTAGAAAGTAGGGTCAGAATTTGGACCATATGAAAAAACTGTGCACTATACCAAAAAAGTTTTTTCATATGTTTTCATAATTTTTCATATGCTTCCCTTTTTTTTTCACTCGATTCGGGTGTGTGGATAATTACCCCGTGGTGCCCCTATGTGTATCTTCATTTAGTTGGCTCCTTACCCTCCCCCCTTTGGAGAATTTGGAGTAAACAACATGAAAACATAGATCCATCCTGCCTTGTATCACCGGTTCAGGCTGTTGGTGTAATGGTGGGGGGGATATTTTCTTGGCACACTTTGGGCCCCTTAGTACCAATTGAGCATTGTTTTAACACCACGGCCAATGTGTATTGTTGCTGACCATGTCCATCCCTTTATGACTACAGTTTCCCCATCTTCTGATGGCTCCTTCCAGTAGGATAATGCACCATGTCACAAAGCTCCAATCATCTCACCACTGGACAATGAGGTCCCTGTCCTCCAATGGTCTCCACACTCACCACATCTCATCCAATAGAGCACCTTTGGCATGTGGTGCAACGGGATGTGCAGCCGAGAAATCTGCAGCAACTGCGTGATGCTATCATGTCACTATGGAGCAAAATCTCTGAGGAATTTTTCCAACACCTTGTTGAATCTATGCTATGAAGAAATAAGGTAGTTCTGAAGGCAAAAGGGGGTCTAACCCGGTACTAGCAAGGTGTACCTAATAAAGTGGCCGATGAGTGTAAAAGCAGTTTGGGATCTAAGGCACTGCTACATCTGACTGGTAGCATCACGAAATTTGGAGTGAGGTTTGATGATTTCACTACTGTGCTGCTCACTCTTCTCCTTGCTGGAGGCGCTGACACGAGAAAGCAAAACCCTGCCTTTACCAAGATGGCCACCTCCATATAGAGATACGGTGCAGAACAAGGCATATTAAGTTAGTAACATGGAAAGGTCAGCAGCAGGGAGACTACTGGTGACTAGTTAGTTGTTCTCCACTTGCCAGGTCTTGGGTACAGCTTCCAGAGTTCCATTCCTTTATAAGTAATCCTGTTGCTTTGCCTTTCACAAGCAGAGCAGGGGGTTCACCTAAAGTAAAGCCAGTTCTTGAGCCTCAACTCTGCTGAGGTTAAGGCCCCTTTCACACTGGGGCGGTTTGCAGGCGTTATTGCGCTAAAAATACCGCCTGCAAACCGCCCCTAAACAGCCTCCGCTGTTTGTTCAGTGTGAAAGCCCGAGGGCTTTCACACTGAAGCGGTGCGTTGGCAGGAGAAGAAAAAATCTCCTGTAAGCCGCATCTTTGGAGCGGTTCAGGAGCGGTGTATTCACCGCTCCTAAACCGCTCCTGCCCATTAAAATCAATGGGACAGCGCGGCTATACCGCGGCAATAACGCGGCTATAGCCGCGCTGTACAAGTGATTTTAACCCTTTTTCGGCCGCCAGTGGGGGGTGAAAACTGCACCGCTAGCGGCCGAATACCGCGGAAAAACAGCGCTAAAAATAGCGCTCTTTTACCGCCGATGCCCCCTACCGCCCCAGTGTGAAAGCAGCCTTACTTGCTACAACTTGCTACATAAAATGTATTTTCTCAAGCTGTCACTTCTATTTTAATCATTTAAAATTCTTAATTTCGTTCTCAATTTCAATTTTTAAAGCCCCAAAATATTTCACAGCACTGAATCCTACAATGAAATGCAAAAAAAAAATGAACAAAATAAATCCAATAAGAAAGCCAATACACCCTGGAATATTCATGATGTGTTTTGTATGACTTATCTCAATGTTCTCAGTCCTTTTCTCCGGTTATTATTTTCTTACCTCATAAATTTATTTTCAGCCTCTGACCTGACAGACATCCATATCCTTGATATATCTGGATGCGATGCAGTGATATGTGTCTAGGAAATAGTATGCAATTTCTGGCCAAATGTATCTCCAGATATCTGCATCTATGGTTTTCCACTTACTACGGGACACAGCTCACAGCTATATAGAGGATTTATATTTTTCTGAGAAATCCTCTTTAGATAAGACCTATTGCATGTTTGAGATAAGAGGCACGACTTCTTTAAAGTGCATCTAAAGCAAAAACACCAAAACCTTTTTTTTTTTTTTTTAATAATTTTAGATAAGGAGTTTCAAGTTTTGTCCATTTTTATTGCTGTCTGTGCCAACCTTGGGAGATTAATGCTGGTGACCACTGTCACCAAAGCAATAATTAAGCCAAATCGAAGTTTTGTCCATTTTTATTGCCGTCTTTACCAACCTTGGGAGATTAACGCTGGTGACCATTGTCACCAAAGCGAAAATTAAGCCTAATCAAAGTTTTGTCCATTTTTATTGCTGTCTTTACCAACCTTGGGAGATTAACGCTGGTGACCACTGTCACCAAAGCAATAATTAAGCCAAATCAAAGTTTTCTCCATTTTTATTGCCGTCTTTACCAACCTTGGGAGATTAACGCTGGTGACCATTGTCACCAAAGCGAAAATTAAGCCTAATCAAAGTTTTGTCCATTTTTATTGCTGTCATAACCAACCTTGGGAGATTAACTCTAGTGACCATTGTCACCAAAGTGAAAATCTAGCCAAATCCAAAAATCCGACTTGCCACCAGAAAAAGAATAGAGGGGTGTTCCTCTAATGGGGACACTTGATGCATTGACAAGTGTCTAAGAGGGATTTTCCCTTAATTTGGAAATATCTCCTCTTACATCTTCTTATGTCTCCAGGATAGGTAATAAAGTACAGATTCCCCAAAAGAACACATAAAGAAAAGAACAACTGACACAGATTTTCACCTTTCCCTAATATATCTGAAACTAAGGGAGTCTATTAATTTTAAAAAAAAGTGCTTTGTAAATGTCACAGCATTAATACAGTTGTTGCAAAAAATTTTTTAAAAAATCCCTGTAATGTTTCCAGTGTGTTTATTTCCTATGATCGACAGCACCATCTAGTGGCCATAATGCAGTGTTTTCCTGTTTGTGGTATTTTAGGAAAGTACTGCATATTGGCCTCTAGATGGAGCTGAAGATCATAGAAAAAAAACATATTGGATACATTATGGGGATAACGCCCTATAGCTGTGACATTCACACAGCAATTTTATGTTTTTCAATAAATAGATTCTCTTAGCTAAAACAGTACTTTAAAGGGAAATATGAGATTTTGACAACTTCTGTTTTAACCGCTTGCTGACTGTATACAGTACCTATACGGCATCAAGGCGGCTCTCCTGTGCAAAATCACGTACCTGTATGTAATCCTGCACGTTCGGGGCGCGCACGCGTGTCAATGGCGACCTGCTCCAGCTGTGTTTGGACACAGCGGGAGCCAATCAGCGGGTCTGGCAGACTCGATGTCTGCCGGGACCCGCTGATCATTTCCGAGTGAAGCAAAACGGTGGCTGATGTAAACAAGGCAGATCGCTGTTTTTTGAGAAGGGAAGGTAGTAATCCTGTGGTTCTGCTAAGCAGGAAAACGGAACTCTGCCCTCCCATAGTACAGGCACCTCCCTCACAGTTAGCAAGTACTCCCTAGGAACACATTTGACCCTTTGCTTTCCCCTGATGTTACCCCTTCCCTGCCAGTGTCATTAGTACAGTGACAGTGCAAATATTTTAGCACTGATCACTGTATTAGTGTCACTGGTCCCCAAAGAAGTGTCACTTAGTGTGCAATTTGTTCGCCACAATGTCGCATTCCTGCTATAAGTCGCTGATCACCGCCATTACTAGTGAAAAAATAAATAAATAAATAAAAATTCCATAAAAATATCCCCAAGTCTGTAGACACTATAACTTTTGCGCAAGCCAATCAATATATGCTGATTGGGATTTGTTTTACCAAAAATATGTAGAAGAATACATATTGGCCTAAATTGATGAAGAAATTAGATTTTTTACATTTTTTTTGGATTTGCTTTACAGTAAAAAGTAAAAAAAAAAAAAATATATATATATATATATATATATATATTTTTTTTTTTTAATTGTTGTTCTTTTTTTGTATATAGTGCAAAAAATAAAAACTGCAGATCAAATATCACCAAAAGAAAGCTCTATTTGTGGGAACGAAGGACATACATTTTATTTAGGTACAGCGTCACACGACCGCGCAATTGTCAGTTAAAGTAACACAGTGCCGTATTGCAAGAAATGGCCTTGTCTTGAAGGGGGGTAAATCTTCCGGAGCTGAAGTGGTTAAAGGTGTAATCTCAGGGACTGTCTCCTCTATCTATCATTACTAGTTAGTGAGTCACTGACCTGAAAAAAGTGTAGACCCTTTTAAATTTCGCTGGCTGCATTCTTGTTCTAGGTCAGTGGCTCACTAAGTAGTGAAGTAAGAATTATTCAAAGCCTAACTCCATAAAACTGCCACCCCCTTGTAGGAGTACACAGCTACATACAGATACTGATACAGTATATTACTACTTTTAGCATTTTAGCGTAAAAAGAATAACAAATGGCTTCTGACTGGTTGCTGTGGGTTACTGCATTTTGCATACTGCTTTTTTGCTCTCTCTGAAAGGAAACCGTAATGGTTTTGGTCAATTTTGCTTTATTTTTGAAAGTTTCTACAATTTTTACCTAATTTCTTTTTCACTTTTTCTAAAAAAATTACATGTAATATAGGCTGCACCCATGACTGTGGTTTTTTTTTTATTATTTAATAATAGAGTGCAGCAAATGCGTTTGCCTTTAGTCTATCTTTCTATAATTAAAATTTTGTACAGCTCTAACGAGGCAGACAGGAAAAAGTAACATTAGAAGGATGAATCTCCGGTCTGACTAATTCAGCTGTGTGTTTATTATTAAGCTTGAGCTATTGAACTCAGTGAAATTAACTTTTTTTTTCTGCAAAGAAAATAAGATTAGCCTGATGAATATGTGAAATGAGCCCATAGCCACTGGAATTATTTTCATATTTGTCTAAAAGAAAAGGAAAATAATACATTTTTAAAGATTTGGAAATGTAGAAGAGAAAATTGAGTACTGTCCGTGATACTTTTTTTATTTGCACTAACATACAATTTTTCAGGACAAGCTTTCGGGATGTGTCCCCTTCTTCAAGGTCCAAGCAGTACTGTTTAAGAAAACCTACAAAATTCAAGTGTTACTAAAACCCAGGACCCTGCATTCGCTATATCTGGTCTCCCACAGTACACAGAACATGGAAATGCAATTATTTTAGTAAATATAAATCGCTAAATACCTTTTCTCATTAGCAGTATATACCCTGTTTCCCCGAAAAAAAGACCTAGCGTGACTGTCGGTGATGGCTGCAATTTAAGCCCTACCCTCCAAATAAGCCCTAGTTAAAGTCCTTGTAGGTCTTATTTTCAGGGTAGGGCTTATTTGTGGGGAAACAGAGAAGGCCTTTTTTTGGGGGGTAGGGCTTATATTGCAGCCATCACTGACAATCAGGCTAGGTCTTATTTTCGGGGAAACAGGGTAGCAGTCTTGTGACTTCTATCAGTGTCTGGTTAAAGCTTGTAGGAGGAGTTTACACCCTCCTCTGACTGTCTTACGAGGCTGCAAGACCCCTGACTCTCTGTCTGGACAGTGCTGATTGGCCCTGTGCTGATCACAGTCACCCTCACAAAAAACAAACAAAAAAACTCTCTAGCACACCGAACTGAGCATGTGCAGAGTGACTCCAAAAGCTCTGTCTTATCAGGAGATGGATTGGGGACAGTGGAAGAAGGGGAGGAACAGAGAAGACAGGATCAAACAGCCTTTTTTTACACAATGCGAAGGATTAACCCCTTAGATTCCACAGTGAGTATAACAAGCATGCTTTACTGCAGATACAGATGGATTTTACTGTTGTGGGTTTAGTAACACTTTAACTTTAAAGGAATTTCCAGTTTAAACAGAAACTGTATACATTTCATCTGTGTATTTAGCTGTTTTACTGGAGTTTAGCTTTAAATGATTCAGTTGGTGGTAAATGATTCAGTTAATTCATACAATACAATCAACCCGATTCGCCAATCTTATCTTGGAATTGTCCTTTATTATTTAGTTTTATACTCATATAGATGGATGTTGAAATACATAGCTGTGTTCAATTAGATGTAACGTTACACTACATAAAATTTCAGATGATAATTATAGTTCTCTTAATTATCATACAGAAGTATATTTTTTTTGCTTTTAAATGAAAAAAAAAGACTTACAAAGAAAGTTTTGCTTTCATGAGAAATGATAAAGCATTACTCCCTTGGGTTTCATTTGAGCAGCTGCACTGGAAATTATTATTCCTGGCAAAATTAATTACAGAGCTGAGTTATAAGATAAAGAGATTGTGCTGACATGAACTGTACTTAGTGGATGTGACAAACAAGTCAGAAGCAGTTGGCAAATCTTTTGTAGGAAGCAGAAAAATAATAATCCAGATAGAAATGCTGGATGAACTCAATATTTATGGTTTGTTTTAATAGTAATTAAATGAGTTACGCAGACACCTGTGCTTAAAATAAAACTGACACAAATCAAATCGGATAAAATTATGAAAACTCAAAGAGAGTATATACAGTGGATATAAAAAGTCTACACACCCCTATTAAAATGTCAGGTTTCTGTGATGTAACAAAATGAGACAAAGATAAATCATTTCAGAACTCCCCCCCCCCTTTAATGTGACCTATGAACTGTACAACTCAGTTGAAAAACAAACTGAAATCTTTTAGGGGGGGGGGGGGGGAAGTAAAAATAAAAAAAGTAAAATAATGTGGTTGCATAAGTGTGCACACCCGTTTATCACTAGGGATGTAGCTGTGTTCAGAATTAAGCAATCACATTCAAACTCATGTTAAATAGGAGTCAGTACATACCGGCCATCATTTAAAGTGCCTCTGATTAACCCGAAATAAAGTTCAGCTGTTCTAGTAGGTCTTTCCTGACATTTTCTTAGTCACATCCTACAGCAAAAGCCATGGTCCGCAGAGAGCTTCCGAAGCATCAGAGGGATCTCATTGTTAAAAGGAGAAGGGTACAAAAGAATTTCCAAGGCATTAGATATACAATGGAACACAGTGAAGACAGTCATCATCACGTAGAGAAAATAGGGTACAACAGTGACATTACTAAGAACTGGACGTCCCTCCAAAATTGATGAAAAGACGAGAAGAAAACTGGTCAGGGAAGCTGCCAAGAGGCCTACAGCAACATTAAAGGAGCTGCAGGAATATCTGGCAAGTACTGTCTGTGTGGTACATGTGACCACAATCTCCCGTATTCTTCATATGTCTGGGCTATGGGGTAGAGTGGCAAGATGGAAGCCCTTTCTTACGAAGAAAAACATCCAAGCCTGGCTAAATTTTGCAAAAACACATCTGAAAAAACATATGGGAAAATGTGTTACGGTCTGATGAAACCAAGGTTGAACTTTTTGGCCATAATTCCAAACGATATCTTTGGAACACTGCACATCACCAAAAGAACACCATACCCACAGTGAAGCATGGTGGTGACGGCATCATATTTGGGGCTGTTTTTCTTCAGCTGGAAGAGGGGCCTTAGTCAAGGTAGAGAGAGTTATGAACAGTTCCAAATACCAGTCCATATTGGCACAAAACCCTCAGGCTTCTGCTAGAAAGCTGAACATGAAGAGGAACTTCATCTTTCAGCATGACAACAACCCAAAGCATACATCCAAATCAACAAAGGAATTGCTTCACCAGAAGAAGAATAACGTTTTGGAATGGCCCAGCCAGAGCCCAGACCTGAATCCCATTGAAAATCTGTGGGGTGATCTGAAGAGGGCTGTTCACAAGAGATGCCCTCGCAATCTGACAGATTTGGGGTGTTTTTGCAAAGAAGAGTGGCCAAATATTGACAAGTCAAGATGTGCCATGCTGATTGATTCATACCTAAAAAGACTGAGTGCTGTAATAAAATCAAAAGGTGCTTCAACAAAATATTAGTTTGGGGGGGGGGGGGGGCACACTTATGCAACCATATTATTTTATTTTTCTTATTTTTATTTCGCTCCACCTAAAAGATTTCAGTTTGTTGGTCAGTTGAGTTGTACAGTTTATAGATCATATTAAAGGTGGAAAAAGTTCTGAAATGATTTATCTTTGTCTCATTTTTTTACATCACAGAAACCTGACATTTTTACAGGGGTGTGTAGACTTTTTATATCCACTGTATATATAAAAAATGTATCCCTTTAGCTTTACAAGTTTCGAGGAATTTTAAGAATAGGTTAGAAAATCCCTTTACACTACAGCTTAGTTTTCTTAAAGTGGATCTGTTTCTCAAATCAGTTGCCTCCAAGGCATGGACGATTGTCAAGCCATAAAATGACTGATGTCCTAACTGATCACATGTGCAGCACCATATCAAATTCTGATCAAATAAGGGAAGCCTTTCTCAACCTTTTCAACACAGAGGAACACTTCAAATAACTTTCCATTCTTAAAGGGGCTGTAAAAGCAGAAGCTTTTTTATCTCAATGCATCTCTATCCAGCGATGTCCACGAGTCCCTCGGTCGTCCAGGACTCTCCCTCCTAATTGGCTGAGACGCAGCAGTGGCGCCCTTTGCTCCCCGCTGTTGTCAATAAAAGTCATTTAGCCAATCAGGATAGAGAGGGGGTAGGGCCGAACCACAGCTCTGTGTCTGAATGGACACATGGAGCTGCAGCTCGGCCTGGGTGCTCCCATAGCAAGCTGCTTGCTGTGGGTGCACTCGACAGGAGGGAGGGGCCAGGAGCAGCGAAGAGGGACCCGAGAAGAGGAGGATCTTGGCTGCCCTGTGCAAATCCACTTCACAGAGCAGGTAAGAAAAAACATGTTTGTTATTTAAAAAAAAACAAAAAAAAACTTTACAATCACTTTAACCTCCCTGGCGGTATGATTATTTCAGATTTTTGATGCTGAAAGCGGTACAATTATTTTGCATGGAAATTTGGCGTTTTATATTGTAGGCCTGTAATTCTTAGGAATAACTCACTTCAATCTGTCCAAACAAGAGTCTAGTAGACATCTCGGGTATGATAAAGTTTGAAAAACGAAATCAAAAATTATACTATAATAAATAACGATAAATAATTATAACAAATAATAATATAATAATAATAAAAAAATATTCAATAATGTAATCAAATCAAAAACACTGAAATTTGCTCAGTTGCGGAATTGTCGCTCTCGTTACTTTCAGTGTTTGACGAATTTCCCCACAAATCACTATCGCTCAATTCTGCAAGTGATTCTAATTTATTATCTCTGTTTTCTACCATTTTTAATTTTTACCATTAAAATATAAGACATTTCTTAAGAAAAAATAAATTAAAGTCTAAGACTAACTCTTTGGTCATTAAAAACTCTACATCAGGTTAACACAATACTGTGAAAGAGTGAGATATTACAGCACAGAAGGGGAAGGTAGAAGCAATTGGGTACATGAAACCTTACATTTACAAACTATAAAGATGATGGGCGAGGAAGATTGTCAAAACAGGACCATGCAAACGCACATTATTCTAAAGGTATAATATACATCTAGGGTCGTCAACCTGTCAATTGCGATCAACCCGGACATGTGATAAGAAGGTTGTGGTTGACCCTGCTTTGCTGCCAGCTCCTGATCCTGCCTGCCACCCCTAAAACCTCAGATCAGAGTGGCAATGTAAATACAGAGTCCAAGACAGCCCTGGGCCCCTCCTTGTCTCTGACCTGGCAAGACTTCCCTCACTCTGCCGGGGGGCTCTGCATCTGAGGTCTGGTGAGTAAAATTTTACAAGTGGAGGGAGGGAGAAATGTGCTTACTACTTACATCTGGACTCTGTATTACCTACTACTTACCCCTGAACTCTGCATTACACTCTACTGATCTTTTGTTACATTCTTCTGCCCCCTGAACTCTGTGTTACTTATTCCTGCACATAACCTGCACTATGTATTACATACTATAGTTTCTTTGCTACTGACCCCTGAACTCTTTAAACCTTCTTTATTTTTTTAATGGGATCTTGCTAGGTTTTCTTTTTTTTTTAAGTGTGCTGCACCATGGTGATCATTGATCTCCTCAATATGGTTCAGTGGAACCCCAGGGTTGCCCATTCCTAATCTATATTGTCCAGTCTGAACTTGGTTTCACCTATACTGAAGTGCAAATTTCACAAAGTATTGGAGGATGGGGTGTTGTCAATCCTTACATGAGTGTGGTCTATTAGGCTATCATCCTGATATATACAGTACATACAACCTAGCAAAATTCAATGGGACTCGGAATATACCTCTGATGACCACAATTTGCAAACATTTTAAAAATCGTAATATCGCATTATGCAAAATATATAAAACATAGTTAATATGCTATGCTATATATATGTGACAGAACCGCTGTGGCACACAACTTGGGTGCTTCCTCCCGACAAATAGTGCCTCCTGCATTCCAAACCGTTCCAGCAGAGAGATAATATCAGCACTTTTTTACCCCAAGCATCATACACAGACAAGATGTTGAGGTAAACTACAAAGGAATGACTGTTTATTGAAAAGCAGACACCTACTTTATACCCCACAGGAGGACATGCCCCTCTTCAGGATATTGGCATGACAATGCAACTTCAAACACCAATCCAATTAACAGCTAGCAACTAACAGTGATCTTAATTACCAGTAATCTAATTAAAAAACATATAATACCCCACAATAGTTTTGTTAACACGGTGGAGTGGACACAATACTAGCATACAGATAGAAACAATAGGTGACCCAATTGACAATGGGAGAGACACAAACTTGTGTATTCTGTCCACTAGAGTCATCAGAAGACATACAATGTCCCAGCAGCCTGATACAGTTGAATTTATTTATCTTCATGGATTTCTTGAGTGATATTGTTGATAAATATTTTTGTCCCAAGTGAAGGAGCCTCTCTAATCCAGTCTGCAGGTGGGATACCATATTCCCTCTGACCATTACCCTGTAAAAGATTAATATTACACCTTTTCATCCACTCCAGAAGGGAAGCTTTATTGTCCTTATTCAGAAAATTATTCAAAATGATGCTGTCTGCATCCATTACGTTGTTGTCTATCATTATAGAATGATCTGCTCTCTCCATGGGCCATAATCAGTGGGAAGGAGGCTTGCCCAAAGTCCTCTCCAAAAGCCCCTGTCCCAGTTGGGTCTAGGATGACCACATTTCCAAACTACCATTAAGGGACAACCCCTCCTTCCCAAAAATTGATGAGGAGGGGGTTTGGGGGAATGTAGTCTCGGGGTTTGACAGGGGTGATTTGTCGGGCGAATGGCTGGTGTTGTACTACATTGTAATATATAATGAAATAGTTCAACTCACCATAATGCAGAATCAGTGGGAACCTTGAGCTTGTCACTTGCCACCAGATGCAGCGTGCCAATTGTCATTGTCGCCTGCCCCCAGATGCAGCTTGTTACTTGCCACCATCGCTTGCACCCAGATGCAGCTTGTCACATGCCACCATTGCCTGCCGCCAGATGCAGCATGTCACTTGCCACTATTGCCTACTACCAGATGCAGTGTTCCACCTGCCACCCATAGCCTGCCACCAGATGCAGCGTGTCACTTGCCACCGTTGCCTGCCACCAGATGCAGTGTGCCACTTGCAAGCTGCCACCCATAGCCTGCCACCAGATGCAGTGGGCCACTTTCCACCCATAGCCTGCCACCAGATGCAGTGTGCCACTTTCCACCCATAGCCTGCCACCAGATACAGTGTGCCACTTTTCACCCATAGCCTGCCACCAGATGCAGTGTCACTTGCCACCCGCAGCCTTCCACCAGTCCAACACACCCGAGGCCTTGGAAAGTGAACGCTCCTCTCGCTGCTGATGTGACTCCTCCCATGCGGGGGGCCGGGGGGTGTCACATCTTCAGCTCTGAGGGGTTCATGCTGGGACTTGTAGTCCTTCACTTTTGGGGTTCACATCCCCCAAAAGTGAAGGACTACAAGTCCCAGCATGAACCCTGTCCTGATAACTAAGGATGTATCCTCCTTCCATCACTCCGAGGGTGTGATGTCCTCTGTCAGTGTCCTTTCCCTTATCTGCTGACCGTACTCTCTGCACAGTGCACTGATAGGCTTGCTAGCTCCAGGCTGACACACACTCTGCACTGCTGTGACAGTTCAGCACAGAACAATGGCTGCTTGGCAAGAGCTGACTGAAGATTTTAACCCCGATCTCTCATCTGTTGGTGAGTGCTTTGGAATTTACTTGCCATTCTACCTAAACGCATCTCTCCGTTTGTGCACTGCAGTCAGTGCCTCAGATATTTCTTCTTCTGCCTGCCTGGACTCGAGAAGATGCAGGGAGGAGGTGGGTGGAGCTAAGCAGTGAGTGGGAAGGAGGAGGAAGTTAAATCCTCCTCCGCTGTGAATGCTGGAGCCTCTCTCCTCCTCGTGACGTCACTGGTTGCTAGACGCCAGGCAGGCGGCAGCTAGCAACCAGTTTGGGCAGTGAGCCAGCGGCCGTGGTGAACAAGTAAAAGGGGTCTTCGCCAGCCAGGGGTCCACCACAGGTTCACAGTGAGTGACAGCGGTGATGCAAGGGCTATTTTAGGGGGCATCAGATCGGCCCAGAGCCAGGGGGCATTTCCGGGACACTGTATTGTCCCGGAATGAGGGTGCCTGGGACCCGGGACAGAGCTGCCAATTACGGGACTGTCCCGGGCAATCCGGGACATGTGGTCACTCTAGTTGAGTCTGTCACAGTGTATATATATACATATATATATAAAAAATATGTTCTATATATTTTGCATAATGCAATATTAAGACTTTTAATCTATACACAAATATAATTGTTATTTATATACATATATGTTGGACTTTTTTGCAAAATGTGGTTATCAGAGGTACCGTATATTCAAAGTCCCATTGAATTTGGCTAGGTTGTATATTCCATACTAAAGATTCAGTTTGCTGAACTGGAATCCAAACTTTTTTTTTTTTTAGCCTCGACATCAAGAAGACCTCAAATGCAATTTACACAGGAAATATATGATAGAAATGTAGGCATGTATTTACATTTCTGCTTGAGCTCTGCTGATTACTTAATAGGAAACCTGCATTGAAAGAGAGACAGAGGGCGTTACTGCTGGACTTCATTTTAAGAATAATAAATGACTGGCTGTCTCTGTCTCCAATACTCTCTAATGCCTAAATAATAAACAAAATGCCTGATCGCCATAAACCGTCTGTGCCTGAAAATGTATTGAAACTGTTGGATTAGCATGACAGCCAGGCACATCGCATTTTAAAAAGGAGAGGTCAACAATGGAAGCCTTTATCATTTCCTCACTACAGATTTTCATGGTATAGGATGGAAATTGTATGGTTAGCAGCAATTGGAAAATATGAGTATCAAAACAAGTAAAATACGTATATGTGGATAGCAACACATCCATTTATAAATCAATAGGCACTTCATTTATATCTGTTACTATAAACACTGCTTTACAAGAAACCTCCCATGAAAAAAAATATATAGGCTACTCTTGCTAACAGCCTTCTGCAAATGCTAGTTGCCTGGCTCTTTTACTGCTTAAAGAGGAACTGCAGTCTGCTCCCATAATTTGTAATATAAACATCTTTGCCATTCTGAAGCTTCCCTCCAACCACTTTGCATATTATTTTATATATACTTTGATTCTGCACTTGCCAAATATGCTGCAGAAATCTCCCTCCACTGAGTCTGGCTGCAGCCATTTTAACTGTGGGCAGCTGAAGCTGCTGCCTGTTCACTTCCTGGATTTACACAGACACACAGAGGCACACCTCCAGTTCTGCAGCTCTCATTGGCCCTCTTATGACTCACCCCCCCCTCCCTTCCTGGCAAACTCTCACCAGAGTGAGAAAGAGAGCTGTGCATGATATCATAAGCCTAGGCTAATGGCCAGACAAGGAACAGGAAGTGGGCTGTATAAGGGATTTACTGGCAGAAAACAAATGTTTTACTATCCAAAGTTAAAACAACAACAAGGGCAGAAGATTTAATAGATGGAAAGTTGAAAAAATTACTGAAGGTCCGCTTTAAGTGCACGGCAATTGAATGATGAACTTTTGATCGGTGTAATTGTTCCAGGATGGTGACGTATTGCTTTACCATGACAAGCAGGCAAAAGGCTTTTTTCAAATGATGAATATCAGCATTGCAATCTAACTATCGCTCCTATGGCAAGCCTCCAGTACATTTTTTTTGTAAAATAAGCAGATTGCCAACTCTTTTTGTATGGTTTTCCATATCCTAAATAGCCATGCACAATTTTACCTCAATCTGCAATCAAGTTGCCAATGTTATGATAAGTTTAATACAAGTTTCTTTTAGAATTTTACACGTACAATGGGGATTGTGAAAGTATGATATATTTGAAAATATTGAAAGCAGTCGTAAAATGAAATATGGTGAAAGTGAAAAGTTCTTCTCCTTTATTGATATAAGGAGTTAAAACGTTCCATAAGACAAGCAACACTAATGTGTTTCAGTCTATGAAGACCTTAAAGTGATTGTAAAGGCTTGCTTTTTTTTTTTTTTAAACAACAAACATGTTATACTTACCGGCTCTATGCAGTTGGTTTTGCACAGAGCAGCCCCCGATCCTCCTCTTCTCGGGTCCCTCTTTGTTGCTCCTGGCCCCTCCCTCCTGTCTAGTGCCCCTCATTGAGCAGCTTGCTACAGGTTGTCATCCAAGCCGAGTCATAGGCCCATGTATCCATTCAGACACTGAGCCCCGCACCCTCTCTCCCCTGATTGGCTGACTGACTTTGATTGACAGCGGTGGGAGCCAATAGCACCGCTGCTATGTCTCAGCCAAGCAGAAGGAGTGTACTGGATGGCTGAGGGGATCGTGGACATCGCTGGAAAGAGAAGGAGCTCAGGTAAGTAATTAGGAGGGTGCTGGGGAGGCTGCTACACACAGAAGGTTTTTTATCGTTTTTTATTTAGATAAAAAACCTTCTGCCTTTACAACTCCTTTAATCTTAGCTAGTCAAGTTAGCTATAATTAAGGTCTTTATAGATTGAAACGCATTAGTGTTGCTTGTCTTACAGAAAAATTTTACTCCTTGTATCAATAAAGAGGAATTTTTCACTTTCACCTTGTTGCCGAATTTTTGTGGTTTGGATGTTTATGCAAGCAGCTGGAGTCTGCTAATCTGCCACGGTGATACAACAGTTTTAGTCTAGGAACTGTCAGTTCGGGTGGCAGCACCTCACTTTGGTTTTGATTTTTAATGAGATACTGTGGGGGGGGGGTTACTAAAGGCAGATACAGGGGATCCCCAACTTACGAACGCAATAAAGACTGTAGATTTGTTCGTAAGTGAAATCTGTTTGCAGGGGCGGACTGACCATTGAGCCACTCGGGCACTGCCCGAGGGCCCTGGGCCACTAGGGGGCCCCATCAGGGTTGCCAGCCTCAGTAAAACCAGGGACAGTATGTATAAATCTGTGTTTTTTTTCTACATCTGTCTGTGTATACTGTGTGTACATGTATGTGTATACTGTGTGATTGTATACTGTGTGTGTGTATACTGTGTGGCCCCATAATCTCTGATTGCCTGGGGGCCCCATAATCTCCTATACCCGGGGGCCCCATGAGTTATCAGTCCACCCCTGTCTGTTTGTAAGTCGGAACACTGCTTGTAAGTGTAACTTCCGCCTGTGCAGGAATGTGGCATGTTTCGGGTGCTTCTGGGGCTCTTCTGACCATGCAGTACATGAAGTACTGCAGTGTGGAATGTGGCAAGATAGCTGCTCAGAGGTATCCAGGACCATCGAGGGAGCACAAGCAGCCGGCATTGAGGCCCGTTCGTAAGTAGGAGTCGTTCGTAAGTCGGACGTTCGTAAGTCGGGGACCCCCTGTAGACTGTGCAGTTTGCAAAGTGCAGTTGCTTTCTGCAAGAGCAGTTGCTCCAGAGCTTAGTAAATGAGGGGAAGCTCTGCTGATTTCACAATTATGTGCAAGCAAAAATGCAGTTTTTTTTTTCCTTGCGTGTGATTGAGTATTCTTTACAAAGTGAACCTTTACCTCATTTACTAAGATTTGGAGCAACTGCTTTTGCGGAGTGCAACTGCACTTTGCAAAGTGCACAGCCTATTAGCCATTAGTAAATCAAAATCAAAATAGCGGTGCTTTACCGTCGACGCACCCACCGCCCCAGTGTGAAAGGGGCCTAATTGGAGAGCACATATGTAAAGCTAATTTTACTTTGTAAGGTATGAGTGATGGGAACGTAAAATCTCAGGACATCAGAGGTAAGGGCAATCTAATACTTTTAATGCATTTATTTTAAGGTATATACGTAAGTGCAATCTTCATTGTAAATATTCAAATAAATTGGCTGTAATGTTTTAAATATCTTGCTTCCAGTTAAAGCTGAAATTTAGGTATGGCAATTTTTATAACTTGGACCAATGTAAGTGTGCATACCAGTGTTGCCAATCGTCAGTATTTTTACTGGCAGCCAGTAAAAAACAGGCACTTTTCTCCGGCCAGTAAAGCTGCTTTCACACTGGAGCGGTGAGCTGGCAGGATGCCAAAAAAAGTCCTGCAAGCTGCATTTTTGAGGCGCTGTAGGAGCGGTGTATACACCGCTCCTAAAGCACCCCTGCCCATTGAAATCAATGGGCAGCACCGCCGAAGTGCTGGCAAAGTGCCGCTTTGCGGGCACATTTGACCCTTTTTCAGGCCATTAGCGTGGGTTAAAATCGCCCCGCTAGTGACCGAAAAGGGCCGCAAAAATAACGGTAAAGCCCCGCTATTTTTACCGCGGACACCCCCACCGCCTCGGTGTGAAAGTAGCCTAAATGTCAGTGACAGGAAAAGGTTGGCAGTAAAAAATATGGCTGTGACACTAGGCTCGGAACTGTTCCAATCCGGAGTCAGCCGAGACCATCCGAGTAGCTGCTACAGTGTGTTCGGGTTGCACCAGCGGGGGGGCGGGTCTGGTGGAGGTGGTGCCCGAGCGTGTTTTGTGACATTATGGTGCAAGGGAGCGGAGTGGCCGGAGCCTCGTGTGTTGATCTGCGGGTCGGGAGCAACTAAGGCAACCCGGGAGCGGGACAGTCAGTGCTGTTTGGACTGCAGTGGACTGAAGGGACCACCTGGCGTGGAGAGAGACTGTCACTGTGGCTCAGGAGGGGATGTGGCTTGTCGGTGAGGTGTCATTGCTGTCAGCGTCACTGTGAGAGTCAATTTCATGTACTTACTTACTATATTGAAAATAAAATAAGAAATATGTTTTTTGCCTTAATATCTACCTTAAATCACATTACTGACTGCATACAGTATTGTACTTGTTTGTAGCCTAAATACTGAATATTGCACTTAAAAGTGTAATTTTGTAACTTTTGGAAAAGCCATTAAAAACTTGGCTGTGCCAGTAAATTTTGGATGTGGTATCAGTAAATTTCAATCTGGTAGGTTGGCAACACTGGTGCATACCTGTAGAAGCTGGATATCTCTGTAGTAGACATCGCTGCTACCAAAGTTACCTCCACCAGCTTACGGGTCCCATGCTTGCTTGGCATGGGCGCCATTCCAGGAGCACTTTTTTATTTTCTTAAGGAATGCAGAGCAGTCTCTAATTGGACAAGGTGGAGAGGTGGGGTAGTGATGTCACAATCTCCACCTCATTTAATCATAGAACTTTGAGAGAATGCAAAGTGTTCTCTGAATGGTGCCTGTGCCAAGTAAACAACCCCCTGTGTCTAGTAAGCAGCAGGACTGCTGCTCAGTATGGGACCCGGAAAATAGCGGCAGTAACTGTAATGGCGGTGCTTACTGCATTGATTTCCGGGGGGGGGTCCCTCCACAGGTATGGTGTACAACTTGGACACCGCAGAACCTTGAATTTTTTAAGCTGGACCAATGTACCTATGAGAAATTGCCATACCTAAGTTTCAGCTCCAAATCTTTTAACTATCTGGGTACATGGGGGGCAGCCATATTTGGTGATTTAATACAGACACTGTACATCCTGTTTTTTTAAAACAGGACAGCAAATGTGAAGATTATACTTCCTCTGGGTGGCTTAACCTGTAGTTGATTCTACCACAGCAAACATTAAACGATGGTACCTAGTGCATTATTTGACCGAAAGATGACCACTAGAGATAAAATATAGCACCATAAAAAGAAAAAAAGGGTGTACTTCCAATCAAAAATGATTTTTAGGTGTTCAGAATAACCAATCACAAAATACATCCCCTTTCAAAAATGAATTAATTGAAAACAGCCTAATGATGACTATTTCTTCCACCAATACCAATGATGGGGCACTATTCCTCCAACTGACACCAATGATGGGGCACTATTCCTCCAACTGACACCAATGATGGGGCACAATTCCTGCCACTGACACCAATAATGGGGCACTATTCCTCCCACCAATACCAATGATGGGGCGTTATTCCTCCTCCTACTAACCACAAGCCCTTTGTAATTTTATTTACTGCTACTGACCACCAAGCCTGAGGAATTGTTTATTCCCACTGACACTGGGGTGTTTTCTACTTCTACTGGCCACAGTACGGCCCCCCTAAAGTCTGAAGGACAGTAAACGCCCTTTGCTTAGAATGTTTGGAGACCCTTGCTTTAGAACAGCCTTTCTCAACCTTTTTACCACAGAGGAACCCTTGAAATCATTTTCAGGATTTGGGGAACCCCTGATAAAACCAATTTATTGGGGTCGCTGTCATGAATGCCCCTTACATTGGTGGCCAGTGGGAAGAATGTTCCCTTACATTGGTGGCCAGTGAGAAGAATGCCCCCTTACAGTGGTGGCCAATGGGAAGAATGCCTCCTTACAGTGGTGTTTTGAATGCCACCTTTACAAACAGCTGAAAAGTCCATTGATGTCTGATAGCTAGTCACAGAATTTTGCAGGAACCATCAAATGGGAGGTCAGTCAGTCACAGCTCAAGGAACCCCTTCTAGCGGAACCCCAATTTTCCTCGGAACACTGGTTGTAAATGGCTGGTCTAGAACTTCTTGCGAAATAGAAGTAGCTGCCAACTAAGGATTCCTGCACTCCTGTTTTTGCATAGGGGCAGAGTGCCTGCACATCTAAGGGTGCCATGGTTGCCTTAGTGTGTCATAACTCTGTATATAAAGATGGCTGCACAGTATTATCAATAGTCAGCAATGAAAACTGAATTGGCAGTTGCAATGAGGATCCCAGTAGAGCTCTTAGGGGATAGCCAGAGCAAGGCAAAAAAATATATTTTCAGATTTGCTTTCTTTGTGTAGCTTTATTTAAGGCAGCTATGGTACAGTAAACAGCACTTATTTTGTTTAAGAAAAATGATAGGTGAGACCAAATTTGTTTGCAATAAAACATATCTTTAAATGTCCGTGTCCTTTCAGAATCAGCTGAAGTGTACAGATACCTTTAGCTCATATGTTCAGGGCCGGATTTACATCTCAGGAGCCTATAGGCAGAGAATTCTGAAGCGCCCCCCCCCCCCCCGAAAAAATAATGGCAGTAAGACCGACTTTTTTTTCTCAATAAATTATCTGTATTGACCCTGTGTATATCGCACAGCTGGCAATTATTGGTATGAGTCCCGGTACTCTGTATATAAGCTGTTGAGTCTCAGAAAGATACAAGGACATTGTGAAACAGTTCTTATTCTGGAAGGGGGCCAGGACACTCTTGGTACCATCAGTGTTGGGACAAGGTAATCTAGTACCCAGGGTGAAGGTGCCAAACAGCACCCCCCCCCCCCAAAAAAAAAATTTGAGCACTAATCTTCACACTTATCCCCTATGCAGGAACTCCCTTTGCAATCAGAATTCTCCCACCAAAATAATTACCCCTCTCCCAGGCTAAATTCCCTTCCCAGCTGAAATCCTCTCCCTCCCCAACTCCCCCTTCCTAGCACAGTTCCTCTACCCCTCAAATTCTCCTAACACAAATCCCCCTGAAAGCCCTTCTTCTAGCACTAATCCCCTCCCCCCAAATGTCCCTTCCTAGCACAAATCACTTCAATAAACCCTACTAGCACAAATCCTCCCCCGCCAAATCCCCACTCTGAACAGAAATCCACTCTCCTAGCACAAATCCCCCCCCCCCTCCTAATCGCCCATTCTAGCATAACCCCCCAAAATCCCCACTGCGCCTAGGGTAGCAGCCCCCCATGCCCACCCCTTGTCCCGGTTCTGGGCACCATAACCACCACAGTAGGCTGTAGTGATTATAGTGATATTGGAATGATTCTTGTCACATGCTCACTGAAGTGAGTATGGAGAGCAAGGGAGGCTAATAAGTGCTTTCCCCATATGACATGGAGAAATCTATTTACAACCAGGCCTCTCTTGCTTTATTTTTTTCTCTGTTCTTCTCACCTTCTCGTCGTCTCCGTCGCTGCACCACGTCACTGTTCATCGTGCACAGCAATTGGCTGCGCCGCTCAGAGCGTTTACAACAGAGCGCACGCCATAACGCCGCTGCATGAAGGTGATGAGGAGGTTCTCGAATCATCGCCGATTTATCGTTACGGGATGAGGGGCCATTTACAGTACTGGTGGGGGGTTGATGTTGCGTGTCGCTGTGCCTGTGTTTGATGCTGCAGCAAGACCACAGCAGGTAGCAACCCACGGCCGCAACACAAATCTATGCACCGCATATATAAATGCAAGCGCATTATAACGCCGCACTGCCACAATATAATGCACTTCATTAATAAATATAGATATACAACAATGTTGCTACATGATTATCCCGCCCCCCCCCCCCCCCCCCAAGGGAAGGGCACAGAGGGGTGGCCCGAGGTCTGGAAAAGAAAAAAAAAAAACCTCATACAGATGCCTACAGTGCTTACTGGGAAATCCGGCCCTGCATATGTTTCAACTTACCAATTTAGTTTAGATAAATTATGTGAATAAATTCGGTTTATGAAAGGAGAACTTTCTGGGTTATTTGGTTGGTGTATAATTCCTTCCAATCAGATCTCAACTGTTATTTTTTCGTTTTTTTTTATCAGCAATCATCTGATTGCTTGCTACGGGCAACACAATTCTTCTTTCATACACCATAATGGACAAGGTCCTTCGTATATTTTCCTGAGAACTATAAAGTGCTTGTTGCATCATACACATGAGATGTGATTACATGCTGATGAAAATGGGATCAATTGTTGCAATGAGAATCGAATGGGTGGCTTGGTAGATGTTCACATTCAGGAAATTTACTATGAGTTTGACAACCTTTTATTAAAAAAAAATTATACTGAAAATATAGGAATTTGAAAAGACTCTACCTAGAATCACTTGTTTCTGCCAACCTATTGTTCATGATGGCTAAAGCTCCAACCCCTCCTGAGAAGCCATTTTGTCGTGTATTGATGCACACAGTTCTAGGGTAACCATTGGCTGTTTCAGATAACTGCTTCTGCAGTATGGCAAGAGAAACCTTATTGGACGCCGTAAGGTCCCTCATTGAGATCATTTCCCCCGACAGCCTCCTGCCTTCTGTATCACTGTCGTAGTTGCCGTCGGTCTCTATCGACAATTGGTTCCTGCGGAAGCGAGCTCCGGGAGTGATGGCATTGCGGCGCCCAAGTCGGGCATTGGATTTATGGCACTTGTTACAGCATCGGCACCTACATTTTTTAAGAATCCAGTTTAAAACTTGCTTGATTACAATCGATATGACGTTAAAAAGAGAGTAAATGCAACAAACTCCCAACAATATACACATGAAATTTCCAAACCTGTATAATCCCTGATATTTGTACTCTGCGTTTTGGCTGCTTACTAGATCTCCAAATCCAATGGTGCTAAAAGTAACAAAACAGTAATACAAAGAGTCTATGTAGTTCCAACCCTCCACTGGGGTGTACATGGCTGATGCACAGCAAGAGAGAGTGATAGCAAAAATTCCCAGAATTAGCATGACGTGGTAGACAGATGGCTTCCAGCCAACTAGGCTGTCCACTTCGGAGACAGATGACCCCCGACGGACAGTCGGAGGTAGAAGCCCATTTCGTCGTAACCGCCTTTCGTGGCAAGCTTTCATGACAAAAGCCAAAAGAGATATCATCCTTTCCAAGAAGAGGTTAAAGAACAATATGGTTCCAGCACATCCAAAAAGGCCGTAGAAGATGAGGACCACTTTTCCTGTGACGGTGGCTGGCGTGGTCATCCCGAAACCTGCAAAGAAGATAGGAAACACTTACTGGAAATCAATAAAAAGAGCGTTTACATACATATGACTTATGGGATTTAAAGGACCTCATCTATCAAATCGTACCATTATTCTCGACAACATAAATTCAGCAGTTTTCGATTTTGTATTGTAAAGGTGATAACTGGATAAAAGACATGTGTAAGTTAAAGTTTCTTTTAATTAACGTGTACAGGTAATTGTTTTGATGTAACCAGCACTATTATTCAGTTTCAACCCTTTCTGCTGACTACCTTTCTTCCAATGCATACATCTCTGCTCAACCTTTGGCCACGAGAAGTGCCACTAATTTTATAGAGTTGGTTATTTCACTAATCTGTGTTTCTTTATAATTCTACAGGTTCTCCTTCTATAGTGAGTCTTCTTTGAGGTTTGAGCTGGTAATGAGGAGGTGCTGCTCTTACAGGAAGAGGACCAGTGTCCCGGCATGACTACACTCTGACACATGCCCTGGATTGACATAATTCCCTGCTGACAAATCAAAATGGCTGAAGACCGTCACCTGGAAGAACCCGGGGAGAAGATGCCAGTGAGGGACCGTGCAGGTATCAGATCATTGGAACTAAGGAAACTATTTGTGCCTTTAGTTACGCTTTAAAATATAAATTATATGTATGATTACTTTAGATAGTTCAACCCAAGGTGTCTCAAACTATTTTTTTTCATTTTTATTACAAAACCATGCGGCCCCTGTATGTGCTCTAAAATACTGTGGTGCCTCAGCAGTATTGGCGACTTCCCATCTGCTGTCAGCATTAAAGAGAGTCAAGCTGAGTGCTGCCATTCAGAAGACATCTTTTATTTATCAAGGCTTCCTCTGACTGGTCGAGGTGAAAATCATAGCATTGTCTACCTGTCTCTCCAGGGATAAAAACAATAATGATTGGCTGGCAAAAACTATTCCAGTTTAATGATTCCTCTCTCAATCGTCAGGCTTTAGGCATGCCATATATTATAGTAATATAAAAATGTGCCATCCTAAATTAAAAAATAAGGATTTGGTGATTGTTCTCTAATATTTGTGGGCATCATTAGCTAATCCCTAACCATTTGTTATTGTTGGATAGAAATGTTAATATCTCTGCCAGCCATTCTCAACCAGGGTTCCATGGAATCCTAGGATTACTCCAGGGTTGCTATCTCCCTCCCATCTGATAGTGCCTGCATGGTTCCAAGTCCATTGGCATGACTGCAAGGGTGTCATTCTAGTCAACCCTGTAAGGGGGGTATCCTTCCCACTTACCACCATCAATGTGAAAAGCATTTTCCCAATGACCCCCCGATAGAATAATTACTAGGGGTTCCCTGAGATCTGAAAATGATTTCAAGGGTTCCTCTTGGGTAAAAAGGTTGAGAAAGGCTGATCTATGCTAACTGACCCCAGTGTGCCAATAATTTGTTCCAATGACATGGCAAATGTTTAATGAGACTCAAAACTTACAAAATTCCTTCCAGGCCCCCAAATTCACTCAGCTCCAAAAAATGGGATCTTATATAAATCTGGCAAGGTTGGGAGCCCCTAGCAAGTAGTCATGAAAAATCAAAAAGTGGAAAAACTAGCAATGGGCTCAAGGCCAAACAATGCATCATAAAAAAACAACAACTTTATTATACATATATCACATAGACAAGTATAAAACCAACCATAAACCCCATACCACCATATCCATATTGCACAAATGTTTCATATTCTCATTCATACTTGTAGGATATGTAGAGGCTGATTCCAGATATTGTAATATTAGCTATGAGCAAAATAGACATATAAGAAGTCCCTTGATGTGAGCCATTGGGAAGGCCAGGGATAATTAATGCATGTTCCCATTGTATTAGTAGCCAGAAAGATATATATGGGTGCAGAAGTCCCCTCCAACAGGATATTATATCTGGTGCATATCCAAGTACATATTCCAACTTCTGAGTAGCATCATATGAAATTAGAGCATATGGGGCTGGGTACAAGGTCCTATGCAGGCAACAATTATTGAAAAGTCCATAAAACTTTTCCTGTTGCATGGTCTAGAGGAGGACTCCAAACTCTAGACTGAAATTGTTCATTCCAACCTCCCTCGCACACTATACAGGCAGTCCCCGAGTTACAAACACAATAGGGACTATAGATTTGTTGGAATTGGAATTTGGAATTTGTGTGTAAGTCAGAAGAGTGCATTTTTAAGTGTAACTTCAGCCTGTGCAGGGATGTGGGATGTTCCGGGCGCTTCTGCGCATGCAGTTATGTTATCTGGGGCTCTTCTGGCCATGCAGTACATGTAGTACTGCATTGTGGGATGTGTCAGCGCTGCAAGATGCTGCTTGGAGGTATCCAGGACCAGCGTGGAGCACAAGCAGCCAGCATTGAGGTCCGATCGTAAGTAGGAGTCGTTCGTAACTCGGGTGTTCGTAACTCGGGGACTGCCTGTACAGGGTTTGAAGACTAACAGCGTTAGCAGTAGCATCCATAGGACTGTTTTTCACACATATATATATATATATAGGAGAACTCATGATTGCGGCTATAAATGTTCATTCCAATCTCTCTCACACGGTTAAACAAGCAGCCAGGTGTCTTGCATATCACAAAGGAGTATTTGTACCAAAGCCACTGATAGGGTAAAGGGATTACGTGTCCCAGCATATGTACCCACATAAAGCCACTTCCAACAGAAACTAATGGAAGTCTCTGAAAAAAGACCCCTTTCTTGTCAATCGGTGCCATATCTTATGCCCTGTACACACAGTCGGATTCTCCGAGGGAAAATGTGCGATTGGAGATTGTTGTCGGAAATTCCGACCGTGTGCGGGCTGCATCGGAATTTCCGACACACAAAGTTTGAGAGCAGGCTATAAAATTTTCCGACAACAAAATCCGATCCTTTAAATTCCGATCGTGTGTAGACAAATCCGACGCACAAAGTGCCACGCATGCTCAGAATAAATTAAGAGACGAAAGCTATTGGCTATTGCCCTGTTTAGAGACCCGACGTACGTGTTTTACGTCACCACGTTCAGAACGTTCAGATTTTCTGACAACTTTGTGCGACTGTGTGTATACAAGACAAGTTTGAGCCAACATCCGTCGGGAAAAATCCGATGGATTTTGTTGTCGGAATGTCCGTTCAATGTCCGATCGTGTGTACAGGGCACTATACTTTTCGCCCCCAGACATCTGCCATTGTAAGCCCCAAGATCAAGGTTGGTAGGGGGCATGTAGAATTCTATGCCACCCTTCAAATGTTTTATTAGCCTGAAATATACAGTATCTCACAAAAGTGAGTACACCCCTCACATTTTTGTAAATATTTTATTCTATCTTTTCATGTGACAACACTGAAGAAATGACACTTTGCTACAATGTAAAGTAATGAGTGTACAGCTTGTATAACAGTGTAAATTTGCTGTCCCCTCAAAATAACTCAACACACAGCCATTAATGTCCAAACCGCTGGCAACAAAGGTGAGTACACCCCTAAGTAAAAATGTCCAAATTGGGCCCAAAGTGTCAATATTTTTGTGACCACCGATATTTTAAAGCAGTGCCTTAACCCTCTTGGGCATGGAGTTCACCAGAGCTTGACAGATTGCCACTGGAGTCCTCTTCCACTCCTCCATTATGACATCATGGAGCTGGCGGATGTTAGAGACATTGAGCTCCTCCACCTCCCATTTGAGGATGCCCCACAGATGCTCAATAGGGTTTAGGTCTGGAGACATGCTTGGCCAGTCCATCACTTTTACCCTCAGCTTCTTTAGCAAGGCAGTAGTCATCTTGGAGGTGTGTTTGGGGTCGTTATCATGTTGGAATACTGCCCTGCGGCCCAGTCTCTGAAGGGAGAGGATCATGCTCTGCTTCAGTATGTCACAGTACATGTTGGCATTCATGGTTCCCTCAATGAACTGTAGCTCCCCAATGCTGGCAGCACTCATGCAACCCCAGACCATGACACTCCCACCACCATGCTTGACTATAGACACAATTGTCTTTGTACTCCTCACCTGTTTGCCACCACACACGCTTATCTTGGTCTTCAGCAAACTGTTTGCAGGCTTTCTTGTGCATCATCTTTAGAAGAGGCTTCCTTCTGGGACGACAGCCATGCAGACCAATTTCATGCAGTGTGCGGCGTATGGTCTGTGCACTGACAGGCTGTCCCCCCACCCCTTCAACCTCTGCAGCAATGTTGACAGCACTCATACATCTATTTCCAGCTCAGGTTCAGGGTCTTGGTAATCTTCTTATAGCCTAGGCCATCTTTATGTATTTGTCAGATCCTCCGAGTTCTTTGCCATGAGGTGCCATGTTGAGCTTCCAGTGATCAGTATGAGAGAGTGAGAACAATAACACCAAATTTAACAAACCTGCTCCCCATTCACACCTGAGACCTTTTAAAGCTAACGAGTCACATGACAACATGACACTGGGGAGGGAAAATGGCTAATTGGGCCCAATTTGGACATTTTCATTTAGAGGTGTACTCACTTTTGTTGCCAGCGATTTAGACATGAATGGCTGTGTGTTGAGTTATTTTGAGGGGACAGCAAATTTACACTGTTATACAAGCTGTACACTCACTACTTTACATTGTAGCAAAGTATAATTTCTTCAGTGTTGTCACATAAAAAGATATAATAAAATATTTTAAAAAATGTGAGGGATGTAATCACTTTTGTGAGATACTGTATATGTAGTTACATTTTAAGCTCTTTTAGACTTTTGACTTGCAGAACTTGGGCGTTTGATTACGTTCCAGCCAGAGTCACTGACTATACAGACATTGTAAGCTCTTCCTGCCCTTGCATGAGTTTTCACCAAAGGCTCCAGTTACCTTTCAGAACCCGAAATACAAACGCTAAATGACATCCATGCAGAGTAATCTAGTATATGATTAACTTAGGGACACTAGGTTTAAATGAAGTCATGCCATTGCTCCAATGACATTTGGATACAACCTAATTATATTCTTCCCTCTCATTACTTTAGTTACTGCACCAACAGCAATTCTTCAACTCAACTAATTAAAAAGGTTGAAAAGCCGACGTGTTGGTCAGGCTATCAAAACTTAGTTTTGATACTAACTGGCTTTTTGACACTTTGGCAAAAAATTGTGTTTTGCAGTTGAGCTTAATAGAGAAAAATGTATTCTAAGTGTGGTATACTAGCTTATATTTTATTCATGCTCTATGGAGGACGTTTGTCTGGAAAAACGGTCAGCTACAATTTTTTATACTTCATTAGGTTACAGAAATATGCTTACTTTACATCTAAATGGTCTCTATGTGCTAATAATTTCCACAGTTGCAGAGGTGTTACTTTTTTTATTTTAAAAAAAGCTTGTAGACTTATATGGATATATATTTAGACATAGTGTATATATATATATATATATATATATATATATATATATATATATATATATATATATATATATATATAATTTTTATGGGGGCCATACATTAGAATGTCTCTCCATTTTCCTTAAAAAAATAAAGACTGAAATCTTTTATATCACATGAAGTTGAGTGATTGTTTTTTTTAATCTCTGTTTATAGGTTTGTAATGCTGTTTGTGTTTTAGCTGGGAGGTTAATCTTTTATGTTTGTCCTGATGACCAATATCATTAGAATTATAGCGTTTGGCACAAAAAAACTGAATTCAATGGGGATGCTTGTTCCCTTGACAATTGTCTAAGAGGGACTTCCCTGACTTTGGAGAGATTTCGTCTTACTTCCTGTTGTATCTACAGTACAGGAGAATAAAGAAACCTCACAAATGGAACAAAAATTGAAAAAAAAAAATATTATAAACCTTCCCTACTCTAACCAAAAGAACCTTGTAATATATTTAATTTAAAAAAAAGTTCAGGCTTTGGATATACTTTCAGAACACAAATATCCTCCCCAAAACAAAAGATTCTGGTAACAGGTCTTTTTTTTCCATTTCACGTAAGTAATTTATACTATTTTGCTCCTTTATCATGCTGTTTTTCCCAGGGCATCGAATTTCTTATAAATATTACATTATTCAATGAGACTTTGGGATTCATTTGCTAAAGGCAAATAGGCAGTTCATAGACCTTCGATCTCAAGTAAACAAGAATATAGAAAGTAAACATGAATTGTAAATGATAAACTTGAATAGAATCAAATAAAGTGTCCACAAATAGTCCCATCCACAAGTGCGAAGCAGACAAAAAATGAAGCCTCTTCAAGGGCCTTTTTGATATATTCCACCAACAAGCACCTTCACCTGGAGTGATAGTAGAAATGCTGGCTTACCGACTCCCCATGACCCCCTACTCAAGGGTGGTCATAAAGCACTTAAGCAATTTTCATACACCTCAAGGTCTCCTCCTGGTGGATAGCGCTTCTCTATCCACCAGGGGCTCCGCCTCCTACTGAAGTCATTGAGTTCCAGGAAGTGGACTTCCATACCAGCTGAGTGATTTCTTCTTACATGAGCAGTGTTTTGTATGTGAGTGTATTTACATTACACTATGAAGAGGCCTTTGTCTCTTTGCCTTACATGAATAATTTGGCTCTAGCCAATTGGCAGGGGTTTTCTTTGGCCCCACAGCCTACTGGGAGAGCCTATTTATTTGGGAGGAGTCAGGAGATCTGGATTCTGTGCCACCTGGGCAGCTGTCTGGGTGGACATGTGTTGAAAGCTCCTGGCTGCTAGGCCAGAAGCCTGAGGCCTATCTGAGAGTTCCATGGTTACTAGGCAGTCTGAGGCTTACCCAGGATAAGAAGGAGCATCGTAGGGTTGGGGCTTCATGTCGGAAGCCTAACCAAGTTGCAGGGGTTCTACCGGCCTAGGGAACCCCTCTTTGTCGGAGGTGAAGGGACAGAGTTGCTAACGGAGGACAACTATTCCTGTCGCCAGAGGCAAAGCTTAAACCAAGGTCATAGGTAAAGGGGAAACTGTTGCCATCAAGGGACAATGCTCCTGTTATCAGAGGCCAGAGTTCAGAGTCTGAGAGAGTACCAGAGCAGCCTTATTCACTAAGCGGGGACAGTGAAGAAGCTGAGAAGTCTCAGTGGAAGTCAAGCCAGGGACCCAGCGGATAGTGGGGGTGACACTTGCAAGAGAGTTCAGTTGTTGGGCTGAAGTGCCGAGTAAGGAACCCAGCAGGTCAGCGTGGATGGCCCTCGGAAGCTACAGTGGGAGACTGTGAGATGGAGGCCAGGTCCTACACAATGGGGATATCAAGTTTGGTATGTGTACAGATCTGTGTTGAAGTCAAATGTATATTAATAAATACTGTATATGAGTCAGATTCACTAGCCTTTCTAATCTTAAAGCGGGACAAAACTCTCTCAATTAACATGAACTCATTTGTTATCCTTATTCTGCTAGCATTAGTAAATAGATAGGAAGGTATATTTTATTTACTTGTTTTAAACTTTTTATTATATTTCTTCAGTTGCTTCCTGGTTTCTGGCTTAGGTCAAAATGATGCATACACACCTCATACATCCCAGGAGAGTTCACGTTCATTTTTTTTCTTTCATCTGGAGGTGGGGAGGAGGGGCTTTCTCAGCTAAGCACACCCCCTGCCTGCATATACAAAAAGGAGAAACTTCACCCCAATCCTGGGGGTAAAACCCTCAGGTGGAGTGACAAAGCAAAAAAAAGCAATAAAAAGGCAAACAAGGCTTGTCCTATATGGCTAAAAGCATACGTTTATTATATTATTAAAAATGTCAAAAAAGAGTAAGATTACGTGCCAAAGTTATTCTATGTTGTAGATACGCAGTATATTACACCACAGTGCCATCACCAAAAATTAAAAACATATATGACGTCATTAACTATATGTGATAAATTGCCGCAATTGCCGCATACCTGTATCAATATGGCAGTAAGCTGGAATGTATGGCACATATAGGCCCCAGGCAGTGGCGGCTGGTAAAGTTTTAGCATGGGGGGGGGGGGGCCAGACCCCGCCTTCCTTTTTGACCCCTCCAACTTGGTGAAAATGGGGACAGCAGGCCCAGATCCTACACAATAGAAATATGTGTATTCTAGAAAGTTTAACAATCAGTAGATAAGATATTCCCAACACCTGGTGTTAGCACTTCAATCATCCCGGCATCATGGTTGTTATGGTGTCAGGATGATTGAAGCGCATTATTTCTAATATTACATTGTAATATAAAAGGAAATAATTCAACTCACCATAATGCAGAATCAGTGGGAGCCCTGAGCTTGTCACTAGCCACGTCGCCTGCCACCAGATGCCATCAGGTGTTCCCAACGAAGTCCGTCCTTACATCTGGTGCCCCCCAGCGGAGTCCCTCCTTACATGCAGCCTGTGTCCCACTAAATACAGCCTGTGTCCCATCAAATGCAGCAGCCTGTGTCCCACCAAATACAGCCTGCCTGTGTCCCACCAAGTGCAGCAGCCTGTGTCCCACCAAATGCAGCAGCCTGTGTCCCACCAAATGCAGCAGCCTGTGTCCCACCAAATTCAGCAGCCTGTGTCCCACCAAATGCAGCAACCTAAGTCACCACCAAATGCAGCAGCCTGTGTCACCACCAAATGCAGCAGCCTGTGTCACCACCAAATAAAGCAGCATGTGTCACCACCAAATGCAGCAACCTGTGTCACCACCAAATGCAGCAGCCTGTGTCACCACCAAATGCAGCAGCCTGCCTGTGTCACATGAACCCCCCCTCCCCCCGTTACTTACCTTGCTGTGTGTTGTCCTCCTGTGGAGAGGTCCACTCCTCTCATACTTCCTGTTTCCTCTCTCCCGGGCGCAATGGGAGAGAGAAAACAGGAAGTGACATCAAACTCAGATGTCAATCAAACCGCCTGGCCGTATTAATACATACTACAGGCGCCAGGCGGAAGCTACTCGGCGCTTCAGAAAGCGCCGCAAGGCAGGCTAAACTCACGCAAATGAAGCGCTACGTCTGCAATCTCGTGACCGCCGTTGCACTGTGTCCGGCATCCAAAGTGCACTTAAGGACCTTTTTTGTATTTTTTAATTTTTTTTTTACATTTTTTTTTGTGACTGTCTGGAGGGGGGGGGGGGGGGGGCGGCGCCCAGGCGCCCTGTACAGATGGACCACCACTGGCCCCAGGGCTTCACAAATATCTCCCTGTAACCTGAGGTACACTGTGATCACTAATTGTAAATAAATATGGGGCTGAGCATACCCCTAAAGGCAGGAGTAGGCAACCTCGGCACTCCAGCTGTGGTGAAACTGCAAATCCCATCGTGCCTCTGCCTCTAGGAGTCATGCCTGTGATTGTCAGGGTCTTGCAATGTCTCATGGGACTTGTAGTTTAAAAACAGCTGGAGGGCCGAGGTTGCCTACCCCTGCCCTAAGGTAACATTAATTGATGGCAGTCAGAGCTCAGGGGGAGGCTATTCAGCAGTAGTAGTTGGACTGCTATTGGAACTAAAGTGGGGTACACACTATAAGAAAATCGGGCAAATGATCGTCTGATTTTCCTCGTTGTTTCACAGGATATCGGAACCAATGAACGAAAATGCCTGCCAAAATTCTCATACGACAAAGGTTTTTTTTGTTGTTTACTGATTCTGAGTATGCGCGGCCTTTCTTTTCTGATTTTTCTTGTACCAAAATTGTACAAAAGTTCCTTGGACGAAAATGTTTGCCCGATTTTTTTATAGTATGTACGAGCCATAAGATATAGCCACTGTGGTATCCATGGGCAGGAATGTTGGACTCCAAATTCAAAAGACATAATGCCACTGGTAATCCATAGGCCATGCAGTATGGCAGTATTGCAAAAATTTCATATCAAACTTCACCTGTCTTCCAACTTCAACAACAAGTATGAGGGAAGTAATGTGCCACAGGAGTAAAATCACACAGTTTCCCGAACTTACATTTAATTACGAGTCAATGCGGGTTAGAACAGGTATCAGTATGGTCAATTCGGGGGGAGCGAGATGATCTTATCATTCCCATGTGGATCCACCAAAGGTGCTGTCACAACGATCAGATCATCGGCAGGAGCTTACCACCAGGTCTTAAATCAGATTCAGCTCCCACTCCAAGTGCTGACGGATCACACCGCCGGTGACCAGATTCAGTTACGGGGCATGAACCATAGTCTGCGGTAGTTCTGGCATATCATTACCCCGCGGATCACATGCAGCGGTTGGTGTGGGCTCCGAGACTTTTCCGCTGACAGTGAAGAGTCAAAGGTGGCATAGGCTGCAGACATTACATGACGCATCTGTGATGTCACATCTCATGCCTGAGCTAAGGGCAGATGGATTCCCGGAAGCAAATGCTACAAGAATGATCTGCTCTTACTCAAGATGGCCATGGCTAGAAATGCTAGGGGGGTGTTTTTCAAAGTGAGTTCTCAACAAAATAAAGTATGGAGACATGGATGAGTTTGCTTTGAATATTAAAATGAAATAAATAGCGTGGTGCTCAGACAGTTTATTTCTCTTTAAATTCTCCTCCTCAGTATGATACCGTCCTCCCTCTTCTCTGCACCCTAGGCAGCGGCCCCTACTGCCCTCTCTTTGGCTCATCTATACACCCCTTGGTGTTGAGAGAAGTATTTTTTATTTTTTTTTGCTATTTGTCTATCATCAATTGACATTCGGTAGGCAATTTCTCATCGTTAGTCTATTCTATAGTTAGTAAGGTAAAAAAAAAAAAAAGTCAATCTTGTTTACCCAATAGAAAAAACAAATAAATAACAAGACTAAATAAATAAAAGCCACCATATACAGAGTCCTATACCCCCTATAAAGTATGACTGAATTGATGATGATAAGAAATAAAATGCTTCCACTAAAGGATGCTTGTTCAAAGAACCCATTTTTATAAACGCCAATAAATTCTTATTGGCCCTTCTGGAGAGTAATTACTTTTACTAGCTTATTTTGTTAGGCAAAGAACAAAGTGTAGACTATAGTAATCCATAGCAATCAATCACAATTTTTCTTTCTATGATTTCACTCCAGTAAAAATTAGTTCCTAATAGACTGTGGCAATATGGGTTACAGTTGCTTGTACCTAATGCTCTTTGCATTGCCTGTTCATGTCATTTCAAACCACATTATAGCTTTAACCCCTGCTCTAAGCACCCATTAAGATTACTGCAGTAAAGCATATTACATGCTTTGGGGTACCATCAATAGTGCAATGCGGTTACAAAATTTCTGATTTTCTGGATGTTTTGATTGATTGGCAGCCTATCATTTCAATCATTTCAATGGGTTGCCTTAACACAATGCCCATTAATGGGCTGTTAAAGTGATTGTTTTTAAAGCCTTGTTTTTTTTGTTTAAAAATAACAAACATGTTATACTTCCCTGCTCTGTGTAATGGTTTTGCACAGAGCAGCCCAGATCCTTCTCTTCTCGGGTCTTCGCTGACGCTCCTGGCCCCTCCCTCCTGCTGAGTGCCCCCCACAGAAAGCAGCTTGCTATGGGGGCACCCAAGCTTAGCCGCTGCTCTGTGTGTCCATTCAGACACAGAGCCGTGTCTCGGCCCCGCCCTCTCTCTCTCGTCATTGGCTCACTGACTGTCTCAATGAGGAGAGAAAGTCCTGGATAGCCGAGGCTCTCGTGCAACATCGCTGGATAGAGATGGGGCTCAGGTAAGTATGAGGGGGGCTGCTGCACACAAGGTTTTTTTAATCTTAATGCATGCAATGTAATAAGAAAAAACAACCTTCTGCCTTTTAAACCACTTTAAGCTGATGCTTTATATAATTTTTTTCTGGTACAATAATTTTTATAAAAAAAAAATGCACAGGTGCAGATCAACAGTTTACCCACGCAGGGGGATCAGATGAAAGATATTAAAACTACATAAAACATCAATGAATGAACCCAAAACCAGTCCAGTTTATAAAGCGAGAGCTCAAGGTACAACCCCGTGGCACATGCCGTGGGTCTGCGAAAATGGCCGAAGTCTAAAGGCACTTATTAGAAAGGAGTGAGAGAGATTGGGCAGAAGCCCCAAAGGAAAGAGAGAGAAAAGAGGAGAAGGGAGAAGAAATAAAAATAAATAAATAAATACTAAAGAGAAAAGGCACACGGGGGACGGAAAGGGAGTGGGAGGGTAAAATACTCGCAGGCTTGGATCCCCCACCCTTATCTAGGAAGCGCCCAAACTGATCGTGGGTATTGTGGGGAGGGCATAAGACTACCAAGGGGACCACATTTTAAAAAATTTAGTGTGGAAGCCATGGAAAATACTCAACATTTTCTCATTAATCACAAGGTTAATCACCACAGCGATTGAGACCAAGGGCTTCTTCAAGACTCTGGCAATGGCTCTCTTTGCAGCAATAAACAGGTAAGTTGCTAGTTTTTGTTGGTACGAAAATAGATCCTGAATAAGACAATGCAGCAAAGCCAACTTGGTATCCTTATGCACGGATATGTGGAATAAGGTTTGAAGGAGTCCGAACACCCTGGACTAGAAACCTGTCAACCAAGGACAAGACCACCTAGTGTGGATAACATTTCCCCGATGTCCACAGCCCCTGAAGCATCTGCTGCCATCGGATGGATTTGCTCTAGCTATACGGGCTGGGACCCAATACCACCTCAAGAGAACCTTGTAGGCAGCCTCCAATGTAGTAGTGTTAAAGGAGCACTTGAGCGACATGAGACCAGGCCTTACTCCACTCCTCAGGGTCAATGGATACCGCCAAGTTATGTTCCCATCGAGATTTATAGGAAGCGGCAGCGGAACAATCCAGGGAGAGGAATAGACCTGTGAGATGGTGCCCAGGGAGAAACGGCGGGTGAGTTCAAATGCTGTTTTTTTTTTAAAAGGGGAAATCGGAATTACGTCGCAGAGAGGACACCTAGTGTCGAAGTTGAGCATAATGAAAAAATTCAGCGGATGAAGCTTCATGGGTTTCCTGGAGAGAAGGCCATGAGGGAAAGGAGCGTGCAGAGAGGAAGCGATGGACCTCCGTGAATCCATGGGCCAGCCATCAGGAGAATGACCCGGCTGATCTAGACACGGAGGGAAAAGGGGGTTGTTGAGCAGAGGGAGGAGTGGAAGGAAGGGAGACATAAGATTGCTGGAATAATGGAACGAGTCCCAGAGTTTTAGGCTGTGGAGCATAAGAGGGCTCAGAGTGCAGGGGCGAAGTTTATGTGGGAGCCAGAGAAGGGCTGACAAGGGAATTGGGGCACACTTGTGGAGTTCAAGGAGAAGCCACAGAAGCACGTCCATGGTGGCATGGAGCAGGGACAGTTGGGAGATCTGCGCCGCCTGGTAATATTTTGATACATTGGGGACCCTAAGACCCCCCCCGCAGTCTATGCCTGAACAAGGCAGAAAGGGGTACCCCGGGACGTTTAAAGGCCTAAATACAAGAAAGGATCCTACACTGGAGCAGGCACAAGAAAAAAGAAGGGCCATGGACCAGTAAGGTCCTGAAATAATATAAAAATTTTGGGAGGATGGTCATCATCTTTATGGCATGTATGCGACCGATCCATAACAAAGAAGGAAAGCGCCAAGATTGCATGAGGGAAGAAATAGATCTCAGAAGGGGGTAATAATTAGTCAAAAAGAGGGTTGAGTAAGAAGGGGTCAATTAAATGCCCAAGTAGTCCAAGTAGAGGTTTTCCAGCGGTAGGGGAAGGTGGTCTGGAGATGAGTCACCATCAGGGATGGCAGAGTGATGTTAAGGAGCGGTAGTTTTCTGGGGGTTAAATTGGAGGCCCGAGATAGTTGAGGAGTGAGAAAGGAGACTATGAATATTGGGCAGTTGGGTTAGGGGGTTAGTCAATGTCAAGAGGATGTCATCCGCAAAGAAGCTCACCTTGTAGTGTAAGCCCGCGTATTCAATGCCCCCTAAGGGCAATCGCTAAGGGTTCCAACACTAGTATAAATAGGATCGGAGAGAGGGGGCACCCCCGCCTAGTTCCATGAGAAATAGATAAGGAGGTGGAGAAGTGACCGGCGTATCTAACAGTGGCAGAAGGGGAGGAGTAAAGAGCCGCGATCCAATGGATTGCGTGGCCAAAACCCCAGCGCTTCAGTACATAGCGTAAATAATCCCAGGATAGGGAGTCGAAGGCTTTGTAGATGTCGATCGAGAAGAGGAAGCCTGGAATCTTACGACATTGTAAAAGATGTATCAGGTGGACTACCTTGCGAACCTTGTCCCCCGCTTGCAGCCTGGGAACAAAGTCTACTTGATCCCTGTGTATCAGGGAATGCAAATATCTGTTAAAACGGGAGCCCAGGATTCTCCCTGGGATCTTCATATCTTCATTAAGTAAGGAAATTGGTCTATAGGCTTGGGGATCTAGTGCATCCACTGCAGATTTGGGGATCATCATGATATGCGCCGCCAAGGTGTCTGGGGCAGGCACTAAGCCTTGGCGTAAGCAGTGTATAATAGGCTGTTAGGTGAGGTGACAATAGAGTGGAGAGTTTTTGATAGTGAAGGCCTGAGAAGCCATCTAGGCCTGGCCCTTTAGAGGGATGCAGCAATTTTATTGCCAGGGTCAGTAATATTAGTGTAGAAACCGAGGGGAGGAGGTATAGGAAAATCTGGTCTCCTGCAGACAAACTACACTGACTTGGCTGGTCTTGAGGGGGTGGAAGACCTTCCACCTCCTAATAGGGGAGATGAACCCTATATAATTTTTTATGATATCTATAAAATATTTTAGAAACAAAAATGTATTGCAGTGGGAAGTCTTGAAAGTGATACTGGAAGCTAAAAATCAGGAACAGCAATGTCACCAAACGTTACTTGCCATTCTGCCTCCTAATCTGCCCATAGTAATGGCCATGCATTGCGTAGAGCAACAGGAAATGGATAAAATATATACAAAACACTATACATTCCCTTTAAACTCACTGTGCGTTATTGAATAGTGAAGTGATGGTAGCTTATTCATACCTTCCAACTTTCTGAGATGGGAAGGATGGACACCTATTAGCAAAAGTATGTAGGCATAGGACACACCCCCTACCACACCCCATTAAAGGAGAATTATACAAAAACATGATTGGTTAAACTCACAGGTGCTTTTTTACCACTACTATTCATGTATATTGGCTTTTGGAATTTACAAATGCAGCAATTTAGAAATTGGATAAAAGGTTTAGCACTGGGAAACTTTTTGATGGGCAAGTAGTGCATTTTGTATATAACTACATAGATCACATTAAAATGAGAGACAAATGAGGAGGACAGTCCCTCGAAATCAGGGACAGTTGGGAGCTATGGCTTATTTCTGCAGTTATTTTTATAAATGTACCTAAAAAATCACCCTCAGGCAACCAGTGTGCATCGTAATAGCTGTAAACTGAGCTGTCTTTGCATGGTTCGGTTCACTGACACAGTGTACAGAGCTGATTTGAGAGGCTCTGTGCCTTGTGATTGCTGTGATGACTAATGTAAACACTATAGTGTTTACACTGGAGAGCTTGCCTCTTCGCCTTACAAAGGAGAAAGGATAGAAAGAAGGAACTGATGAGTGAATTAATCATTCTTCTGTTAGTTCTGGATCAGTGGATCCCAAGGTCGTAGGATTGTTTTTAACCCTTTTATCCCTACCTCCTCTCCTGTATATCTCAGCTCCAATCCAGTCTCTGTAGTAAGCTGCATAGTAACCCCTTAATCTCCATTATCCTGCACACCTCTGCATTAACCCCTTCATCTCCATCCTCTCATTGTACATTTAATGTATCTAATACAGCAATATCAAGCTTCATGTTCTGACCCCCTCAACATAAAGATGTTTCTTCATTTCCAAAAAATTGTGGCAAAAAATAAAATCACGATGAAGTGTAATTTTGACAAAGTTTTCGTCCTTGAATTTTTTTTAGTAAATAAAGTGGTTACTAAATAGCACCAAATGAAAGGCCTATCAGTCTCAATAGATAATACCCAAAGTTCATTTGACTACAGTGTTGCATGGCCATGTGATTTTCAGTCAAAATACCACAGCAATGAAAACTGAAAAATTGCCTGGAAATGAAGTGGTATTACTGGAGACTGGAGTTCTAATCCTTTTCCACTCTATCTGAAACTAGAAAAAAAGTTTTTGTTCACGTAAATTCTCTCAATGTGGGAACATTGACTTCATCAAGTCTCCTGATGAAGTCATTCAAAGAAATGCATAGAGCGAGATTTAGCAGATGATTTTGTCATGCTGGTTCATGGTACCTACCCTGAGTATGGAATGACAGCCACGTCATCTTGTTGACTGGCTGGCTTGGATGCAGGGAACCCACATCCCCCCCCCCCAGAGCCATGGAGAAGTGCCACACCCCCTGGGGGAGGGGGGGCGCAAGTTCAGCGGCTTCCATTTCTTGTAGACACCCGCTCTCCAACATATTACTGTGAAAGTGCAAAGGCACGCACACACATACGTTACTTGAAAAAAAATAAAAGCAATGCAGTTGTATTGTATGAATGGCGTACATTTATATACATTTAATTTTTCATTTCCGATTGACCTCACTCGGGCTGGACGAGGTTAGCCAAAGGGCCGGATGTGGCCCTGGGGGCCGTAAAATGCCCAGGTCTGCGTAAAGGGCATGGTGACCCCCATTTGCAGTCAATGTTTAAAATTGCTTTTGTTAATTTTTTTTAACTAGGTTGTTAACTATCAATCACCAGGTATTAATGAACGTGTTAATATTTTATGGTCCTGAGTAACCTACGAAAATAATTAGCAGTATTCTGCACACTGAATCCCATTTTTGTTTGCTTGCTGACAGCCTTTTAATTCCTCCAGAGGACTTCAAGAACAATTATCTTTCATGCAGTCACCTTCAGGATCAAATGCTAGTTAAAAACTGTAAATTACCACATTGGTGATGGTTTGTTATTTTAAGAAATAATTGTTTTGGTGAGACACAAAAGACTTTACTGAAAATTACTTGAGATTTCTCTCTCTGACACATAAAAACAGCCTATTGGGATTATGACAGGAAAATTAGTGTTATTGAGTTTGGAAATGACATAGACCAAAATGATTCATAATTTAATCAGAACAAAAGTTCATAGAAACCCTTCAATGATGTTAAATATCGTCCCTGCAGCCTTTAATTAAGGTTTTATGTGATTTTTCAACAGACAGTTGGCAGGGCTTGTAATTTTTTCATGAAGTGTTGTTACTCCTTGCCGAATAGAGGACTTCTTCTGAATGGAGGACATTTTCATAGCCTTTGCTCTGTCTATCTGTCTCTACGTCCTCTGCCTTCCCTCCTTAAAGCCATTTGCCTGATGCTTCTCTCTACTCTCTTCTCTCCTTCCTCTCTCTTTTTTAACCAATCATATTTTACTTATTATATTTTAAAATCATATTTTACTTTTCATGTTGAGAAAAATTGAACAAGAATGCTGACTGGTTTTGTTCTCACTTTCTTTTCTCTGGTATTAATGAATTAGCTCCTCTCTACTTATCGCTACCTCCCTCCTTTCTCTCTTTACTTTTTCATTTCTTTCTCTGTTGTTCCTTCCCCTATTTTCCCTCTTTCCCTATTCCACTATCCCTCCCATTCTTTACTCTCTCTTCTCATTTTCTGTTCATTCCTTTCTAGGTGTGTAATAGGGTTGATATCCCTGGAGGTGTCTGTAACATGGAACATGATTTGGAATTGCTGGAAGATTGGTCAAAGCAATCTTTCTAAATATAAAATAATGCATCTAGGGAAAAAGAATCCCCTGAGAGAGTACACCATTGGGGGTACAGTGTAGCCCAGCACTACAGAGGAAAAATATTTGGGGGTGCTTATCTCAGATAATTGCAAAATGAGCAAACAGTGTGACCAGGCAGTGGGAAAAGTGAATAGACTTCTAGGATGCATCACTAGAAGGGTCCCCAGCAGGAGGAAGGAGGTTCTGATTCCTCTATATAGATCTTTATATCACTAGAGGGATCACCATCAGCAGGAAGGAGGTTCTGATTCCTTTATATAGATCAATATATCACCAGAGTGATCATCAGCAGGAGGAAGGAGGTTCTGATTCCCCTATATAGATCTTTATATCACTAGAGTGATCACCAGCAGGAGGAAGGAGGTTCTGATTCCCCTATATAGATCTTTATATCACTAGAGTGATCATCAGCAGGAGGAAGGAGGTTCTGATTCCCCTATATAGATCTTTATATCACTAGAGGGATCACCAGCAGCAGGAAGGAGGTTCTGATTCCTTTATATAGATCAATATATCACCAGAGTGATCATCAGCAGGAGGAAGGAGGTTCTGATTCCCCTATATAGATCTTTATATCACTAGAGTGATCACCAGCAGGAGGAAGAAGGTTCTGATTCCCCTATATAGATCTTTATATCACTAGAGTGATAACCAGCAGGAGGAAGGAGGTTCTAGTTCACCTATATAGATCTTTATATCACTAGAGTGATCACCAGCAGCAGGAAGGAGGTTCTGATTCCTTTATTTAGATCTTTATATCACTAGAGTGATCATCAGCAGGAGGAAGGAGGTTCTGATTCCCCTATATAGATCTTTATATCACTAGAGGGACACCAGCAGGAGGAAGGAGGTTCTGATTCCCCTATATAGATCTTTATATCACTGGAGGGATCACTAGCAGCAGGAAGGAGGTTCTGATTCCTCTATATAGATCTTTATATCACTGGAGTGATCACCAGCAGCAGGAAGGAGGTTCTGATTCCCCTATATAGATCTTTATATCACTAGAGTGATCACCAGCAGCAGGAAGGAGGTTCTGATTCCCCTATATAGATCTTTATATCACTAGAGGGATCACCATCAGCAGGAAAGAGGTTCCGATTCCTTTATATAGATCAATATATCAATAGAGTGATCATCAGCAGGAGGAAGGAGGTTCTGATTCCCCTATATAGATCTTTATATCACTAGAGGGACACCAGCAGGAGGAAGGAGGTTCTGATTCCCCTATATAGATCTTTATATCACTAGAGGGACACCAGCAGGAGGAAGGGGGTTCTGATTCCCCTATATAGATCTTTATATCACTGGAGGGATCACTAGCAGCAGGAAGGAGGTTCTGATTCCTCTATATAGATCTTTATATCACTGGAGTGATCACCAGCAGCAGGAAGGAGGTTCTGATTCCCCTATATAGATCTTTATATCACTAGAGTGATCACCAGCAGCAGGAAGGAGGTTCTGATTCCCCTATATAGATCTTTATATCACTAGAGGGATCACCATCAGCAGGAAAGAGGTTCTGATTCCTTTATATAGATCAATATATCACTAGAGTGATCATCAGCAGGAGGAAGGAGGTTCTGATTCCCCTATATAGATCTTTATATCACTAGAGTGATCATCAGCAGGAGGAAGGAGGTTCTGATTCCCCTATATAGATCTTTATATCACTAGAGGGATCACCAGCAGCAGGAAGGAGGTTCTGATTCCCCTATATAGATCTTTATATCACTAGAGTGATCACCAGCAGCAGGAAGGAGGTCCTGATTCCCCTATATAGATCCTTATATAACTAGAGCGATCACCAGCAGGAGGAAGGAGGTTCTAGTTCACCTATATAGATCTTTAGCGAGACCACATTTAGAATGCTTTGTCCAGTTCTGGAGACCTCACTTACAGAAAGATATTGATAAGATAGAGAGTCCAGAGGCAGGTAACGAAAATGGTGAAAGGTGTGGGGGGATAAAACATATGGAGAGCATCTTCAGGAACTTAATTTGTACAGTCTGGAGGAAAGAAGGGAAAGGTAAGACATGACTGAAACCTTTAAATACATCAAGGGGGTTGCCAGGAGGGCAGTTTTTTTCAATATGAAACCAAGAACACGGGGACATGACCTCAAACTAACTGGAGGAAAGCTCAAAAGTAATCTTAAAAAGGATTTTTTTTACGGAAAGGATAGTTGGTGCTTGGAATAAACTTCTCGTAGAGGTAGTGAGATAGTAAACTGTAAATAGCTTCAAACATGCTTGGTACAAACATAGATCTATACTCAGACAAAAAAGTTAAAGAAAAAAAAAAATGGGCAGACTTGATGGACTACTTGGTCTTTTTTTGCTGTCACTTCTATGTTTCTCTCAGCTCTCACTTTCCACACTCTTCCTTCCATTTCTTTCTTTACTCACTTTCCTTATTTTTTTGTCTTTCCCTTCCCTCCCGCTTCTTCTCAGTCTCCCTTTACTCTTTCTGTCTTCTCTCCATGTTCTTCCTTACCCTCTTTTCTCTCATTCCATATTCCTCTTTCCATGACTGTCTTTACTCTCTCTCATTATTCTCTGTTGTTTCTTTCCATTCCTTGCTCATCATTCTCATCATTCACCCTCTTTCTATACCCTACTTCTCCTTCCCTGTCTTTCTTTCTCTCTCACCTCTTTCTTTCTTTCTTTCTAATTTATTTTCCTCCTGTCTCTCTTTCCTTACTAATTTTTCCCTGACTCTCTTTACCTATTCTTCCTTTCTTGTCTCTCTTTACTTTCTCCTTAACCTGATTCTGTTTTTTTTTGTTTTTTGCAGTTTTCTTTCTCTCTCTCTATTCCTTCTTCCCTGTCTCTCTTTACTTGTTTTCCTTATGTAGCACCTTCCTAGGTAGGTGCTAGGATAGAAAGATAAATGCTAGTGTTTGTTTTTGATAGGTAAATTTAGTTGCCATACTGTAGTCAGTGTGGCTGTAATGTTGGTTTAGATAAAAGCATAGTTTGGCTCACTGTATTCTGTGAGCTGCCATTGTTTAATTAGGCCTGATCTGTGTGCTCTTCTGCTGCCAGTCTACTGGATAGCTCCCTCTGTATCCTGGCAACTTGAGAAGTTTCTGGATAGTAGGTGTGGAGCTATGCTGATAGCAGCATGAATATTGATACAGCCCTGGATTATCCCAGAGAGGCAAGCTCTGGAGGCAAGCTGGGAGGCTCTATTTATTCTTAGCGCACACAGAGCTCTGGGTCTTGTACCAGAGTGAAGGAGTCCAGCCTGATGGGGGCACGCTGCCTTCTCAGGCACAGGCTGCCATGTGGAGGCCTCTGGTGGGTGGCCTGAGGGAGGAAAGCAGAGACCTGAGTGCTAGAAGAGGCTGATGGAGGGGAGCTGTCTGTCACAGATCTGTCTGGTATCATTTTGAGGGCATTGCTTGGAGGATTGGAAGGAGGCATCCATCTGTCCTTGGGCCTTCTGACTACAGACACTGCTGGATCTTGGGGACCTTGTGCTCTAGCTACCCCTCTGGTGCCTAGTTATAGTCAGCTGTGAGTCTATTAAAGGGGACACAGGCTGGTGTCCTGAAGAGCTCTATCCAGATATTTGTCCACTAAAGAAAAGGGACTTTGCTCTACTGGCTCCACTACTACTTAGGCAGAAAGAAAGATTAAGCAAATATTTGTACACAAATCGTATCTTGGAATATCCCACCACTTTCCTCATCCCTATCCAAGTTCTGCAAAAATAAAAACAACAACAGAAACAACATCCCTGAGACTGTTTTTTGAAAAAAGAGTTAATGAGCCTGTTGTGTGCCTGGCCGTGGGGCTGAAGTTGGGAAGACCTGGCCAAGTAATTCCTGCGGCTCTTACGGGAGTAGCGCTACACTTGTTTTCTTTCTTTCCTTTCCTGCTTCTCTTTTTTCCCTACTTTTATTTCCACCACTCTCTTAAAAGAGAATTAGGGAAACGGGAGACATGATTGAAACCTTTAAATACATCAAGGGGGTGAATAAGGTTCAGGAGGGCATTTTTTTCAACATGAAACCAAAATCAAGAACATGGGGACATGACCTCAAACTCACTGGAGGAAAGTTCAAAACTAATCTTAGAAAGTAATATTTTACTGAAAGGGTAGTTAATGCTTGGAATAAACTACCAGCAGAGGTAGTGAGACAGTCAACAGTAAATAGCTTCAAACAAGCTTAGGAAAAACATAGATCTATACAAAAAAGTGAACGAAAAAAACAAACAAAAAAAAATGGACAGACTCGATGGACTACATAGTCTTTTTCTGCCGCCACTTTTCTATGTTTCTGTGTTTCTAAGTATGGGCGTGAAAAAGAAAAAACATTTATACTCACCTAGATGAATGCAGCATCGATCCGATACTGCACCTGTCCCCCGCCGGCTCTAAGACTGAGAACCGATTGACCGAAGACCGCTGGTCGCTCGGTTCTCAGCCTTCAGTAAACAGAGAGTCGTTGACTATCAGTAATCGGCTCTCATCTCTGCCCCTCCAGCGCTCACTAGAGCAATGGGCTGAGGAGGGGGCAGGAGGGACTGGCTCAGGTTTTCAGCGGTTCTCTGAGAGGCTGAGCCAGCTGCCAGTCCAGGCATGTGGGTGGATCCGACTGTAAAGTCAGGATTTTTCCAGAGCCTGGCTCATCTGAGTGATGTCAGCCAACAGCTGACTTTAGCTCATTGTCAGCTGAAAATGGGGCACAAGAGTGCAGAACGAACTACACTCCTGTGATCCCCAGCTTTGGCTATACTTCTCCTTTAACTCTCACTCTTCATTCTCTGCTCTTCATTTTGCTCTTCGCTCTCTTTCCCTACTCCTCTATCCCTGCCTCTTGACTTTCCTATCTCTTTCTCTGTTCTTCATTTTCCTCTTTACTGTTTCCATACTTCTCCTTCCCTGTCTCTCTTTCCGCATTCTCTGCTTTTCCTTTTCCTCATCTCTCTCTTTTCCTATGCATCTTTCCCTTTTTCTCTTTACTTTCTCATCTCGTTTTCTGTTTTTCTTTTTCCTCTTCTCTCTTTCCATAGTTTTCCATCCAAATCTCTTTTTCTCTCTCCCTCTTCTCTTTCCTTGCTCTTTCTTTCCCTTTTCTCTTTCTCTTTCCAGTACAACTTACCCTCTCTCTTTATCTAATTTAAATGCAAATAGACTTCAGTTTTGTCAATCGTTCTCTTTTTCTTTGTGACTCTATTATGGAAGACTGACACATTTTCACTACAAATGGATAACAAAAACCTGACGTCGTATTTAATTATAAATGGTCAAAGTAAAGGCTGATGTTGCAATAAAAATCTTCTGGTTGACCTGCAAATCTAATTCCCTTGTTGTCCACTGCCTACAGAGCTAAGCCAGCCTGTGGTTTGCTGTGTATAAGGAGCTCTCCTTATAAGCAGTCAACAGTAGATTTTCAAGGTGAGAAAAAGGGTCTCATTGACTTTACTTGACTGTTTAGAAGTCCTTGGACTTTTTGATACCAGGCCTGGTAGCAGGCCCTGACTGGGACAAAAAATAGGCCCGGGCATTTTGGATTGAGCAGCCCATGACATGTTAACTGGCCCCTTCCCCACTCTCCACCCTGACAGATCCCCAGAGGGGGGACGGAGGGGGAACCCAGCAGAGGTGTGGGAGGGGGAGGTGAGGTGGGACCAAGAAAGAGCGTGGGGGGATGGAGAGCACAGGGAAGGACCTTGAGAACATGGGGTGGGGCAAAAGCACAGGGGAGAGGCAGAGAACACAGGGAGGAAGAGGAAAGCACAGGGGGGCAACGGAGAGCATGGGGGGAGGTGGAGAGCACAGGGGGTCAGCGGAGAGCATGGGGGGAGGTGGAGAGTACAGGGAGGGTGGTGGAGAGCATGTGGGAAGGTGAAGAGCACAGGTAGGGCGGCGGAGAGCATGGGGGGAGGTGGAAAGCACAGGGGGTCAGCGGAGAGCATGGGGGGAGGTGGAGAGCACAGGGAGGGTGGCGGAGAGCATGGGAAAAGGTGAAGAGCACAGGGAGGGCGGCGGAGAGCATGGGGGGAGGTTGAGAGAACAGGGAGGGCGGCGGAGAGCATGGGGGAAGGTGAAGAGCACAGGGAGGGCGGCGGAGAGCATGAGGGGAGGAGGAGAGCACAGGGAGGGCGGCGGAGAGCATGGGGGGAGGTGGAGAGCTAAGGGAGGGCGGAAGAGAGCATGGGGGGAGGTGGAGAGCATGGGGGGAGGTGAAGAGCGTGGGGGAGGTGGAGAGCACGGGGGCAGCGGAGAGCACGGGGGGGCAGCTAGAGAGCACGGGGAATGTGGAGAGCACAAGGGGCGGCGGAGAGCATGGGGGAGGTGGAGAGCCCTGGGGGGGCGGAAGAGAGCACAGGGGGCGGCAGAGAGCATGGGGGAGGTGGAGAGCACTGGGGGGGGCGGCAGAGAGCATTGGGGTGGTAGAAAGCACTGGGGGGACGACAGAGAGCACTGGGGGGGTGGCAGAGAGTATGGGGGGTGGTGTAGAGCACTGGGGGGGGCGGAAGAGAGCACAGGGGGTGGCGGAGAGCATGGGGGAGGTGGAGAGCACGGGGGGGGTGGCAGAGAGCATAGGGGTGGTGTAGAGCACTGGGGGGACAGAGAGCATGGGGGAGGTGGAGAGAACTGGGGGGTGTCAGAGAGCACTGGGGGGGCGGCAGAGAGCATGGGGGAGGTGGGGAGCACTGGGGGGCGGCAGAGAGCATGGGGGTGCTGGAGAGCACTCGGGGGACGACAGAGAGCATGGGGGTGGTGGAGAGTTCAGGGAGGCCGGCAGAGAGCATGGGGGGAGGTGGAGAGCACGGGGGCAGTGGAGAGCATGGGGGGGGGGCAGCTGGAGAGCACAGGGGATGTGGAGAGCACAGGGGGGCGGCAGAGAGCATGTGGGAGGTGGAGAGCCCTGGGGGGGCGGAAGAGAGCACAAGGGGGCAGTGGAGAGCATGGGGGAGGTGGAAAGAACTGGGGGGGGTGGACGAAAGTACAGGGGGGTGGCGGAGAACATGGGGGAGGTGGAGAGCACTGGGGGGGCGGAAGAGAGCACAGGGGAGCAGCAGAGAGCATGATGGAGGTGGAGAGCACTGGGGGGCGGCAGAGAGCATGGGGGTGGTGGAGAGCACTGGGGGGGCAACAGAGAGCACTGGGGGGTAACAGAGAGCATGGGGGAGGTGGAGTGCACTGGGGGGGTGGCAGAGAGCATGGGGGTGCTTCTCCTCTACCTCTCGCAGGTGTCTGCGGCAGGGGTCTGCTCTGGCTCCTCCCCCCTTCGCAGTCACGCCCCCTGGCACCGACGGCTGACCTATACGGGCAGCCGTGCATCTCATCTAGCTCCTCCCCCCTTCATGTTTCCATCCTCCCGGCACCAATGGCTGAGCTTAACTGGCAGCCGGGCGGCTGCGGAGAGGCTGGATTATTAGATAAGCATCTGAGCAACCACAACATACAGTGATATACAAGGTAATACTGACATATAATCACACACATAGGTTGGACTTGTGTCTTTTTTCAACCTCACCTTCTATGTAACTGTGTAACTATATTGTATTGTATTTATATTGTATTTTCAAATGACAACTGTACTGATTAAACAAAAATCGTACGATCTGGTATCGTACAAGAAAAATTTCCATGCTTGACCCATCGGATAATATTGGAGGAACTGTCGCAATCAGTTCTCGAAAGCTGTGTACTAACGATCCAGTTATCATATGAACGCGTCGAAAATTGTGTTTTTCGTCCGATTTTCGGATTGTGTGTACGGGCCATTAGGATTAAAATATAACTTTTATTTCAATACCTTTTCTAAAATGTAAAAAAATATTGCAATGCCTCATGTGGCTGACTACCTACAGGGTGAGGAAAACTTGTTTCAAAGCAGACCAACTAACATCCCCCAAAACTGATCTTTGCTTTAAAATAATGGTTGAATATTTGTAACTTTTTTTCTAATGCTAAAAACTCTATAAGCCACCTACAAAATTATGCATTTTTGCTCATCGTGAAAAAACATTAAATAATAAGTGTTAAAAAAATTCCCAAAATAGTCCAAAACACAACATGTTTTGCCTTAAAGCAGTATTACCCTCCCTGGCGGTATGATTATGTCAGATTTTTGGGCTCAAAGCGGTACATTGTTTCGCATGGAATTTTGGCGTTTTATATTGTAGGCCTGTAATTCTTAAGCTGCGTACACACAATCAGATTTTCCGACGGGAAATGTGTGATGACAGGCTGTTGGCGGAAAATCCGACCTTTTGTACGCTCCATCGGACAATTGTCGGATTTTCCGCAGACAAATGCTGGATGGCAGGCCAAATGTCTGTTGTCGGATTTTCCGATCGTGTGTACACAAGTCCATCGGACAAAAGTCCAAAGTGAAAACACGCATGCTCGGAAGCAAGGATGAGCCAGAAGCGGTCGGTCTTGTAAACTAGCGTCCGTAATGGAGAATTGACATTCGTGACGTGGCAAATTATGAAATCTCGAAATGCAGCGCACAATTCTCTTCTTCTTTGAAGCTGCTTTGCTGGTGATACTGATGGAGTTATGGCAAACAAATTTTCAAATGCTTTTTTTTTTCTAGTAATATCAAGAATAATATTATTATGCTTGTTTTTTTTTTTTTTGGGCAAGTTACCACAACACCATTATCCCGTAGTTTTTAAGATCAAAGATACAACTATGTTGACCAAAAAATAAAATAAAAGTCTTATGCATGTGTCCTGCTTCTTAAAGCGGAGTTCCACCCAAAAATGGAACTTCCTCTTTAAGGGAAGGTGACTCCCAGACATGCCACATTTGGCATGTCACTTTTTTTTGGGGGGGGGAGCGAAAACCCTCTTTTTAGAGGGTTCCAGCTCCCACTTCCTCCAAGGCTCCACGGTGCCAGAAGGAAGATCACCTCTCCCCCTACCTCCTGGCAATCATCTGGGACACGTCATAGGTCCCAGGTGATTGCCCGGCCAGTCACATCGCACAGCGCGGCTCGTGCATGTGCAGTGCGTGCCTGGCTCTGAAGCCACAGCCGGGCTCCCACAGTGACAATGCTGGCACCGCAGAGAGGAGGGGGAGACGTGCGGGGCTTCGTCCCCCCACATCACTGGACCCTGGACAGGTAAGTGTCCGATTATTAAAAGTCATCAGCTGCAGTATTTGTAGCTGCTGACTTTATTTTTTTTTTAATTGGAACTCCGCTTTAATATAGGGGGTCAACAATGCCAAGAGTTGGTGAAAGCAGGGGTCCGTCATCCGGAGATAATTCTGAAAATTAGGGGTTATTCTCCTGGAGCTCCCGCAGCAAAGGCATATGACATAATTGGTCACAATTAATAAAGCAACCAATTTTTGGTCCAAGAAATCCACCTCCTCCTGTTCCTGGACTGGACTTGGGTCAAAGCAATAACTCTAAGGCCAATAATAAATAACACGTCATCTCCTCCGATTACTCAACATGGCTGGTTGACGAACGACCGTTCAAAAACGAACTAAAAAGTGAGAACTGAAAAGTGCGAAATGAAAAGTGCGAAATGAAATGCGTGAATCAACACTCACCAAACTTCTACTAACACGAAATTAGCAGAAGGAGCCCAAAGGGTGGCGCTAAAGAGCTGAAAAACCACGTAGTACGTCAGTACGTTCGTGTTTGTTGGCCGACAATTCCTTGCCTTTTGTATGCAAGACAAGTTCCTGGCCAACGCCCTTCGGACAAAAGTCAGAGGTTTTGTCGTGGAAAACCTGATTGTGCATACGAGGCTTTAGAAATAACTCACTTAGATCTATCCAAACAAGAGTCTAGTAGACATCCCGGGTATGATAAAGTTTGAAACATGAAATCATAAATTATAATATAATAAATAACTATAAATAATTATAAAAAATAATGATATAATAATAATACATTTTATTCAATAATGTAATCAAATCAAAAACACAGAAATTTGCTCAGTCGCTGTCGTCACTTTCAGTGTTTGATGACGAAATTCCCCACGAATCGCTATCGCTCAATTCTGCGAGTGATTCTAATTTACTTTCGCTGTTTTCTAGCTGGTCTAAAACCGCTTTTGACGTAAAGGGAGGCTTTCTGGTTGCTATGGACAATCTCAAGTTTCCAGGCAGAAAGAACAGTATATATAATATAAAACTGCAAGCAGGGCACTGGACAAAGCACTGGGGACAAAAGGGAGGTGAAGTGATTTGATACAATCGCGGAGCTCGCAGGGAACGGAGCCCGGAACAATACATCGGGCGGAGGATCCGGCCGCCGGACACAGCGGGAGGACATTGCAGGATCCTGGGGGACAAGATAAGTAACCTCTACCAGGATACTGCAGTGCAATCCCAAGAATGTCTTGGGGTTTCTGGTAATGGTACTGAAATTTTACCCCAAAACACTTTCGGGAATACCGCCAGGGAGGTTAAACCCAAAACCAAAAATTATATTGCAGCTTACCAATCATTAGATTTGGTGGCTGCATCAGTTTTCTTTCATTTTTTCCCTCTGATTTTTATTAGGTGATCTAGGCTTCACTTCCTGATTCCCTTACTGAAGATGGTGGCGGCAGCACCCGAGAGCCGATCGACAGATCGTCTTCGGGTGCCGACATCGTGGGCGCGCTGGACAGGTAAGTGTCCATATTTTAAAAGTCAGCAGCTACAGTATTTGTACCTGCTGACTTTAGAAAAAAAAAATTTCGGCGGACCTCCACTTTAAATGTATTAGCAAATATAGAACCACTAACTAATTGAAGCCAAACCCCAGCTCACACTTTATAATCAGTTACAGCAGTTTTCTCCTTAAAACGGAGTTCCACCCTGAAATTTTTTTTTCCCATAATCAGACTCCTTTACACCTATAAAGAAACATTTGGAGGAATTTTTTTTTTTATACTTACCAGAAACTCCCTGTTGCTATGTAGTCCTCCTAATCTGCCACTTTCTGGTCCGCAGAGCTCCTGGTCACTTCCTCCCTCGCCTGTGCTCCTGGGATATGATGTGTCATCATTTCCCAGGAGTCTGTGGGCAGTACTTTCATGAAAAATCGCTATGGCCGCCGGTGAATCGCGCATGCGCGAGATCGAGAGGCACATGCTGGTTACCCAGCATGCACCTCTCCAACGCTTATCCAGGAAGAGTTATCGATTGGGCTTCACATGCCCACAATCATGATGGCAACGGCCACAACAGGAGGGATAAACTTGTGAGGATTAAACTTATATTTTAGCAGCATCCACTATTAACATGGTATAATCGTTTATTTATTTAATAATGCATTATGCTCAGATCAATTAAAAAAAAATGTGGCCGGAACTCTGCTTAAAGGCCGTACACAAGATCAGAAAATCATACAAAAAATACCGCTTTCTAAGCAATCGTACAATAATCTGATCATTAGTACACGTCTTTCTTTCAAAATCCTCCGAAGGGACAGACACAAAAAAAATGTTCCCGTAGGTTACCAGATCGTACGATTTTCATTTAATCAGTACAGGTTTTGTTCGAAATTACAATACAAATACAACACAACACATTGCAAAAAAATAAAAAATATTACTGCGCAGGTGATAATAACCTAAGTGAAAAAAAGTTGCTTCCAATATCACAACAGAACCAATTGTGCAAAAACATACATACCGTATATACTCGAGTATAAGTCGTTCCGAGTATAAGTCGAGGCCCTAATTTACCACAAAAAAATGGGAAAAACTTATTGACCCGAGTATAAGACGAGGGTGAGAAATGCACAGCTACTGTAAGTGGAAAAGAGGGTCAACAATGCCCATTTGCAGCATCACTGTGCCCATTTGCATGCCTCACTGTGCCCATTTGCAGCCATAGGTCCCCCGAACTTCAAACTCGGTAGTTAAGGGTTCCTAGATGCCCCCTAGCTTCAGCCAAAATTTGGGATCTCTCAACCCAAAGGGTCCCGAAATGACATTGCTGAAGATGGACACAGTTGACCAAATGTGGGGCCCCATATCTCGGGGCCACTTAGTGCTAAGAACCCCAAATTTGGTGTGCAAACCCAGTGGAACTAGCAGCATAAAATTTCCAAAGCTGGGGTTTCTAGCACCAAGTGGCCCTGAGATACAGGGCCCCAAAAATCAGTTTAGAAAATGTCAAGCACTTTTCTGCAGCAGAGAATTACATTTTCCGAACCGATTTTGGGGCCCCGTATCTCAGGGCCACTTGGAGCTAGGAACCCCAGCTTTGGATATGTTGTGGTACCAGTTCCAATGGGTTTGCACACCAAATTTGGTTCCTAGCACCAAGTGGCCCTGAGATATGGGGCCCCAAAGTCGGTTCGGAAAATGACATTTTTTGCTGCAGAAAAGTGCTTGACTCAAGTATAAGTCGAGGGGGGCACTTTCAGCACAAAAAAATGTGCTGAAAAATTCGACTTATACTCGAGTATATACGGTAATAAAAATCACAGTGCTAAATAAATGACGTTTAAAATAAATTATTAAAAAAATAGTCCATATAGTGCTTGAACACTAAAGTGCATAGTGACAGATAAAAAATAAAAAAAAAGTTAATTGAAGTAATGTCCAAAAAATGTGATTGTTTTAGATCACATGTGTCAAACACAAGGCCCGCGGGCCGAACCCGGCCCTCCAGGCCATTTCACGTGGAGCGCTCCAGCCCTATTTTGGTCCTCCTCCAGAACCTGCACTTTCTGCTTCCCAGCAATGCCACAGCTTCTTCCCAGCAGCAGCACAAGGTAAGGGGGGGGGGGGTGTACTTAGGGTGACCACATTTCCAAACTTCCATTCAGGGACGTCCCCCCCACCCCCCTCCACTTCCAAAAAATCAGCTTGTGCTGTAACGAATCACAGCACAGTGATTAGACATGGGACGCGGGATTTATAATTTCTCCAATCACAAGCAGGGGGCAGGGATTGTGCTGCTGTAGACATTCCCGGCCAGGACAAGTACTGTCAGTGAGTAAAGCGGTCATGTGGTGGCCTTTTTTGGGGGCATCAGATTGGCCCGGGGGGTGGTTGTGTCAGTTTAATTCCGGGACACTGTATTGTCCTGGAATGAAGGTACCCGGGACAGACCTGCAAAATTCAGGACTGTCCCGGGCAATCCGGGACACGTGGTCACCCTAGGTATACTGTGATGTAAGGGAGGGTGGGGGACTCTTGATTTCTGATGGTGAGGGGCTCTTGACATGTAGTATTACAGATACAACTGGCCCTTTGAGGGCAAACATAATGCTGATGCGGCCCACAATGAAATTGAGTTTGACAGCCCTGGTTTAGATGAATATCGACCTGGTGCACCTCCCCACTGTGACTCCACGTTATAGGAGTTTAGACAGGTGTTTAACTGCTTGCCAACCAGCCGGCGCAGTTTTACGGCGGCAGAATGGCACAGCTGGGCGAAAAGACGTTACCTTATGTCGCCTCGCCTTTTGGCAACTAGCGTGTGCCCGGAGCCGATGCGAGTGCCCGGCGTGAGCGATGAATGCCGGGCACCCGCGATCGCTCATGACAGAGCAAGAATCAGGATCCTGGTTCTCTCAGGGGAGAGGAGACTGATCGTGTGTTCATACTGATTATAAACAGCGATCTGTCATCTCTCCTAGTTAGTCCCATTCCCCCCCCCCACAGTTAGAACACAGTCGGGGAACACAGTTAACTCCTTGATCGCCCCCTAGTGTTAACCCCTTCCCTGCCAGTGACATTTATACAGTAATCAGTGCATTTTTATAGCACTGATCGCTGTATAAATGCCAATGGTCCCAAAAATGTGTCAAAGTATCCAATTTGTCCTCTGCAATATCGCAGTCCTGATAAAAATCGCAGATCGCAGATCGCCACCATTACTAGTAAAAAAATTCTAATATTAAAAATGCCATAAATCTACCCCCTATTTTGTAGACCTGTGTTTCTCAACTCCAGTCCTCAAGGTGCCCCAACAGGTCATGTTTTTAGGCTCGCCATTATTTTGCACAAGTGATTTGATCAGTTTCACTGCCTTAGTAATTCCCACAGCCGTTTCATCTGAAGGAAATCCTGAAAACATGACCTGTTGGGGCGCCTTGAGGACTGGAGTTGAGAAACACTGTTGTAGACGCTATAACTTTTGCGCAAACCAATCAATATACGCTTATTGCGATTTTTTTTTACCAAAAAATATGTAGAAGAATACATATCGGCCTTATCTTGCAATATCTTGCAATTTTGTTTGGGTACAGCATCGCACGACCGTGCAATTGTTAGTTAAAGTGACGCAGTGCCGTATCGCAAAAAAGGGCCTGGGCATTGAGCAGCCAAATCTTCCGGGGCTGAAGTGGTTAAATAATGATCCAGCACTCAAAGTGAATAAAACTTTGACTGACAGTCTACAGCTCTCTGCTCACGGACGAACGATCGGCGGTGTTCGATCGCTCGGTTTTCAGTGCAGAGGTGCCGGGGGACAGATGCAGCATCCACCAAGGTAAGTATAAATCTGCAAAAAAAAGTAGAAACCCGTATTTCTCTTTTAAGATTAAAAGCCTTCTGTGTGTAGCAGCCACCCCAGCACCCCCTAGTACTTACTTAAGCCCCATCTCTGTCCAGCGATGTCCACAAGTCCCTCAGTTGTCTGAGTTGTCTCTTCCTCCTGATTGGCTGAGACACAGCAGCGGCGCCATTGGCTCCCGTGACTGTCAATCAAAATGAGTTAGCCATCGGGAGAGAGAGAGGGTGGGGCCAAATGGCAGCTCCATGTCTAAATGAACACACGGAGCTGCAGCTCGGCTCGGGATGCCCCCATAGCAAGCTACTTGCTGTGGGGACACTCGACAGGAGGGAGGGGCCAGGAGCAGCGAAGAGGGACCCGAGAAGAGGAGAATCTGGGCTCCTCTGTGCAAAACCACTGCACAGAGGAGGTAAGTATAATATATTTGTTATTTAAGAAAATAAAACAAACAAGACTTTTCAATAACTTTAACCGCTTGCCATAGGCCATAGGTGTGCGCAGCCTCTTGCATTAGGGTGTGCACTCCAAAGCTCAAATACATATGCATGTGTATATGTACTGATGGTGTCAGTAGGGCAGTGGACAGTGTCATTAGTTTTATTTTATTTTTAAATAAATTATTTTATTTTGTAAAATTTTTTTGGGGATGAAATATCAGTGGTCTAAACAGGGGGGAATATGCACCTCACAAGGCGATTAGGGTGTGCCCAGGCACACCTGGCACACCCTGTGCGCACGCCTATGACTGCGGCAGAATGGCACAGGCAGGCGAATTGCCGTAATGGTACGTCGGTACCATAGAGGGCCACTAGGGGGCTCGTGCGCGCTGCCAGATCTCGTGGGCATTGTCAGGAATGCTATGGTAATGGAGATGGGGTGATGGTCCAAAGGAGGATCATAGGGTCTATGGTTGCTGTTACGAGTGACTCTAGGTCTGTTTGAGTTATGAAGAAATAGTCAATCCTCGTGTATTTGTTGTGAGGTGGCGAGAAGAATGTGAAATCCTTGGTGTTGGGGTGCAGTGTGCGCCATGTGTTGTGTAAGGTCAGATTGCTAAGCTGCGTTTTTAATTGTACACAGTGCTCTGTACGATATTCTTTTTTTTTATTATTAATTTGTAATAAATTTGTTACGTTTCAATTAGATGCGGCATTCATTATTTCAGATAATACGTAAATTCGGATAAATTCGTATTCGTTAAGTTCACTGACAGCCAAATTTGAACAGAAATTCCAATACCTATAATTTAATAGTTATTATTAGTTATTATTTCAGATTTTCGAATTTTCTGATTTTCGTTCTTATTTTCGGATTTTCGTTCTTTCGAATTTTCGGATCTTTTTTCTTATTTTCGGATTGTCGAATTTCCAAATTTTTAAGTTTTAGAATTTTACAATTTTCGGATTTACGATTTTCCAAACTTTCGAATTTCCGAATTCTCGAATCTACAACATTTTTTGAAATAATGAATTTCGATCATAACGAAGAACCTGAAAAAACAGGAAAAAAAAACAAAAAACTAAAGAAACAAAAACTAAAACAAACAAATGCTTTGGCAGTCTAATGAGAAGTTGTCCCTGAAGAGTTTGCTAAAATCAAGTAGGCATCCCATAATACCCCTACATCCCCATCAAAGTTTTATTCCCTCAATAAAAATACAAAGACAAGCACTGGACTGTTTTCTGACTCTGGGAAATTCGGTGTGCTTGGCTGTGCAGGGTGGGGGATCCCAGTTCACCAGCGGCTCCTACGTGGGGTGCGCTACATGTGCATGAGGCCGAACTCTTCTGGTTGAATGTTCTTAAGGCTTAACACTCATCCTGCGAAAGGCATCTAGTAGAGTAATGCCTCGTACACACGATCGGATTGTTGCCCAACAAAACCGTGGAATTTTGTCCGAAGGGCGTTGGCTCAAACTTGTCTTGCATACACACGGTCACACAAATGTTGGCCAACAATTACGAACGTAGTGACGTACTACGTGGTTTTTCAGCTCTTTAGTGCCACCCTTTGAGCTCCTTCTGCTAATTTCGTGTTAGTAGAAGTTTGGTGAGTGTTGATTTGCGCTTTTCATTTCGCACTCTTCAGTTTGTTTCTAAACGGCCGTTTGTCAACCAGACATGTTGCTGAATTGGAGGAGATAACATGTAATTTATTATTGGCCTTGGAGTTATTGCTTTGGCATTATTTTTTTGGTTGAATAATGATTTGATTTGGTGTAATTTCTATATTTTTGGATGCATAGAATGCACTTTTTGGTTAATTTCTATTGGCAGATAGCATTTCTAATTTTTTTTTTTAATGCACAATAAAAAAAGAATAATGTAGAATAATACTTGGCTATGTGTTTTACTTCAAATGACAGTTTGCCTCGGTTCACACCAGAGGCGGCACGACTTGCAGGGGCGACTTGCAAAACGACTTCTGTATAGAAGTCTATGCAAGTCGCCCCAAGTCGCCCCCGAAGTCGTACAGGAACCTTTTTCTAAGTCGGAGCGACTTGCGTCGCTCCCCTTAGAACAGTTCCATTGTACTGAACGGGACGCTACTTGTCAGGCGACCTAGGTCGCCTGACAAGTCGTCCTAGTGTGAACCGAGCCTTTGGGAGTAGGCAGTTACATTTAAAAAAAATACAATGTAAAATTGACAAGAGACACCAACATAGTTGTATCTATGATCTTAAAGTGGAGGTTCGCTGAAAAAAAAATATTAAAAGCCAGCAGCTACAAATACTGCAGCTGCTGACTTTTAATATAAGGACACTTACCTGTCCAGGGCGCCCGCGATGTCGGCAGCCGAAGCCGATCCGTCCTTCGGCTCTCTCCTGCTGCCGCCGCCATCCTCGGTAAGGGAATAAGAAATTGAAGCCGTGCAGCTTCACTTCCTGGTTCCCTACTGCGCATGCACAAGTGGCGCTGCGCGTCCTCTCAGGTCCCTGCTGTGTTCTGTGTCTCCCAGAATACAGCGGGGGAGGACGGGGTAGGCGCCGGAAGTGGCGTAGGTCACCGCAAGCGCCGCGGTGAGCTATTCCAGGAAGTGGGAGCAAATACCTGTATTAGACAAGTATCTGCTCCCTCCCCCCCCCCTGAAAGGTGCCAAATGTGACACCGGAGGGGAGGAGGAATCCAAAAAGTGGAAGTTCCAATTTTCTGTGGAACGCCACTTTAAAAACGACGGGATAATGGTGTTGTGGTAACTTGCACAAATAAAAAAAACAAAAAAACATAATAATATTATTCTTGATATCACTAGAAAAAAAAGCCTTTGAAAATTTGTTTGCAATAACCATCAGTATCACCAGCAAAGCAGCTTAATTATTATCATTATCTATTATTAAAGAAGAAGTGAATAGTGCGCCGCATTTCGAGATTTCATAATTTGCCACGTCACGAATGTTAATTCTCCATTACGACCACTAGTTTACAAGACCGACCGCTTCTGGCTCGTCCTTGCTTCCGAGCATGCATGTTTGCACTTTGGACTTTTGTCCGACGGACTTGTGTACACACGCTCGGAAAATCCGACAACAGACATTTGTCCGCTGAAAATGTGAAAACCTGTCATCCAACATTTGTTGGCGGAAAGTCAGACAACAATTGTCCGATGAAGAATACACACGGTCGGATTTACTGCCAACAGCCTGACATCGAACATTTCCCTGTCGGAAAGTCCGATCGTGTGTACGGGGCTGAAGACATTTCACACACATACCCAACATTACAGGCATTATTCATTCGTCTGTGTATTTAGCTGGCTGGCTTGAGCCACCCTTTGATAATGACAAATATAGATGGTAGTTTCCCTTTAACACAGTCAGAGTTCTTCGCGGCTCTCTCAGTACTGCACGCGGCATCATACTCAGTGTCAGACATACATGACATCATCTTCTTCATGCAAGAATCGTTCGGGCTCAGGGAGTATAAGCTGCAATTATCAAGGCAGCCAGTATACATGTCTTATTTAGGCTGTCTTCCATTCTTTCCTCCGAGACACAGCCTTGGCTGTATGCTGTAATTTTCATCTCCAGTATATTTAAATTGCTTATATATATATATATATATATATATATATATATATTTTTTTTTTTTTTTTTTTCCTCCTTAAACTAAGACAGGAAATGCCAAAGTGAGGCGATATGCCAGCTTTATATAGAACACTAATAAGGCTTAAAGCCCACAGGCTCTTGCAGAAACAATGTAGGCTTAATAACTCCCTGAAATGTGCAATCCATTATGTTTTTCCAATCCTTGTCTGTATGCACCTAATTCCCCGACTTCCATAAATTCTCAGGTTTATTTCACATGGCCTAATTTGTCCCCTGGCAGAGTTTACTCAGCTTGATCTACATGAGAAGCATCAGAAGGTTGACCGGCTTTTGAAGGGGAATTGCTTTCTAAATCTGCCGGCATAATGCTAATGGGGGGTTAATGTGATATTCTTCTGTAAATGTGCCGCATACACCATCCAGGGCGCCTGTGGAGTTATTGATTCTGTAAAAGGGGATTTTCCAAGAAGTCAGGGATCCCTGATTTGGAATTTCTCCATCCTCTTGGAATTTTTTTTATTTTCTTTATTTTTATCATTGAATAATTTTTATTGAATTTTCTATACAAATAACCGAAGAATTAAAGGCAGCTGGTTCTGGTATATAACAATCAGGTATAGCAGTAAAACATTTACATACAAATCTAAATCAAAGTAATGGACAGTAGTCATATAAATGATCAAATAAAACATACATAAACAGTATAGTAAAATCCCTGTTTACCCCATTGGGTTCTAGCTGTAAACAGGCGTCTTGGAAATTTCTATCCTAATTTTGATTAGTGGTTCTAAATTAATAATAGCTACTGCAGTAAGGAACAGACACGAAAAGATACACCCAGAATCTTTCCAAATTACTGTTCTGTTTACTTGGCACATTTGAGTATTTTTTTTTTTTTTATATAACCTCTTGACCTCCGGAAGATTTACCCTCCCCCCCACTTCCTGATTAGGGATGAGCCCGATGTTCGATTGAATATATAGCGAAGAATATGCGGTGTTCGCGGCAAATTCGAAAGCCGACGGAACACTGTTAAAGTCTATGGGACACTAACATGAAAAATCAAAAGTGCTAATTTTAAAGGCTTATATGCAAGTTATTGTCATAAAAAGTGTTTGGGGACCTGGGTCCTTCCCCAGGGGACATGTATCAATGCAAAAACCACTTTTAAAAACCACTGTTTTTTCGGGAGCGGTGATTTTTTTAATGCTTAAAGTGAAACAATAAAAATGAAATATTCCTTTAAATATTGTGCCTGTGGGGTGTCTATAGTATGCCTGCAAAGTGGCACATTTTTCCTGTGTTTAGAACAGTACCACAGCAAAATGACATTGTCGGGTCTCTGCAATATAGATAAAACTCATTGAAAAAAAGAGCATGGGTTCCCCCCAGTCCATTACCAGGCCCCTCCTGAACCATACCAGGCCACATGCCCTCAACATGGGGAGGGTGCTTTGGGGTCTGACCCCAAAGCACCTTGCCCCCATGTTGATGGGGACAAGGGACTCATCCCCACAACCCTTGTCTGGTGGTTGTGGGGGTATGCGGTGGGGGGCTTATCGGAATCTGGAAGCCCCCTTTAACAAGGGGACCCACAGATCCCGACATCCCCCCCTGTGTGAATTGGTAATGGGGTACTGTACCCCTACCATTTCACAAAAAAGTGTCAAAAATGGTAAAAAAGACAAGAGACAGCTTGGGACAAGCCCTTTATTAAAAAATAAAAATGTCCCATGATGTAAGTAATCCCGCCCCCCTCTGACGCCCCAGGGAAGATTTTTACTTTTTCGGTCCGTCGGGTGGCGTGAACTTACTTTTGGCGCAGGGTTCCCCTTAAAATCCATACCAGATCTGAAGGATTTTGGGGGGGACCCCTATGGAATTTTTTTAAAATTTGGAGCAGGGTTCCCTTAATTTCCATTCCAGACCTGAAGGGCCTGGTATGGATTTTAGGGGGACCCCCATGCAATTTTTTTTTAAATTTTGGTTCGGGGTTCCCCTAATATTCATACCAGAGCCAAAGGGCCTGGTAATGCATGATATTTAAAGGAATATTTCATTTTTAGTGTTTTACTTTAAGCATCACTGCTCCCGAAAAACGTCAGTTTTACAAAAAACATTTTGCATAGGTACATGTCCCCTGGGGCAGGACCAAGGTCTCCAAACACTTTTTATGACAATAACTTGCATATAAGCCTTTAAAATTAGCACTTTTGATTATTCATGTTCGTGTCCCATAGACTTGTGTTTTCCAAATTTTTTGTCTGTTCGCATGTTCTGCTGCGAACCGAACCGGAGGGTATTCAGGTCATCCCTATTCATGATCAGGCCTATTTTTGCGATACAGCACTGTGTTACTTCAACTGACAATTGCACGGTCATGCAACAAATAGAGCTTTCTTTTGGTGGTATTTGGTCACCACTGCCTTTTTTATTTATTGCACTTTAAACAAAATTAGACCAACAATTTTGATGAGAAGAGAAAATACCCCAAGAACATTTAAAGCGTTAGTAAAGCCCGCTTTGCTATTTTTACGTACAGGTAAGCCTACAATAAGGCCTACTTGTAGGTAATATGAATATCCTTAATGGAACTTCAATGGCCAATCACACAGCTGGAGCCCGCGAACCCGGAAGAAAGACCGGAGTAAGATGTCAGCCCTCTCAGTGTTGACATTGCGCCGTGAGAATGCTTCGTTCCAAGGTACATATTCTATAATGTGCGATGCATACTAGCACATTATACAATTGTGTTTTATTCTTTTATTTTTTTACCAGCCCTGGTTTACAACTGCTTTAATCAGAAGAGAAAAAACCCTAAACACCTAATTAGAAAAGTAGATACCCTACAAAAATGTGATCCTGCTCCATTCACACAACAGCCACAGCTTTATACATTGTGTAGGAAATCCCTAAAACTTATGAGCAATTGCTAATTAACTGCTTGCCGACCGCCTCGCGCAGATATACTGCGGCAGAATAGCATGGCTGGGCAAAACCCCGTACGGGTACGTCGTCCCCTTTAAGAGCAGCCAGAGGGCACACGCGCACCAGCTGCATGGCGGGGGACCTGATAAGCGTGCCCGGTGGGCGTGACCGCCTCCGGCCACACGCGATTGCGTGCATGAGAGCCAGCATGGAGATTTGTGTGTGTAAACACACAATTCCCTGTTCTGTCAGGGGAGAAGAGACCTATCGTTTGTTCTTGCTATGTAGGAACAACGATAGGTCTCCTCCCCCAGTCAGTCCTATCCCCATATAGTTAGAACACGCTGAGGGAACACACAATTAACCCCTTGATCGCCCCCTAGTGTTAACCCCTTCCCTACCAGTGACATTTACACAGTAATCAGTGCATTTTTATAGCACTGATGGCTGTATAAATGTCAATGGCCCCAAAAATGTGTCAAAAGTGTCCGATCTGTCCGCCGCATTGTTGCAGTACTGCTAAAAATTGCAGATTGCCGCCATTACTAGTAAAAAAAAAATAATAGTAATAAAAATGCCATAAAAATGCCATAAATCTTTCCCATAGTTTGCAGACGCTATAACTTTTGCGCAAACCAATCAATATACGCTTATTGCGATTTTTTTTTACCAAAAATATGTAGAAGAATATATATTGGCCTAAACTGATGAAGAAATTTGTTTTTTTAATTTTTTAAAAATTGTCGCTCTTTTTTTGTTTATAGCGCAAAAAAATAAAAACCGCAGAGGTGATCAAATACCACCAAAAGAAAGCTCTATTTGTGGGGAAAAAAGGACGCAAATTTCGTTTGGGTACAGCATTGCACGACTGCGCAATTGTCAGTTAAAGCGATACAGTGCCAACTTGTGAAAAGTGCTCTGGTCAGGAAGGGGGGGAAATCTTCCAGGGCTGAAGTGGTTAATTCACAAAATGTGAACGCACATGCAGTGCTACTGGATGGATAGATCAACGTTTACAGGCCTGAAAAATTGAAAAGGTTCACTTCATCTCAGTACATTCTTCTGAGAAAAGCCGAGAACCAATCAACCGATCACACATACACATAATTACATTACTGGCATTTTTGCACCAGTGGTTTTGCTCCCATGGTTACATTTTAATTTTTTGACAGTTTGTCTACTAATTAGATATGTTCAATTATTTTTTCTTTAAATGGCTTCGGTGGAATGCCTGACATTATTGCCATATTGGAATTTAGGGCTTCTCCCGCTAAATATCTGTGCCCCGACCTTACGGGCACACATCAAAATGGGCATCTCCGACCGTCCAAAAATTCACAGGAGAAGATATAAACTCTATGCAGATTGGGAGCTGAGGCCAAGTTGGCACCAGATATGCCAATTACATATTTTCTGCATCCGTTTCATTTCACGTATTTTTATTTGGGCAGAAAAAATAAATGAGAACGTCAAATGGGCCGTATTTGTGATTGTAATGAGACTTTATGGCTAATCCATCTGAAAGGTTACAGTTGTGACTCATATAAAGGATGAGTAGTGCAGCTGGAGAGAAGGGCGAGGACGCCGAATGTCATATGTTACCTAATCCAAGAAAAACAGAAGCACGCGATGACAGTGTAACATTTTGTTCTCTTCCATTACTCACTTTGCTTTTGGGTGATAACTGATCTTGTGAGAATTTCTAGAACAAAACGTGTGACGGGAATTTGTTCTTCTTGGTGATTTGGATTCATTTAAAAAAGAAAAACTCTGACTTCTACAACGTTCTTTTCTAATGTAGCAGCAGTGCCAGATCTACCATGTCCTCATTAGGGATGAGCTTTGAGTTCGAGTCGAACTCATGTTCGACTCGAACATCGGCTGTTCGCAAGTTCGCCGAACAGCGAACAATTTGGGGTGTTCGCGGCAAATTCGAATGCCGCGGAACATCCTTTAAAAGTCTATGGGAGAAATCAAAAGCGCTAATTTCAAAGGCTTATATTCATGGTATTGTCATAAAAAGTGTTTGGGGACCTGGGTCCTGCCCCAGGGGACATGGATCAATGCAAAAAAAAGTTTTAAAAACGGCCGTGTTTTCGGGAGCAGTGATTTTAATAATGCTTAAAGTGAAACAATAAAAGTGTAATATCCCTTTAAATTTCGTACCTGGGAGGTGTCTATAGTATGTCTGTAAAGGGACGCATGTTTCCCGTGTTTAGAACAGTCTGACAGCAAAATGACATTTCAAAGGAAAAAAAGTCATTTAAAACTACTCGTGGCTATTAATGAATTGCCGGTCCGATAATACACATAAAAGTTCATTGATAAAAATGGCATGGGAATTCCCCACAGATGAAGAGAAGAAGATGAAGAGAAGAGCGGGAGCCTCCCTCCATGCCATCATGGATGCAGAGCAGCCCGAGGGGAAGAAGGAAAGAAGACGCCGACGCCGCGGAGGAGATGCCGGACGAGAACACCGGAGGAGGAACCAGAAGAACCAGAAGAAGAAGAAGATGGAGGAAGAAACCGAAGGAAGATAGAAGATAGAAGAAAGAAGAAAGAAGAAGCATTTAAATAAAGGAATTGTCAAAAACTGTCTCTTGTCATTTTTAACATTTTTGACAGTTTTTTAGTGAAATGGTAGGGGTACTTTTGTACCCCCTTACCATTTCACACAGGGGGAGGGCCGGGATCTGGGGGTCCCCTTGTTAAAGGGGGCTTCCAGATTCCGATAAGCCCCCCACCCGCAGACCCCCACAACCACCGGCCAGGGTTGTGGGGATGAGGCCCTTGTCCTCATCAACATGGGGACAAGGTGTTTTGGGGGGCTACCCCAAAGCACCCTCCCAATGTTGAGGGCATGTGGCCTGGTACGGTTCAGGAGGGGGGCGCTCTCTCGCCCCCCCCTCTTTTCCTGTGGCCTGCCAGGTTGCGTGCTCGGATAAGGGTCTGGTATGGATTATTGGGGGGACCCCACGCCGTTTTTTTTTTAATTTTGGCATGGGGTTCCCCTTAAAATCCATACCAGACCTGAAGGGCCTGGTATGGAATTTAGGGGGACCTCCCACGTCATTTTTTATTTTAAAATTTTGGCCAGGGTTCCCCTTAATATCCATACCAGACCTGAAGGGCCTGGTATGGAATTTAGGGGGACCCCCCACGTCATTTTTTTATTTTTAATTTTGGTTCAGGGTTCCCCTGTGGGGAATTCTCATGCCGTTTTTATCAATGAACTTCTATGTGTATTGTCGGACCGGCAATGCATTAATAGCCGCGAGTAGTTTTAAATGACTTTTTTCCTTTGAAATGTAATTTTGCTGTCAGACTGTTCTAAACACGGGAAACATGCGCCCCTTTACAGGCATATTATAGACACCCCCTCAGGTACAAAATTTAAAGGGATATTACACTTTTTTTATTATCACTTTAAGCATTATTAAAATCACTTCCCCCAAAAAAACGGCCGTTTTTAAAAAATTTTTTTGCATTGATCCATGTCCCCTGGGGCAGGACCCAAGTCCCCAAACACTTTTTATGACAATAACTTGCATATAAGCCTTTAAAATTAGCACTTTTGATTATTCATGTTCGTGTCCCATAGACTTTAACGGTGTTCGCGTGTTCAAACAAATTTTTTGCCTGTTTGCATGTTCTGGTGGCACCGATGGGCACTGATAGGCGGCACCGATGGGCACTGATAGGCAGCACTGATAGGCAGCACTGATGGGCACTCATAGGTGGCACTGGTGGCCACTGATGGGCACTGGTGATAAGCAACACTGATGGGCACTGAAAGGCTGCACTGATGGCTAGCACTGATAGATTTCACTGATAGGCATCACTGGTGGCACTGGCACTGGCTGGCATTTTTCATTGGTACTTATGGGCAGCTGCCTGGGCACTGATTGGCATTTCCCTGGTGGTCTAGGGTGGCATACCAGGTGGTCCAGTGTGGTGGCCATCCCTGGTGGTCCTGGCGGCATCCTGGTGGTCCTGGGCGGGCATCCGAGGGGGAGCTGCGCTGATAAACAATCAGAGTAGTTGTTTTAATGTTTTTTGCCCCAAGTGCATTACTTAACATTTCTCCACATTAAACCTCATTTGCCATGTACTGTAGTTACCCGCTCCATTATTTTGTTTAGGTCTTTCTGTAAGATTTCTATATCCTGATGTGAAGTTATTGCCCTGCTTATTTTTGTGTTGTCTGCAAAAACTGAGATTGACCTATTTATCCCATCCTCTATATCATTTATGAATAAATTGAATAGAATTGGTCCCAAGACAGAACCTTGGGGTACCCCACTTACCACTCTGGACCGTTCTGAGTACACGTTATTTATCACCACCCTGTGGATACATCCCTGTAACCAGTTTTTTTTCACCCAAGAACAAACCTTATTTTCCATGCCCTCAGCCTCAGTTTGTAAATTAAGTGCTTATGGGGAACTGTATCAAATGCTTTTGCAAAGTCCAGATACACTAAATCCACATGCCTTCCCCTGTCTAGATGGTAGCTCACTTCCTCATAGAATGTTAGCAGATTGGACCCTTCGTAAACCCATGCTGATTACTACTAATGATACTTTTTTCTTCATTACATTTTTGGATATAGTCCTTTATCCAATAATTTACCTACTATTGATGCTAGGCTTACTGGCCTGTAGTTTCCAGGGATTTGTCTCTGCCCTTTTTTTGAATATTGGTACCAGATTGGCTTTTCTCCAATCAGTTGGTACCATCCATGTCAGTATGCTGTCCACAAGATTAGGAACAATGGTCTGGCTATAACCTGACTGAGTTCTCTGAGGACTCTTGGGTATAAGCCATCCGGTTCTGGTGATTTATTTATATTAAGTTTATTTAGACTTTCCTTGACTCCGACCTCTGTTGATCACTCGGGTACGTCCTGTGTTGTGTCACTAACAGTACTGTCACAGTTGGTATACCCCTCCTTTTCCTGCGTAAAAACTGATGAGAAGAAGGTATTTAGTACAGTTACCTTCTCTGTGTCATCTGTAAGCATCCTCCCATCCTCGTTTTTTATGTGTGCAATGTGCTCTTGCTTTTTTATTGTTAATACAATGGGGACGGAAAGTATTCAGACCCCCTTAAAATTTTCACTCTTTGTTATATTGCAACCATTTGCTAAAATCATTTAAGTTCATTTTTTTCCTCATTAATGTACACACAGCACCCCATATTGACAGAAAAACACAGAATTTTTGACATTTTTGCAGATTTATTAAAAAAGAAAAACTGAAATATCACATGGTCCTAAGTATTCAGACCCTTTGCTGTGACACTCATATATTTAACTCAGGTGCTGTCCATTTCTTCTGATCATCCTTGAGATGGTTCTACACCTTCATTTGGGTCCAGCTGTGTTTGATTATACTGATTGGACTTGATTAGGAAAGCCACACACCTGTCTATATAAGACCTTACAGCTCACAGTGCATGTCAGAGCAAATGAGAATCATGAGGTCAAAGAAACTGCCTGAAGAGCTCAGAGACAGAATTGTTGCAAGGCACAGATCTGGCCAAGGTTACAAAAAAATTTCTGCTGCACTTAAAGTTCCTAAGAGCACAGTGGCCTCCATAATCCTTAAATGGAAGATGTTTGGGACGACCAGAACCCTTCCTAGAGCTGGCCGTCCAGCCAAACTGAGCTATCGGGGGGAGAAGAGCCTTGGTCAGAGAGGTAAAGAAGAACTCAAAGATCACTGTGGCTGAGCTCCAGAGATGCAGTCGGTAGATGGGAGAAAGTTGTAGAAAGTCAACCATCACTGCAGCCCTCCACCAGTCAGGGCTTTATGGCAGAGTGGCCCGACGGAAGCCTCTCCTCAGTGCAAGACACATGAAAGCCCGCATGGTGTTTGCTAAAAAACACCCGGACTCCAAGATGGTGAGAAATAAGATTTTCTCATCTGATGAGACCAAGATAGAACTTTTGGCCTTAATTCTAAGCGGTATGTGTGGAGAAAACCAGGCACTGCTCATTACCTGTCCAATACAGTCCCAACAGTGAAGCATGGTGGTGGCAGCATCATGCTCTTGGGGTGTTTTTCAGCTGCAGGGACAGGACGACTGGTTGCAATCGAGGGAAAGATGAATGCGGCCAAGTACAGGGATATCCTGGACGAAAACCTTCTCCAGAGTGCTCAGGACCTCAGACTGTGCCAAATGTTTACCTTCCAGCAAGACAATTACCCTAAGCACACAGCTAAAATAATGAAGGAGTGGCTTCACAACAACTCTGTTACTGTTCTTGAATGGCCCAGCCAGAGCCCTGACTTAAACCCAATTGAACATCTCTGGAGAGACCTAAAAATGGCTGTCCACCGTTTACCATCCAACCTGACAGAACTGGAGAGGATCTGCAAGGTGGAATGGCAGAGGATCCCCAAATCCAGGTGTGAAAAACTTGTTGCATCTTTCCCAAAAAGACTCATGGCTGTATTAGATCAAAAGGGGCTTCTACCAAATATATGAGTGTCACAGCAAAGGGTCTGAATACTTAGGACCATGTGATATTTCAGTTTTTCTTTTTTAATACATCTGCAAAATGTCAACAATTCTGTGTTTTTCTGTCAATATGAGGTGCTGTGTGTACATTAATGAGGGAAAAAATGAACTTAAATGATTTTAGCAAATGGCTGCAATATAACAAAGAGTGAACATTTTAAGTGGGGCTGAATACTTTCCGTCCCCACTGTATATCTAAAAAATTTCTTCAGATTTTTTTTACTCCCCTCTGCTATGTGTCTCTTGTCATATTTTTTTTTATTGCGTTTTTACACTTCTTATTGCATTCCTTGTAGTGTTGGAATGCTGGCGATGACCCATCCCCTTTATATTTTTTAAAGGCCATATTTTTCTCTTTAATGAGTATGTTCACATTACGGTTAAGCCAGCCAGGTTTTACCTTTGCTCTTCTATATTTATTGCCCATTGAAATGCACTATATGATACCTTTATTTAATATGCTCCTAAAGCATTCCCATTTTTCTTCTGTGTTCAATGTTTCTAGGATTTGGTCATAATTGATATCATGTAGTAATGACCGCAGTTCAGAAAAATTGAAATTTTGTGTTTTTGAGATACCATTGTGCCTCCTTTTTCTATGATATACACTAAAAATGATCATCCTATGATAACTAGATCCCAAGTTGTCCCGTATTGCCACATCTGAGATCAGACTTGGATTGTTTGTAATTAATAGATCTAACAGGGCATTCTTTCTGGTTGGGGAATCCACCAATTGGGACATGAAGTTGTCCTGTAAGACATTCATAAAATGATGGGCCTTTTTTTTTTTCCTTATAAAGTCTTTTATTGAACAAATAAGGGAAAAATACATACAGTACATCATCATGACAGATATCAAGATCAATGGACAGTATTGTTTATACAGACCATATAACTACATCCCTTATTTTTTTATATATTCATGTAAGACATTCGCATTTGTACCATGTGCAATCGACCCCTTCTATATTACATGTAGTTGATGTTAAATTTGGCTCTAATTTCCTCATGCCGGTACCTTTTGTAGAGTGAGAAAGGAGACATGAGCAAGAGTAAGAGATATACTAATAGAAGGATCTGTAGAGCGAATTATATTAGACACTATTAGTACAAGTTTCTGATGATTTGAGCCACCTCTCCCATATCTTATCGTATTTAGTAGGGCATCCTCTATGGGAATATATCAGTTTCTTATATGGCAAAACGTTATTGACTTCTATCAACCATTGCGAGAACTCAGGTGGAGTGGGTCTCGTCCATACTCTAGCTATTACCTTCCGAGCAGAAAAAAGTGTTAAAATGACAGGTCTTTAATGAGTGAGCTGTCCTCTCCGCCCAGTCAAAATTGGGATGAGTATGAGTGCATAATATTTCCTCATTATATTTCCGCGTACTTTGTTTTCGAATTGTCAATGCAATCTCCACAGGATTAGAAGTTATGGCTGTATTATCACTAATGACTCCACTAATACCCTCTGTCCCTTGCTCACTGCTGGCTATTGCTTCCTCTGACCCCCCCATACCTAGTTTAAAAGCCCCTCCAACTTTATGGCCATCTTAGCTGCGCCATCCCCATTAAAGTGCAGCCCGTCCTTACTAAAGAGTCAGTAACCAACTGAGAAGTCAGCCCAGTTCTCCAGGAACCTGAACCCCTCTTTCCTACACTAGTTCCTCAGCCACTAGTTTATTTCCCTATGCTCCTGCTACCTCTCTGGTGTGGCTCAAGGTACATGTAGTATTTCCTGAGAAAACTACATTGGAGGTCCTTCTCCTCATCAATCATTTTTTAGGACTCTCCACCTTCCTCTCACTTTGTCAGTGGTACGGTACCAACATGTACCATGACCACTGGGTTCTCCCCAGCCCCGCCCAATAATCTGTCCACCTGATCAGTGATGTGCCAAACCTGAGCGCCCGTTAAACAACATACCGTTCAGCGACCACAGTCTTTCTGACAGATTGCCCTCTCTGTCCTCATAATAATTGAGCCCCCCACTACCAGCACTTGTCTAACCTTTCCTGTATCTCTGCCCCCTCCTTACTGAAGCCGTCACTCCCCTGGCAGTTAGGGGAGGGCACCAGCTCTAGCAATGCCACCCCTGAGCTGATATCTCCAACATCATGCAACTTTGCATATTTGTTGGGGTGTCCCAACTCAGGACTGGACTCCCTAGCTCTTACCTCTACCCCTCCTCCTAACTGTCACCCAGCTACCTACCTCTGTCTTCACTGCCTCCATGTCTCCAACCTCCTCTTCATTGGCCCCCGCCAGCACCTGCTGGGTAATGTCCAAGCTCCTTTCCAGGTTGCCGGGTTATTTGGGGAAGTATAATTAATTTAGTACATTGTAGGTTTTTTGTGTGTTTGTTAATTTATAGGAGGCATTTGCTGAAGTAAAATAATGTAGTGTATTTCTAGGTTTTTGTGTTTATTTAGAGGGGTATACAGTACTGTATAAGGAAGTACAGTGAATTCAGTGTATTTATATTTGTTGGTTTTTATGTGTATTTGTTTATTTACATGGTGTATTTAGGGCAGTAATGTTAATTTAGAGTGCTAAGGAGGAGCCATTTTTGCTCCCGGATAATTCCATAACCCAGGAGCTATATGCACCATTAAAGTCTAACAAAAGCACATTCACTTTGCTTTTTCTGTTGGCTCTGATGAATTTTGCATGCGCAGTGGAGATATTTCATCAATATCTCATGATTTAGGGAAAATCTTGAATTTTCTCCTTGCAATTTAATATCATATATGTTGATTATTAGTCCTGATAAAGGGACACAAAACCCCAAAACTTGACACTTGGTGCACTTTCAATAAACTTTTTTAGTTTGGTGTTCACCAATGACATTAAAAAGCACTAGAACAAAATGACAAACAGACAACAATATGGTGCAGTAATAAGTTATCAAACCACAATGTACACATTGTTAATATACAACAGTCTGTAACAATCCAAGCAAAAATACCAAGAAGTCAAGAACACAATTTTTTTCCCCCCTACATGCCTCTACGGATATATGCAATGTATACCAATTAGCAATAACATTATGACCACCCACCATAACCCGATGAAGCATGGACTCTACTAGACATCTGAAGGTATGCTGTGGTATCTGGCACCAAGCCATCAGTAGCAGATCCTTTATGTCCTGTAAGTTGTGAGGCTGGACCTCTAGGGATTGAACTTGTTTTTCCAGAACATCCCAAAGCTGCTTTATTAGATTGAGACCTGGAGAATTTGGAGACCATGTCAACACCTTGAACTCATTGTTGTGTTCCTCAAGCCATTCTTGAATTCAACAGACCAGCCACCTTCTTTAATTGCTTTGCGGTCCAATTCTGATGCTTACGTGCCCATTGTAAGCACTTTTGACTGTGGACACAGATCAGCATGGGCACCCTGTAAGCAGGTGCTGACAGGGTGCTGTGAATGTTTTAGTCCTGTCTGCATTGCATTGTTATTTATGCATATAGTGAGTTACAGGCCGCTCAGGATGGGAATAGGTTAACTGTGTCTAGAGTCTTTCCCTGGCTTTCTAAATCCTCCACTGCCTGCTGCAAACCACATAAATACCAGGGGAAGGTTCAGAGCAAGCTCTCTCTTCCACATGGGAGGAACTGCTGCAATATGTAGTCTTACCGCAGCACGTAGCTCCCTTCTGGGTCACCCTGCCGATATTCTCCCTGGACTAGGAACCGATCATCACTGAACATGAGCTAAATGGACTTTCTTAGGAGAAGGTATGAACCTGGGATCTTCACTGACTGATATTGTCATGTTTGACATATATCAGCAGATTGGGTTATCCCTCCCTAGTCCAATCTGTGTCATTTTTCTTTCTGTAGGTACAACCGACAGACATATATGGAATCCCTCTCTCTCTCTCTCTCTCTCTCTCTCTCTCTCTCTCTCTCTCTCTCTTATATATATATATATATATATATATATATATATATATATATATATATATATATATGTGTAAAAAACATATGAACCACATTTCTCTACGTTACATAGGTAGGTGCGTTTCAGATCCCTTATACTCTCACCAGCTTGTCACCTCATTCTCTTGTAATTCGCACCTCCACAAGCTCAATCCACCTGCACATATGTGTCTATGTGCTTTGATCGCACGCTGATGGTCCCACACAACAGTTTCTCTAATTCTGTGACTTTCACCCTGTAGAACATATGTGTGTTCTTTCACATGTGCATGCATGCCTGTACGCATGCACTGGTGTGCTTGCGCACTTGTTTGTGCATGCTGTATACACGTACATGTGCAGTGTGTATAATAAAAATAATTCTTCATCAATATATTTTCACCTATACAATTTGTACAATTTCTATATTTATGTTTTTTATGCATATTTGCATACTATCTCTTCACACTTGTATTCTACCTGTAATTGTGTACAGCAAACTCACTCCTGAGCAATACTATAAGATAAGAAAGAAATACTCATTTTTCATTTTTTTTTTGGCTCCTTAATGGCTTTTTAATGTTCTAACACTTCAACTATTTTAATACCTTAACATGTTTATATTTTAAACATTTTATTCTTAATTTTAATTTTTATACGTCTCTTGGTCTGCAATGTGTATATATATATATGCTCTGTACTATATATATTTTTGGTATCTATTCAATTTAGAGCACTGGGATGTGGACAGCTTTAAAGCTAAGGAGAATCCATCACTTACCATGTGATATATCTCCCAACTACTCTCTTTTATGTTGGTCTACAATATTGTACAAACTTCTCCTGTTGTTCTTCAAGGCTCTGATTAAGAGGGAACCCCTCGAAACGCGTCAGCCACCTTTTAGCACTTGCCCTTGCATGGGCATGTCCGATTTCTAAAATTTTAATGTGTATATTTTGTAACCCTGTTTTTATGAATACGTAGCTACTTTTAATATGCATTTATTTGTTTCTGTATATAAATAAATGGTATCAATTTGATCAAAGCGTGAGATCACGTGCCTTCAACCTCTTTCCTTCACCTGAAATATATCCTCCTACCGGCAGCAGAATAAGCATTCAATCTAATTTACTGTTTTGTGCCAGAATGGGGTGGGGGGTGGGATTTGTGCTAGAAGTGGGGAGAGGAATTGTGTTGGAAAGGGGATTTGGGGGAAAGCAGATTTGTGCTTGGGGGGAATTTGTGGGAGAGGAGATTTGTGCTAGATGAGGGAAAAGGGTTTACGCTGGGAGGAGGAGGATTTGTGCTTGAAATGGGGGGGATTTTTGGTGGAAGAGGAAATTTGGGGGGATTTGTGGTACTGGGAAGGATGATTGGGAGGAAGATGATGTGTGCTGAGGCGATTTGATAAGGGAATTAAGTGGGGGATGATTTGCGCTGAGGGGGTTTTGAAGAGGGGGGAAAAAGGGTTTGTGCCAGGATGGAGGGTGGTGGATTTGTGCTAGAAGTGGAAAAATTATTTGTCCTGGTAGGTGGATGGGGGGGGGGGATTTGTGCTGGGGGTTTTGAAAAGGGGTAAGAAGGGTGTGTGCCATGCTGGAATGGGAGTGGTAGATCTGTGCTAGAATTGGGGAGAGGATTTGTGCTGGGAGGAGGCATTTGGGAGAAGGAGGATTTGTGCTGGGAGGAGGCATTTGGGAGAAGGAGGATTTGTGCTGGGAGGAGGCATTTGGGAGAAGGAGGATTTGTGCTGGGGGAGATTTGTGGGTAGGGGATTTTGTGCCGGGATAAGGAGTTGTACTGGGAGGGATGGTTTAGAGCCGGGATCTCCAAACTACAGCCCTCCAGCTGTTGCAGAACTACACGTCCCATGAGGCATTGTAAAACTCTGACATTCACAGGCATGACTAGGCATGATGAGAATTGTAGTTCCTGAACAACTCTAAGGCCGTAGTTTGGGAGACCCCTGGTTTAGAGAACGGAAAAACATTTGGCAGGGGCGGGATTTGTGCTGGGGGAGAGGGAATTTTTGCTGGGAGAAGAAATTTGGTGGTATTTGTGGTGCTGAGAAGCAGAATTGGGGGATAAGGATTTGTGCTGGGGGGATTTGGAGAGGGGAATTGAGTGGGGCAGGATGTGTACTGGAAGGGAGGTTTTGCTGGGTTTTCAGGGGGGATTTGAGAAGGTAGATTTGTGTGGGAGGGGAAAAGATTTGTGTTGGGCGAGGGAATTAAGGGGAGTGTACATAAGTGCTGGGATGGGGAAGTAGGGGATATACTGGGAGAGGGGATTTAGGAAGGATTTAGGAAGGATGGAGGAAGACCTGTGCTGAGGAAGGGGGAGATTTGTGTTGGCAGGGGGGGATTGGGGGGAGATTTATTCTGGGAGGAGGAGAGAGGATTTATGCTGGGGGTGGTGAGCATGCAGATTCGTATTGGATTTTTTTGGAAGAGAGGGAGTGGGCATTTTTGCTGAAAGGGTAAAATGGGGGAAAGTTTTGCTTGTAAATGGAATTTTGCACTCTCCTTACCCCTACATTGTACGCTACACACCCCTGATTCCTGCACTCTTTTTGTTTTTCACCCCTACTATGCATTACACACTCCAGTTCCCCGAATTCTGTGCATAACACTCCTAACCCCTGCATTCTGTTGATAATACTCCTATCTCCTGCATTCTGTCCTACCACTGACTACAGCACTCTGTGCGTTACATACACCTCATCCTTGAACACATTGTATTACAAAATTCTGCATTCTGCATTATGGATCTTAAACCCAACACTGACTGCAGCACTCTGTGCATTGCACACCCCTAATCCCTGCACTCTGCCTTACAGAATTCTGCACTATGTACACAATACTGTACATTATATACTTCTCACCAGAGTGTTCATTGTCTTAAAGTGGTTCTAAAGGCAGACTTTTTTTTATCTTGATGCATTCTATGTGGATATGATGGGGCGGTGATGTCACAAGGGGATGGGGTCTCCGAATGATGTCACCATATGGCCACGCCCCATGGCTATACTTATATATATATATATATATATATATATATATATACTTAAATGGAAGACAGCGGGGAGCCCAGACAACAGGGGGAGCCAGCGCCGGGAGAAGAAGCAGAGGAAGAAGACATCCACGCAGCAGGAAGAACCGGAGGAAGAAGACACCAGCGGAGGGGGAAGACCACCGGAGGAAGAAGACACGTTGAGGCTAGGATGGGGGACATTTTTATTAAAGTACTTAGTCAAAAACCTGTGTATTGGTTTTTTTTTGACACTTTTGTTTGGGTGAATGAGTAGGGGTACGATGCCAATTTTTTTTTTTTTTGGCAAGGGGGCTTCTCTTTAAGATCCTCAGAGCGCAGGTCGCATGCCAAAGTCGGAACAGTTAAGATGGTGATCCGACTTGGATGCGACTTACATTCAAATCAATGGGCTAAAATCATGCTCAAGTCGGATCAAAGTAGTGCAGGGACCTTTTTCAAAGTCAAACCGACTTGTGTCGGACCAGTTAGGATGGCTCTCCTAGGGAATCATCGATTTATACACGTCATGCAACATGTGCTCCCAAAGTCAGAGCGTATGTCGCACCAGTGTGAACCAGGCCATAATCAGTTTTTTAATAAAAACTCAAAACAGAGTGACAAAAATGTGAGCATGACTAGGATTATGAAAGACACAGGGCACCCTGGGATAAAAAGATGCCTAGCACATCGCAGCAATCAGTATGCATGGCCAGATTTTGCCTAACAGTTGGAAGGGCTGAAACGGGGATCATTAAAGTGGTTGTAAAACTCCATGGGGAACTTTTACTTTATACTAGGCTTACCTATAGGTACTGTAAATATCTCCAAAACGTGCGCCGTTTAGGAGATATTTACTGTGTGCGCCAATGATGTCATCGGCGCATGAGCTGTGAAGAAACGGCCCTCCATGCCATTTTTTTCTGAGTGAGTGTCGTGACTGGCGGCTCTGGCGAGTAACAGAGCTGGAGTCCACAGCCCCTGAAGGAAGAGGGCCGAAGATGGATGCGGCCTCCAGCAGGACAGCGCGCGGTTTGTTTGCAGGTAAGTTCCACATAATAGGCTAGTGAGCAATGCATACTAGCCCATTATGCTTTTACTTTGCAGGGAACAAAAGAGGAAGTAAAACCCATTAGGTTTTACTTCCTCTTTAAAGAGAATCTGTATATAGTCGCTATATACACTGCACACATATATCAGTCCTTGTACCCACAAAATACTCCTAATTACCATACCACAACTGACAGCCTCACAGACACAAATAAACCTCAGGACAAAGGATCATTTTTTTAAAATATACTTTTAGCTTACTTTTATGCACACAAAAAGTATATAATTTATTCTGACTGAGCCTACCTTAAAGAAGAACTTCATTAAAACCAGCAACTGTTGAGACAATGAACACCTTGGTCAGGAATATGTCATTTACAACATAATGTATAGAGTTTAGGGGTCAAAATAAGTAACATACAAAGCAACATATAGAGTGCAGCAGTCAGGATGCACCCTCTGTTCACATCAGAGTCCCCCCTTACATCAAAGTTCCAAGAGCCCCTCCTTACATCAGAGTCCACAGAATTCCTCCTTACATGAGAGTCTGCAGAGTTCTCCCTTACATCACAGTTCAGAGCGTTCCTCATTATGTTAGCATCGCCCCTTACATCAGAGTCCACAGATTTTCCCCTTACATCAAGGTCCACAGAGTTTTCCCTTACATCAGAGTCCACAGAATTTCCCCTTACATAAGAGTACACAGAGTTCCTTTTTACATGAAAGTCTGCAGAGTTTTCCCTTACATCACAGTCCACAGCATTCCCCATTCCTCAGAGTCCACAGCATGCCCCCTTATGTTAGCATCCCTCTTACATCAGAGTCCTCAGAGTTTCTCTTTACATAAGAATCCACAGAGTTCCCCTTTACAGGGAAAGGGGGAACTCTGCAGACCCTCATGTAAAGGGGAACACTGCGGACCGTGATTTAAGGGGGAACACTGCGGTCTCTGATGCAAAGGGAAACTCTGATGATGGGGGTCTCCGGTAACCAGAGCCCCCTCTTACATCAGAGTCCCCAGACTGAATACACTATGGAAAGGGGGACACTCATTTAAGAGGGGAGTGAGGGCACTGATATAAGGGCAACCTTTATATCAGTACCCCCCTTACCTTAGGGTCCCCCCTTTACCATAGTGTATTCATTCCCCCTTACATCAGTGACCCCCACAGACTCTGTTTGGCAAATGGCAGGGCAGTCACCTGGCCCCTAACATCAGTGTCCACAGAGTCCCCTTCCTTACCTCATGGTCCCTAGAGTCACCACCCCACCTTCTTATATAAGGGTCCCCTGAGCTATCCCTCCTCCAACATTAGATCAGGCTCTCAACTCTCCATACCTCCTTGCATATTGAGTCTTTGTGCACTGCAGGCAGCCTGATGTGAAAGCTACTGGGAGGCAGAGCACTGTCTGGTAGCATGTCTGGACTCTGGAGGAGGAAGTTCTGTTCTCCTCCTCTGAATGTTGGGGGCAGAGCAAGCATGTGGTTAGTTGCTAGAACGCTGGGCAGTCCTAGCAACCAACCACTAAAGCTGGCATTGACAGGGAAGATGGCACTGCAGCAGCGATAAGAAAAACTAATCACTGGGAGTTAGATGATGTATGGAATGGATCCATGCATCTCCTGGCGCTGTTTGTAACATACATTCACTGGTAGGTGTAAATATCATGGATTTTAACAAACTGTCAATGAATTTACTGACAGTCGGCAACCCTGGGGAGAATCCTTTGTTTTTTTTTCTCAGCCCGCCGGCTAAAACACAAAAAAAAACAAATTGTGTATACCCAGCTTTACTCCTGCAGGTTGGTTCACTCATACCTACAGTAGACCTAGCAGGTCTTGGATCCCTTTCACAGGTTATTTCACTCACTGCTCTGCTTCGTTTATGTTTTACTTGATGCTCTGAGACTTTTTCTGAAAGCAATCAATGCACTTAACATCCTTTTACTCTCACACCGTTCCCATCTTCTACAAATCAAAGTTAATGTGCTGAAATTGGCTTCAAATCAATTTAGGTGCCTGAGTTAACAAGTCTGGTAACCTTGTAGCACAGGATAGCTGATGTGCAAAACAATTTAATGGGCAACTATGAAAGAATATATAGAAACACAGTGCTACTATGTAACTATAGCAGGGGTAGGCAATCTTTTGAGCACAGTGTGCCGAAATTTTTTTTCAAAGAAATTGAGCGCGCCGATTTTAAAACAAAAAAAATGTCAATTTCACACTCCCAATCACAAAAATGATTTTTTATAAAGTAAATGCTGTAAACTACTTTAGTAGTGAGAAATTAACATCCTGCGCTCTCGCACCTCAGATCAACCCCAATTCATGCACCTTTACAACTCAGATCATTATCCCCCCTATACATCTGCCCCACCACTGTAACCCCCTATACATCTGTCTCACCACTGTACCACCCTGCTCATCTGCCCCAGCAATGTACCCTCTTTCTCATCTGCTCCACCAATGTACCCCCTGTACATCTGCCCCACCACTGTAACCCTCTGCACATCTGCCCCACCACTGTACTACCATGCACATCTGTCCCACCACTGTAACCCCCTGCACATCTGCCCCACCACTGTACTACCATGCACATATGTCCCACCACTGTAACCCCCTGCTCATCTGCACACCAATGTTCCCCCTCTCTTATCTGCCCCACCAATACACCTACTTTCACATCTGCCCCACTGCTCCCCCCCTGCTTTTCTGCCCCAACACTGAACCCCCCTGCTCATGTGCTCCACCACTGTAACCCCCCCTGCTCATTTGCCCCACCACTGTAACCCCCTATACATCTGCCCCACCACTGTAACCCCCTATACATCTGCCCCACCACCGTACCACCCTGCTCATCTGCCCCACCACTGTACCACCCTGCTCATCTGCCCCACCAATGTACCCCCTTTTTGATCTGCCCCACCACTGTAACCCCCTGCACATCTGCCCCACCACTGTAACCCCCTGCACATCTGCCCCACCACTGTACTATCCTGCACATCTGTCCCACCACTGTAACCCCCTGCTCATCTGCCCCACCAATGTTCCCCCTTTCTCATCTGCCCCACCACTGTACCTCCATGCACATCTGCTCCACCACCGAACCATCTTCTCATCTGTCCTAACACTGAACTTATCTGCTTATCTGTCCCACCACTGTAACCCCCTTTCTCACCTGTCCCATGACTGTACCTCCTGCACATCTGTCCAGCCTCTGTTCCTCCTGCTCTTCTGCCCCACCACTGTATCCCCCTGCTCATGTGTTCCACCGATGTACCTCCTTTATCCTCTGCACCCCTCTGCACATCTGCCCCACCTCTGTACCCCCTGCTCCTCTGCCCCTTCGCTGTAACCCCCTGCTCATCTGTCCCCACCAATGTACCTCCTTTCTCCTCTGCCCCAACACTGAACCCCGCCTGCTCATCTTTCCCACCACTGTAACCCCCTTCTCATCTGGCCCAACACTGAACCCCCCCTTGCTTATCTGTCCCACCACTGTAACCCCCTGCTCATCTGCCCCATTACTGTACCCCCCTGCTTTTCTGTCCCACCGCTGAAACCTCTTCTCATCCCTCCCACCACTGTACCTCCTGCACATCTGCCCCGCTCTTCTTTCCCACCATTGTAACCCCCCTGCTCATCTGCCCCATCAATGTACCCCTTTTCTCATCTGCCCCACCACTGTACCTCCCTGCACATCTGCTCCACCGCTGTATCCCTATGCTCTTCTGTCTCACTACTGAATGACCTTCTCATCTGTCCTAACGCTAAACCCATCTGGTCATCTGCCGCACCACTGTAACTCGCTTTCTCATCTGCCCCACCAATGTACCTCCTGCACATCTGTCTCACCTCTGTACCCCCCTTCTCTTCTGCCCCACCTCTGCTCCCCCTGTTTTCTTGCCACACCACTGTAACCCCCTGCTCATCTGCCCCACCAAAACACCTCCTTTCACATCTGCCCCACTGCTCTACCCCCCTGCTTTTCTGTCCCAACATTGAACCCCCCTGCTCATCTTGCCCATCACTGTACCCCCCTGCTCTTCTGTCCCACTGCCGAATCCCCTTTTCATCTCTTCCACCACTGTACCTCCCTGAACATCTGCCCCACCTTTGAACCCCTCCTGCTCATCTGCTCCATTTCTGTACCCTCTTCTCATCTATGATATGCATGATATGCAGAGTGGTGAAAGGAAGCAGAGATGAGACACATCTACCTGTCCTGGCAAACTCCTCCTGCTGAACCAACTCTCGCATCCAGCCCACGTGCTTGTATGTGATGTATGTGATGTCTCATACAAGCATCTGGAATGGATGCGCAATGATGAGCTCAGGTCAGGGGCATTTTCTGAAAGCGGTGGGCCTGTGTGCAGGATCATAAGTTGGGCCCCCGCAGCTGAGAAAAAGTGGTTGGGTGTGATTTTCATTGTGCTGAATACTGGCTCTGGCTTAAAGGGACACAGAGTGCCGGGGTTCAGTAGTAAGTGACACAACGTCTCAGGAATAATTTCAGCAAAGTTCCCAGAAGCTCAACAGTAATTCCACAAACTGTCACATGATTGTGGTTTTCTCAATCACAGTGAAATAAATCCCTTCTTTCTGAGATTGGTAGTGGCAACCAAGTAAGTCATTTTCCTCCACATGGCGGACGGGACTAGCAGGACTGTGACTGGCTTTAGCAGTGTCCAATGACAGTCCTCCTCCTAGAAAACAGGGACGCCCCCCCGGGACGCTCCCCCCCCCAGCAGAACTGCACCCAATCTCTTCCCCATCACAAAAGCTGACGATCGCAGCTACAGCAAAGTTAGAGCACCAAACAATGTTTCCCATCTTTTACAATGTGTGGGAGCACAGTGCCTCCCCTCAGTGCGGGTACAGCGTGGGGAATTCTGAAATTGTAATGCATTAGTGTCTCACTGACACTTCCCTGAGCTGCTGATGGGGAGGGAGTCGAGTGCCAGAAAAAGAGGCTTGGCGTGTCGGGGGTTGCCTACCCCCAAACTTTAGTGTACAATAATACTTTAAAGTGGTTGTTAAGCCACTCTAACCTGTATACACCATCAGCACTGCCTCCTACAGTAGTATCCCCCTCTGTGTTTGATTTATAAAAATAAATGCTACAAATACCTCATTTCACTGCCGACATTGTGATCACATGACTGGCCAGTTTTCTCCTTTCCTCCTCTGAGAGATGCAGTAGGCGGGGCTGAGATTCCTCTGCTGATATCAGTCTGGAGTGGAGGAGAAGAGAGCTGGCTGGTCATGTGATTGCAATCTTGGCTCTTAAATGAGGTATTTACAGCATTTATATTTATAAATCATTCACAGAGGGGGACACTGCAATAAGAGGCAGTGCTGATGGTGTATACAGATTAGTGTTATGAGAGCAGCAGGAGGGGGAAGGGCTGGCTCACACACAGACAGAGAGGGGAGGAGGGAGGAGGACATAGGAGCAGACAGGATAGCAGGCTGCTGATGACAGAGGCGCATAAACTGACCACGGTGTCAGGGCTCAGCAGCCATGATACACCCTGGTCAGTTTACAGAGGGGTGGGGAGAAACTGGCAGGCTCAGCCAGGTTTTTAGGTGTTACAGGGGGCCAAGTGACACAGGACAAGCACTGTGTCATATAACACACTTTAAAGTGACACTAAAGTAACCAAAAAAAATAAACAAATTATTTTCAAGTATGAATTCCTAAGGCTTAATGTTAATGTACACATTTTACAACCTCTCCTGAATGATTTAACTTGACAGATAGTAACCAACCTTTAAAAAAGTCAGTTTACATGCCGCGTTTAGCCACGTTTGTGTTTAGAAGCTTTTTTTTTGCAAATAGTCAAAAATGAAAAATTCCGTAAATGAAACGCTGCTAAAAGCAAGTTACCGCATTTACAAGCTGTTACAGGCTTTTGGCATTTCAAATGCCTCTGAGCATCCCACCTGAACAAATTTTTTTGCTTTACAAAAAATGCTTCTAAACTCAGCTGCCTAGAAACGGCTATAAACGACCATGTGTACATGGACTGATAAGATAACATAGAGGAGGGTTCAGGGGCAGCAGAAAAAAATGCCCAACTGCTCCTGAACGTCCGTTTACCAACAGCAGTGTACATGAAGCCTAACTCAAACAAGCTCTTTTACCATAATTTGTTAAAAAGTTAAAGCGTTTGTTACCGCAATGTTTAATATTCCTGATATATGCCTGCTGTACCATGTACTTGTATGAGAACTTTCCTGTTCTCTTTGTATTGCTTCCTTTGTGTGAAATCCCTGGTGTTCCTGCCAGTCCCTCTGCTTTCCTATTAAAAACTGACCACACTAAGCAGGAGAGCACACACACCGTGGTCAGTTCTCCTGCTGTGCCGGGAACTCAGCCTACTCCCCTGCAATGATCAGACTTGGTACTCCCCCCTGCACAGCCATTCACAGGGAAGCTCAGTGTGCTGCTGCTCCCCCCCCCCCCCCAGCTCTTAGGGAATGAGATCACTTATAAAAAAAAAGGGAAACATTGTCTTTATTTTATATCAAGTAATTTTTTATTAAACATTTTTAAAATACAATAACAAATATAAATCATTGTAGGGGCAACCCGAAAGGCTCCCTTTAGTATACATTGACTTACATAAATTAAATCAAATTAAATTAAACTAAACAAAAAAGGTATTTATAATTTTTTTCATATCTATACAAAAATGTCTTGCCTTTCATTTCTATTTTAAACTGAATGGATTGTTTACAATCACTTTAAGAACATATTGCACTATGGTCTTTGTGTTTTGATGCCAGTCCTGAGCTGGGGATTGCAAGAGGTGAATTTGAGCCACAACCGGAGGAATGGAGGAGAAGAGGTGGAGTTTGTGGCAAAATGTATGTATACTTACAAGGAAGAAAAAGCTGTAGTAGAGAACACAATAGCTTGGATGCCCTGGTCTTATTGGTAGAAAGCATTACAGAACTCACTTATTTACGAGTCAAGAAAATCTGGTGAGCCTTTTCTTTTATCTGTAGCTTTGAAACTCTAGACCAGGGGTCTCCAAACTTTCTATCCAAAGGGCTAGTTTATTGTCCTTCAAATTTTAGGGGGGCAGGGCTGTTGCCAGAGGGAGTAGAAAATGTCCTGGTGTCAGGGGGAGAAATAGTGTCCCATCATTGGTATTGGTGGGGAAATAGTGCCCCATTGTTGGTGTCAGTGGGAGGAAAAGTGCTAGAGGATGGTTCACAGAGGAAATGGCACATCTGCCAACACTCAACAAGGCTGAAGGTTTACCATCAAACAAGACAATGACTCTAAGCACACAGATAAAATAACGAAGGAGTGGCTTCACAACAACTCCGTGACTGTTCTTGAATGGCCCAGCCAGAGCCCTGACTTAAACCCAATTGAGCATCTCTGGAGAGACCTAAAAATGGCTGTCCACCAACATTTACCATCCAACCTGACAGAACTGGAGAGGATCTGCAAGGAGGAATGGCAGAGGATCCCCAAATCCAAGTGTGAAATCTTTGTTGCATCTTTTCCAAAAAGACTCATATTAGTCAGGCTGTATTAGATAAAAAGGGTGCTTCTACTAAATACTGCGCAAAGGGTCTGAATACTTAGGATCATGTGATATTTCAGTTTTTCTTTTTTAATAAATCTGCAAAAATATCAACAATTCTGTGTTTTTCTGTCAATATGGTGTGCTGTGTGTACATTAATGAGGAAAAAAATGAACTTAAATGATTTTAGCAAATGGCTTCAATATAACAAAGAGTTAAAGTCAATATGTCAACAAAAAAAAAATGTTTTGCTTTTAAAGGTAAATGAGAGATCTGGGGTCTATTTGACCCCAGATGTCTCAATAAAGAGGGCCTGTCATGCTTATTTTTATTACAAGGGATGTTTATATTAAATATAGGAATAGTAATAGGAATAAAAGTTATAAAAAAAGAGGGACTGTGTAAAAATAAAAAAAAGAAAAGTAAAAAAAAAAAACAGTTTTTTTAAAGCGCCCCATCCCTCCGCGCTCGCACGCATAACCGAACGCTTAGGTATGTGTGCAAACCACACATGTGAGGTATCACCACAATCGTTATGCCCTGTACACACGGTCGGACTTTGTTCAGACATTCCAACAACAAAATCCTAGGATTTTTTCCGACAGATGTTGGCTCAAACTTGTCTTGCATACACACGGTCACACAAAGTTGTCGGAAAATCCGATCGTTCTAAACGCGGTGACATAAAACACGTACGTCGGGACTATAAACGGGGCAGTGGCCAATAGCTTTCATCTCTTTATTTATTCTGAGCATGCGTGGCACTTTGTGCGTCGGATTTGTGTACACACGTTCGGAATTTCCGACAACGGATTTTGTTGTCGGAAAATTGTATAGCCTGCTCTCAAACTTTGTGTGTCGGAAAATCCGATGGAAAATGTGTGATGGTGCCTATACACCAGCGGAATTTCCGACAACAAGGTCCTATCACACATTTTCCGTCTGAAAATCCGACCGTGTGTACGGGGCATTACAGTGAGAGCAATACTTCTAGTGCTAGACCTCCTCTGTAACTCTAAACAGGTAATCTGTAAAAATGTTTAAAGCATCGCCTAATGAGATTATTAAGTACTGCAGTTTATCGCCACTCCACGAGCATGCACAATTTTTAAAGCATGAAATGTTAAGTATCTATTTACTCGGCGTAACAGCATCTTTCACATTCTTCAAAAAAAAATTAGGCTAACTACCGTATATACTCGAGTATAAGTCGTTCCGAGTATAAGTCGAGGCCCTAATTTACCACAAAAAAATGGGGAAAACTTATTGACCCGAGTATAAGACGAGGGTGAGAAATGCACAGCTACTGTAAGTGGAAAAGAGGGTCAACAATGCCCATTTGCAGCATCACTGTGCCCATTTGCATGCCTCACTGTGCCCATTTGCAGCCATAGGTCCCCTGAACTTCAAACTCAATAGATAAGGGTTCCTAGATGCCCCCTAGCTGCAGCAAAAATTTGGGGTCTCTGAACCCAAAGGGTCCCGAAATGACATTGCTGCAGATGGACACAGTTGACCGAATTTGGGGCCCTGTATCACGGGGCCACTTAGTGCTAAGAACCCCAAATTTGGTGTGCAAACCCAGTGGAACTAGCAGCATTAAATTTCCAAAGCTGGGGTTTCTAGCACCAAGTGGCCCCGAGATACAGGGCCCCAACAATCAGTTCAGAAAATGTCAAGCACTTTTCTGCAGCAGAGAATGACATTTTCCGAACCGATTTTGGGGCCCCGTATATCGGGGCCACTTAGGGCTAGGAACTTCAGCTTTGGATATGTTATGGTACCAGGTCCAGTGGGTTTGTACACTAAATTTGGGGTTCCTAGCACCAAGTGGCCCTGAGATATGGGGCCCCAAAATCGGTTCAGAAGATGTCAAGCACTTTTCTGCAGCAGAGAATGACATTTTCCGAACTGATTTTGGGGCCCCGTATCTCGGGGTCACTTAGGGCTAGGAACTTCAGCTTTGGATATGTTGTGGTACCAGTTCCACTGGGTTTGCACACCAAATTTGGGGTTCCTAGCATCAAGTGGCCCTGAGATACGGGGCCCCATATTCGGTTCGGAAAATGAAATTTTTTGCTGCAGAAAAGAGCTTGACTCGAGTATAAGTCGAGGGGGGCACATTCAGCACAAAAAAATGTGCTGAAAAATTCGACTTATACTCGAGTATATACGGTATACTGTTTTTTTTTAAAATTTATATAAGTGTATTTTTTCCCAAAAAAAATGCGTCTGAAAGACCGCTGCGCAAATACAGTTTGATATAAAATATTGCAATGATTGCCATTTTATTCTTTAGGGTCTCTTATAAAAAAATATAAATATATATATAATGCTTGGGGATTCTAAGTAATTTTCTAGCAAAAAGTACTGATTTTTACTCGTAAACAACAAATGTCAGAGAAAGGTCTGGTCTTAAAGTGGTTTTAAATTACTAAATATTTGCCAAGCCGATGGATTTCTTTGCTTCAGAAAGGGGACAAGTAAAAAAAGGAGCTGTATAAGGTAACAGGTTCTCACCTAGGTCCATGGCTCTGTTCATCCCTTAGGTACTATATTTAACAAGTAAATTGCTGCCTTATAGAGTTTATATGAGTTTTGCTGGGGATAAGGGAAAGGGACAGCCACCTCCTGTATTCCTTGTTGTAATTGATCTTTTCTGCCTGTATTGTGAGAAACACTGACTTACAGAGTTCACGTAACAAAGATTTATTGTACATGGGAGTACGATCAATGCTGACCTATGTAACAAAGAAGTGGCTGATATAAACACCCTTTACTGGTGTGTCAAGTATCGACCCACAACAAAATAAACAGATAAAACCCAGAGATGTACCTGCAAATTACTGGATGAGCCCCCTCCAGCTCTGCGACAGACCTCCAAATGTCTCTGCATATCAAAATAATTGGCAGATCCTTCTTCTTACAGTCAAGATATTTCATAATGAGACTGCGTGTTCAGTGTAGATAACACATTGTCACTAGTGTCCTGTTTATTCTTTCTTTCTTCTATACGTTATCTAGAGCGAGTGCTTACTTTAACCCCTTCAGCCCCGGAAGGTTTACCACCCCGATGACCAGGCCATTTTTTTGCACTGCGTTACTTTAACTGACAATTGCGCGGTTGTGCGAGGTTGTACCCAAATAAAATTATTGTCCTTTTTTCCCCACAAATAGAGCTTTCTTTTGGTGGTACTTGATCACCTCTGCGGTTTTAATTTTCTGCGCTAGAATCAAAAAAAGACCGACAATTTTAAAGAAAAAAACAATGTTTTTTACTTTCTGCTATAAAACATATCCAATTAAAAAATGTAAAAAAATCTAATTTCTTTATCAATTTAGGCCAAAATGTGCTCTGCTACATATTTTTTGGTAAAAAAAAATCCCAATAAGCGTATATTGATTTTTTTTGCGCAAAAGTTATTGCGCCTACAAACTGTGGGATAAATTTATGGACTTTTTATTTATTTTTTACTAGTAATGGCGGCTATCAGCGATTTTTGGCGGGACTGCGACATTGGAGCGGACAAATCGGACACCTAATGCTGTGTACACATGACCGGACTTTTCGTCGGACTGAACCCCCGAAGGACTTTTCAACGGAGTTCCGACGGAGTACCAACGAAACGGACTTGCCTACACACGATCACACCAAAGTCCGATTGTTTCGAACGTGATGACGTACGACCGGACTAGAATAAGGAAGTTCATAGCCAGTAGCCAATAGCTGCCCTAGCGTCCTTTTTTGTCCGTCAGACTAGCATACAGACGAACGGATTTTTAGATCGGACTCGAGTCTGTTGGAAAGATTTGAAACATGTTCTATTTCTAAAGTCCGACAGATTTTTCGACAGAAAAGGTCTGATGAAGCCCACACACAATCGAATTGTTGGACGGATTCGTTCCGTTGGACCAGTTCGGTCGAAAAGTCCAGTCGTGTGTACACGGCATTACTGACACTTTTTTTGGAACCAGTGACATTACTACAATAATCAGTGCTAAATATGCACTGTTATGCCCCGTACACACGGTCGGACTTTGTTCGGACATTCCGACAACAAAATCCTAGGATTTTTTCCGACGGGTGTTGGCTCAAACTTGTCTTGCATACACACGGTCACACAAAGTTATCGGAAAATATGATCGTTCTGAACGCGGTGACGTAAAACACGTACGTCGGGACTATAAACGGGGCAGTGGCCAATAGCTTTCATCTCTTTATTTATTCTGAGCATGCGTGGCACTTTGTGCGTCGGATTTGTGTACACACGATCGGAATTTCCGACAACGGATTTTGTTGTCGGAAAATCTTATATCCTGCTCTCAAACTTTGTGTGTCGGAAAATCCGATGGAAAATGTGTGATGGAGCCCACACACGGACGGAATTTCCGACAACAAGGTCCTATCACACATTTTCTGTCGGAAAATCCTACCGTGTGTACGGGGCATAACTGTACTAATGACACTGGCAGGGAAAGGGGTTAACACTAGGGGTGATCAAAAGGTTAAGTGTGTCCCTAGGGCAGGGGTCTAAAACTGGCGCCCCTCCAGCTGTTGCAAAACTACAAGTCCCATTATGCCTCTGCCTGTTGGAGTCATGCTTGTAACTGTCAGCCTTGCAATGCCTCATGGGACTTGTAGTTTTGCAACAGCTGGAGGGCCGCCAGTTTGAGACCCCTGCCCTAGGGGGTGCTTCCTAATTGTGTAGTGGATGGACTCACTTGATGAACACAGAGATGTGTGTTCCTGATTAGCAGGAACACAAGATCACTGTGTTCATTCCTGTCAGAACGGCGGTCTGCCTTGTTTACATCGTCAGACCGCTATTCTACCTCTGGGGAGCGATCGCAGGTGACGTGATGTCCGCCGGACTCGCTGATTGGTTCCCTCTCTGGTCCCCGCTGGCTATTGCATGAAATGACGTACTGGTACGTCGCTTCGCGCAATAGAGCCGACCTGCCGCAATATATGTACTGTGGCTGGTCAGGCAAGTGGTTAAAAGAATGGCTAAATACCACATTTCTAAAGCTAGCCATACACTAGTAGATTTTTTAAATGTAAATTTATATAAATGATTATTTCAATAGTTTTGATGACTCGACAAATGTCATTCGAAAGTTTAGTTTGCGTTTAATATTCGATTTTAGAATGAATGGACGTTCTCAAACAAAAAAACACATATTCTATATACTTTGTTTGTCCTGCTCCTTTGAATTTTCTCATCACTGCAGTAAAACACGAATGTCGATTTGACCCCACTCCTAATTAGAAAATGTAATGAATGTTCTAATAAAAGATTCCGAACAAAATTTTACTAGGGTATGACCAGCTTAAGATATCAAAAAGCATTAGCATCATAAAGAAAAATTTGCAGTCTTCTTTCACACCTTATTCCAGGCACCGAGGATTTCCAGGAGTCCAACAATGGCAGCTCCGTACTTCCCTCATCACAGGCGTACTTTAAAGTAGACCTAAATTCAAAAAGTGAAGATTTGCTCCGTTATAGGGCATATTTAGGAAAGTTAATTGTGCCAAAGCAGTACCATGAATAATGTTCCTTTTTTCTTGAATTCCTTCTTAACCACTTACCAACCAGGCTAATTCTGACATTTCTCTCCTACATGTAAAAATCACCATTTATTTGCTAGAAAATTACATAGAACCCCCAAACATTATATATGTTTTTTTTTAGCAAAAACCCTAGAGAATACAATGGCGGCCATTGCAACTTTTTATCTTGCACGGTATTTGCGCAGCAATTTTTCAAACGCATTTTTTTTGAAAAAAAAAAACAGTTTCGTGCTTTAAAAAAAACAAAAAAAACCCAATTTTTTTGTATAATGTGAAAGATGAAGTTACGCCGAGTAAATGGATACCTCACATGTCACGCTTCAAAATTGCACACGCTCGTGGAATGGCGCCAAACTTTGGTACTTAAAAATCCCCATATGCGATGCTTTAAAAATGTTTACAGGTTGCATGTTTTGAGTTACAGAGGAGGTCTAGGGCTAGAATTATTGCTCCCGCTCTACCGATCGCGGCGACACCTCACATGTGTAGTTTGAACTCCGTTTTCATATGTGGGCAGGACCTACGTATGCGTTCGCTTCTGCGTTGTTAATATTACTTTACATTTTTTAGTTTGACACTTTAAAAAAAATAAAAATAAATAATTGATCATTTTTATTCCTATTACAAAGAATGTAAACATCCATTGTAATAGGAATATGGCATGACAGGTCCTCTTTACAGTGAGATATGGGGTCAATAAGAACCCACATCTCACCTCTAGGCTGGGAGGCCTGAAATAAAAAAATAAAATAAAACTATCATGGCTTCCCAGCTGAGGCGACGCCATTTTTTTTAATGCATAGGCGGGGCGTGATGTCATAACATCGCGCCCGGCCTCTGATGATCATAGAGACTCCGGCGACCATCTGGTCTGCCCGAAATCTCTATGGTGAACATCTGGGGCCGGCGGATCCGCTCTCTGACTCACCGATCGCAGCGGTGAGTCGGTAGAAGCAGCAGAGGGCGGCGGGAGGGGGGGATGTCCCCTGCCGCTGCCTGTAAGAACGATCAAGCGGCTGACCAGCCACTATTATCATTCTTATGATGTAGGGAATCGCTGGCTGAAAAAGCCGATATCTGAATGATGCCTGTAGCTAAAGGCATCATTCAGATATACCCCCACAAAGCCAAGGACGTCATATGACAGCAAGCCGTCGGCAAGTGGTATATAGCAGGGCACTTTCTGGTATGTGAGTGTGCCTAGATCGGGGTCAGCAACCCATCAATTGCGGTCTACCTGTTGACTGCGGGTAGGTGACAGGTAGACGGCGAACAGGTCCCTGTGCCGCCGATTCCCGCCTTTTAGCTGGACCTTCTCCATCTCCCCCCCTTCATCCGCCGCTGTCATCCTCATGGCACAGCAGAGAGCATGAGGCAGCAAATCTCAGGACGGAGTGCCGGAGAAGCTAGCCAAATTAAATTTTCAAGTTAAACGGCAGGGATTGGTTGCTAGGACACAGGGAGGTCCTAGCAACAAGTCACCAGCTTGTTAATATGATTGAAAAGTCAATCTGGCAGCTCCCACTCCTGCCCTCTATCCAGAACTGTGCTACGTTCCACTCTCTCCCCTGTGTGCATAGTTAGGATCCTGCTTATGTGGTGGGGGGGTGTTGTTAAGGAAGCATAGGACACTACTATGCGGGGGCAGGAGGATGCAGAGGACACTGCCAAGGGGGAAAGGGAGGGCAGAGGGCACTATTGATGTGACGGGTGGTAGAGGACACTACTGTGGGGGGTTGGGGTTATGTGAAGGTCGTCAGATCAGAGGATACTGCTATGGGGGGGGAACAGAGGACACTACCATGGGGGAAGGTGATGTGAAGGAGGCAGAGGACGCTGCTATGGGCAGGGCCACCCGCATAGCAGTGTCCCCTACCACCCTTCACTTCACCCCCCCACAGTAGTGTCCCCCCCCATTGGAGTGTCTTCTTCCACCCTTCACATCACCCCCACAGTAGTGTCCTCTGCACCCCCTTTCCCCAATAAGTGGCCCCTGGCTCCCCTTTCCCTTGTAACAGTGTCCTCTGCCCCCTTTCTCTCCCTCAGACAGTTATTTTAAAAATCTTAATTCCAAGCAAGTGGCTGGGGATTCGGAATTTACTGCCCCCCTACCCCGGCACCCTAAGGTGGCTGCCTAAGCAGCCTTATGCTGGCGCCCAGCATAAGGCTAATTAGGTAGCCACCTTAGGGCACCAGGGTAGGGGGGGCATAAAATCCAAATCCCCAGCCACTTGATGGGAATTCCAATTTTTAAAATACCTGTCTCCCGATGATCCACTTTATTTTCCTCCTGCAGCAGCTGAAAGACAGCTTCTCCTTCTCTCCCTCCCACCAGCATACAGTAAATGCCTCCCCCACTGCCCCTTCCTCTTTTTTGATGCTGCCCGGCCCCCTGTCTGCTTTAATAAAAGTAAAAATTACTGACACCATCCACTGCCCTACTGACAAAGTCCACTGCCCTACTGACACCAATCTCTGCCCTACTGACACCAACCACTGCCCTACTGACTGACACCAACCACTGCCCTACTGACTGGACAGCCCTACTGACATCGTCCACTGCCCTACTGACTGACACCCTCCACCGCCCTACCGACTGGACATCCCTACTGACATCGTCCACTGCCCTACTGACTGACACCACCCTCTGCCTTACTGACACCATCCACTGCCCTACTGGCTGACACTGTCCACTGCCCTACTGACTGACGCCGCCCTCCCCTACTGACACCATCCACTGCCCTACTGACACCGTCCACTGCCCTACCTACTGACTGACACCGCAAAGACCTGTTTTTACCATGATGTCTGCCTCCATATAAGCACACAATGCAGAATGTGGCATGGTAAGTCAGTAATGTGGAAAATATCAGCTGTAGGGAGACCATGAGCAATACAGTCTTTGTGCTCTGTAGCAGCCAGAGTTCAGCCCACTATCATATATGCTCCTGAGTGGAACTACAGCCTCTTGTCATATCAGTCAGATTTACCCTCTCCTCCTGCTGGGCTACAGCAATATGAAGAAGGGAAATTTGCCTCTCATGCTTCTCTAGCTCTACTGAGATACTGATGTTATGATGCACCATTATCCTCTGGCTAGGAGGGGGAGAGCTAAAGCCAAGCAAAAGCAAGACTTCTCTGCAGAGTGCTGAGACTCCTGGGAGCTGTATAATGGGATGAATGGACTTCTTACATTACAAATTCCAATATGCACTGTGCAGTAGAAGGAGTGGGGAGAGGTTTTTTTTTAAATTAAACTGGTGTTAGAGAGAGAGCATCTCTGTCTGTATATTCATCTGCCATAACAGCAAAGATCCGAGCCTGAGACTGGGAGTGAGAAAACCTTGGGGCAGCGCAGCACCACCCACATCACCTGCACCACTGCAGCAGGGAGACTGGAACATCCACTCACCCTCTGCTTCCCACCGCTGATCACCAGAGGCTTTCGGGGAGAGACAGAAGGGGACCCCCCTTCTACAGCAACAGGTCACCGCAGCATTCTGGGGACTGATGAGAGGGCTATTTACCCATTTCTGATACTGCTAGCAGGGACTGGGCCACAGAGAGCAGGACACCAAGTATACCCAATCCATACCACAAACCAAGGATATGTGTGTGAACAGCTCAGGCTGTATGGGAATGAAGTCCTGTGCCCACCGCTATGAGTGCTGGCTGAGAAGGGAGCTTGTCTATGCTCCAGGCAATGGTAGAGAGTGGCTAGGCATCCCAGTAACCGCACATCAGGTCAAGACCTGCTGTATGATAGTGAATGGCAGTCTCAGCCAGGACCCCCACCAGGCCAAGCCCCCAACATGTTTCACTCCAAACCAAGAGCTTGCCCATAAGTAAGCTTTGGTTGGCGGAGTGAAATGCATAGGGTCCATGGCCTGGCTGGGGTCCAGGCTGATACTGCCATTCACTATCATACAGCGGGTCTTGACTTGATATGTGGCTCCCGGGATACCTAACTACTCCAATTCATACCACACCCACACTGCACTCTATACAGCACTTATTCCAAACCAAGACTCCACCTATACCAAATGAAACCAAAGAAATTTTGAAGCTCAACTTACTGAGCAGCCTGCGACAAACCGAATTGACCTGTCTAACAGTATGCGTTAAAAACAGGGGTTTAGTTTGCAAACATTTGCAAATACATGCGTAAGCTACAGGCCCCATCAAGGCACCCTGTTACCTGTCATCCCTAACTTTAATTTTTAAGAGTCTCCACAAGGCTTATCGGTAAGTTGAGCTTGGAAATTTCTTTGGTTTTATTTGACATATGTTGCCCTTCTAATGCTCCTAGCTGCAAAGCAGTGGCGGCTGGTGCACCATTTTTTTTGGGGGGGCAAACAAACTCCCCCCACCAGCCCCGCTCACAAGCCCACTTGCCCGCCAGTCCTGCACTTATCCCATCCAGGCCCCGGGCAGCTTCCCCAGCTTCTCCTCCCGGCCAATCTGATCGATCTCGGGACCCGCTTCCTGATTGGCTGGGAGGAGAAACAGGAATACAATAGCGAATGTTGATTGTCACAAGTGGGTGGGAGCACTGTACCCCGAGCCCACCCTTTTTAAAGCTTATTAGAGCCTCCAGCTCTAATAAGATGCTTCACAAAAAAATGAAAAACACGTAGAACTCTATGTGTCCGATGCCTCGTATAGAGAGTATAAGGGGCCGAGCGCACAGAGATTAGGGGGCCGCGCCCCTGCGCCCCTTATGGACAGGCTGCCGCTGCTGCAAAGGCTAGTTATAGATGGGGGCAGTGGCCATTTGTTTCTATTGCACCTGTACTAACCCTATACAGCATTATACTACTGAACCTTTACCGAATTTGAACCACATCTACCTTGCATCTGTATCCAGACTATATCATAGCTATACTGTACCTATACTGCATGTAGGTTAACTAGGGCTGTCAAGTCCAAAGACGCTCCTAAACTTAGAGCAGGTTAAACTTTACTACTGCTCACTGCTGCACTTGAGGTGGTCTTGCTACTGTTTATGTGGATCTGAGCGCCAAATATCATTTTATGCCTGGTCCTAACTGTTGATCACTTTGAATTCTAAATTCTATTATTACCATTGTAAATCCATTTTATGCTTGTCCAGTTACCAACCATATTGGGTGACAATATATAACGTTTTGCCTTTAGTTTGGTGCCTGTTTTCTTTAATATAGCAGTTCTACTGGGTACTAAGAATTACTTTATTTTTAATTCAGGGGGGTCTAGTTAACCACAAAATTGACCGGAATATTGAATTAATAATGCAAAACATTTTTAAGGGGATGACCATTGGAGCATTGTGCAAAACATAAAGAAGTTTAGGCATAAAAATCATCCTAAGGAGATTAGCCTTCCCTACCACGGACAACTGGAATTTAGACCATACCTTGGCTATATCTCTAATACGCCCCCAAGTAAAGGTGACAAATTGAGGGAAACATAATCCAAGGGGTTAGGGGTGAGATGAATACCTAGGTATTTGAATTAAGTACACACTGGGATGTTTTGCAAGGTAGTCACCTGGTTGTCAGGCTAGGCATCCAGCAACATCATGGACAATTTGGTTCAATTAATAACCAAACCTGAATATGTGCCAAACTCGGATATGACTGACATCGCCTCTCTCAGAGATTTAGAGGTGTCCCCGAGAAGTAACATGGTATCTTGTGCAAATAACATAATTTTCTCCTGTAGCCTTCCATATTGGAATCCCTGAATCTTAGGGTTCGTGCGGACCAGAGCTGCCAATGGTTCAACGGTGATAGCTAAAAGGAGAGGGGACAAGGGACATCCCTGTCGGGTGCCTCTATGCAAATGGAAGGACTGTGAAATCCGTCCCCCCTCTCTAATCTTTGCCACTGGAGTATCATACAACAGATGAACCCATGACAGAAAAGTGTCACCAAACCCAAACTTGGCCATTGTTGCCCACAGGTACTGCCATTTTATGCTGTCAAAGGTCTTATGGGCGTCCAGTGACAACAAAGCCCTATCTCCACTGTTGTCTGCCTGTATATTTAGATATAGTCTGGGCCTGTATATTTAGATATAGTCTGCGCAGGTTAATCGCAGTTGATTTCTGAGGCATAAAGCCGACCTGGTCGGCATGAATAATAGTAGAAATAGCCTTGTTCACTAAGTATTTCTTTCAATGATTTCCTGTGATATTGTATGTTAGTACACTCAGCCTGGTGTGCCGGAGGGGCTGAGGTTCTTGGAAAAGTTGAGGCAAAGAACAGAGGACCTATCCTATCCAGCAGCTCTAATGGGGGTTGCCCTTTCCCTTTCCTTTCCTCTGTCCCTGACTTCCACCCATGACCTGAGCCCACTCCCAACCACCTTTGGAAAACCTATGTCAGCTTACAACCTGCAATCTTTGTATCTGAAATCATCTGATTCTACAGTCATGGTACAGAATCGATTTGTAACAAATTAGACACTGCTGAACATTTCCAGAAACCGCTGCTTAATTAGAGCGTGAGCCCAAACCATTAAGATGGTGAAACAGTACGACCCTGTTGTGCATTTGGAAGACGCTCTCGAGTTGCTTTGGAACACAAGGTAATGCTTCTGAGCATTCTTATTTCTAACATTCAGCTAAGCACTCTGTACACCCCTGGGAACTAAAGCCGTGTACTAAATGTACCAAATGTGCCATTTTAATGTGATCCTTAGGATTGATATTCATTTCTATGATCATGGTAAGCCAATAAAATAACAGAATTGTTAGTAAAGATTAAAGGCAAATATCACTTTTCTTGTGCCAGATGGGTGCCTATTTGCTTAAAATAAGACAACATTAAAAATATAACCGATGTCAGCAAAGTTGTCATCAAACTGGAAGTAAAAAGATGCTCTCTGCCTTTCCCTATAGGACTTATAGTTCCACGCAAGCTGCAGAGACGCCGCATATGCAAATCTGTTGTTTGCAGTTCTGCTGACATCAGTTATATTTTTAATGGTGTTTTGATTTAAAAAAAAAAAATGATTGTGTACTTTATTGCAAAAATGAATAGCAATTCCAAACATAACATTAAAAAGGCACGTTCTTATGGAAACGCAGGGCTGCTTGCAAAGAAAAACATTTATTGTTTGAAAAAAATGTATTTACCAACGGGGCATACGTTAAAGAGTTATTAAACCCAAAACCTAAAGACCCTTTTCACACTGAGGCGGTAAAACGCCGCTATTTTTAGCAGCACTTTTGCACTTTAGTAGCACCCCTGCTATCGGCCGAGAAAGGGTTAAAACCACCACAAAGCGCTGCTGCAGCAGTGCTATGCCGGCGGTACAGCGGCGCTGCCCCATTGATTTCAATGGGCAGGAGCGGTGCATACACCGCTCCTTCATCGCTCCAAAGATGCTGCTAGCTGGACACAGGCGCTTTTAACCCTTTATTTGGCCGCTAGTGGGAATTAAAAGTGCCTCGCTAGCGGCCGAAAAGCACAGCTAAAACTAGCTTTACTGCTAGTTTTACCACCAATGACCGCTCCGCCCCAGTGTGAAAGGGGTCTTAGTGAGACACAACTCCGGATGAAGGGGCACATATGGGGCACCTTTGAAAATCTGCATTGTCAGTCTTGGGGGAGGGGAGGGTTAGATGTACTAGCAGATTTAGATACAATAACAAATTGACGCTGAACAACAGCTTACACTGCAGTTACACAAGCAGTTACAGCAACAGTTTTTTTTTTTTTTTCTTATGGGATAAGGATTTTACATAAACAAACAAAAGCCGATCATTGTAAGTTCCCCTGTCAGTAGTAAATGGTTTGTCTCAACACTCTAACTGCTACATCTGCAGGAGAGCTGGTTCTGTTGAAAAACATCAGACTTACTGCCCAGATCACCAGGTGGAAATAAAAGAAAGAAAGCCTAATAAAGAAAAATTATGCAGACAACCATAGGCGTGCGCACAGGGTGTGTCGGGTGTGCCCAGGCACACCCTAATCACCCTGTGCAGCATAGATTCCCCCTACTGCCCTGGCTCCCCACTCCTTCCCTCTGCAGCACTTCTGGCTTCCCTCCTCTCCTGCCGGCTGTTGCTGCAGAGATGTTTTAGGATGAGTGAGGAAAGGGGCCGGTAAATATGTATTTATCAGCCCCTTCCCTTTCTGAATGAACATGGTGAGTGATGTGAGTAGTAGTGAGTAGTGTGTGTTTGAGCTTTGGTTGCGCACACCTATGCAGACAACCCATCTAAGAATTGGTAAGCTGCAATATAATACATGTTTTCTTTTGGGTTTAATACCACTTTAAAGATAGTCTTTCTAATCTGGCCAATTTCTAACTGTCGTGGATATTCCCCTGTACTCTTGCGCTATTAAGCGCCCTTTTAGCATAATGGTATAATACAGCTTTAAATAACCCGTGTTACTTAAACCCATGTCTCCTGCATTTCCCCAGTAAACAGATATAGTCACCTCTCTGATGTTGTTACCATGTTTCCCTGAAAATAAGACCTACCCCGAAAATAAGACCTAGCGTTACTTTCCAGAAAGGCTGCAATATAAGCCCTACCCGAAAATAAGCCCTAGTTTAAAAAGCTTGTAAAATCCTATAATCCATTCTATTACAGTAGTATATAATGTACAATGTGTGTGTTTCTGTAATATAATTGCGGGGAAGAGAGCTCCGGCGGGTCATAGAAGCACAGAGCGGCGCTACAACGAAGGTATTTGGCACATTTATATTACAGAAACACACACATTGTACATTTTATACTACTGTAATAGAGTGGATTATAGGATTTTACAAGCATTTTAATTCGGTTCCCACTGGGGATTCCTTTCAGGCAAGGAGAGAGAGGGGGAGAGAAGATAGCACATTACATGGTAAGACCTACCCCGAAAATAAGCCCTACTGTGTCTTTTGTTGCCAAAATTAATATAAGACCCGGGCTTATTTTCGGGGAATCACGGTGGCTCCATCGATCATACCAACTGCGTTGATTCCTTCCTGGGAGCCACCTTTATTCATATAATCAATAGAGCCTCATGCTTTCACAATCGACCAATCAAGCACAGACATTCCCTCAAACAGGAGGGGGTTATACAACAACCAATGAACAATGACTAGGGGAGTCTTATGGGCGTGTTTGGGTGGGGGGCAGCATGTACAATCTCCAGCCCTCTGTCTCTGTAAGCTATCCTCAGCATGATCACAGGAAGCCTGAGATCACGAACACTTCTCCCGACCACAACGATTCAAAGACTCCCGTCCTTATCGTTTGTTTGTGAATCCTTATTCTGCGTTGTTCAGAGATCAAAGCATACCCGGACTATACGACTGTCTCTGTGAACGAGAGATTATCTGCAGGTGTATGCTCATGGCACCACAAATATGTTGATCAGGCCTATAATGTCTTTGCAGAGCGAACCCCCCCCCCCCCAGACGATCGTTCTGTGCATCGCACAGGGGCCCTTCGCTGGCAGACATATCCCCACTCCGCAAAAACACTTCTCTACATCCCCAAGGAGCTTTCCACTACCAAATGGATCTCAACCAGCGTCAGTCTGCCCCAGTCAGCTCTTTAGAATGGGTTGCGGGAGTACTAACACTGGGGGACACTTATGACAATACATATTAAAATACATCTTCATAAAATTTCCACAACACAATGAATTATTAAACATTTGTAGGATTACTTTGTTCAAGCCTACTTGGGGGAAAGCTTGTTGGATGGTATAGACATTAGATATTTGGATCCCTCTGCACTCCCACGTCCCTCCTCTATATGTTTCAGGCAAACTTAAAGACTTAGGCCGTGTACACATGACCGGACTTTTCGACAGCAAAGGTCCGACGGAACGAATATGTCAGACAATTCGATCGTGTGTGGGTTTCATCGGACCTTTTCTGTCGAAAAATCTGACGGACTTTAGAAATAGAACATGTTTCAAATCTTTCCGACGGACTCGAGTCCTATCGAAAAATCCGCTCGTCTGTATGCTAGTCCGGCGGACCAAAAACTACGCTTAGGCAGCTATTGGCTACTGGTTATGAACTTCCTTATTCTAGTCCGGTGTACGTCATCACGTTCGAATCAGTCGGACTTTGGTGTAATTGTGTGTAGGGAAGTCAGTTTCGTTGGAGCTCCGTCGGAACTCCGTCGAAAAGTCCTTCGGAGTTCAGTCCGTCGAAAAGTCTGCTCGTGTGTATGCGGCATTACTCCACTTTTGTAGAGAAAATAACAATTCCTCCAGAGCAGTGGCGGCTGGTGAAAACTTTTTTTTTTGGGGGGGGGGGGTGTAAACCTCACCAGGTCCTTTCAGCAGGGCTGTCATGGGCACCGGACACCCCAAACTTTACAGCTCCACCAACCTCAGGATGTGTCTACCATCCATCACACTAAGCGCTGAATATTAACCACCTACTACCCAGGCCAATTCTGACATTTCTCTCCTACATGTAAAAATCATATTTTTTTTTGCTAGAAAATTACACAGAACCCCCAAATATTATATATGTTTTTTAGCAGAGACCATATAGAATAAGAAGGCGGTCGTTGCAACTTTTTAATCTCACAGAATATTTGCGCAGCAATTTTTCAAACGCGTTTTTTGAAAAAAAACAAAAAACAGTTTCATGCATTAAAAAAAAAAAAAAACAGTACAGTTAGCCGAATTTTTTTGTATAATGTGAAAGATGATGTTACGCTGAGTAAATAGATACCTAACGTGTCACGCTTCAATGGCGCCAAACTTCGGTACTTAAAAATCCCCATAGGTGACGCTTTAAAATTGTTTACAGGTTACATGTTTAGGGTTACAGAGGAGGTCTACTGCTAGAGTTGTTGCTCTTGCTCTAACGTTCCGGCGATACCTCACATGTGTGGTTTGAACGCCGTTTACATATGCGGGCGCGACTTACGTATGCGTTCGCTTCTGCGAGCGAGCACGAGGGGGACAGGGGCACTTTACTTTTTTTTTTCATTTAAAGGGCAAATAACGGAAAAATAATATAGCGTATACAATTGCGACACAAATCATATTTTAACTGAATGTTATTAAAAATTACCTTTCCTTTTCAATCTGCAGCCACTGTAATTTTCTGAAAATGCAACGCAATATGGCTACCTGGAGTTGTTCAGTACACAGAATGTGTACTGACCGCCCCCAGAAACATAATTTCCTGCTTGTGTGATTGTCTCACCAGTTTTCCCAGAGGTCTGCCTAAGATACAAGTCAGTTTCAGGCATCCCCTGCAGAAGCCCGCTGACAGCTGATGACTCATCGATTGTTAAGGACGCCGCGACCTGCTTCCTGACCCGCTCCTTAACAACTAGCTAAAATTCACACTAGACATAATGTACTAATGAGTCGCAACCGCGCTGCAAACGTGCTGCAACCGCATGCCGGTGCGGTTGCAGTGCTTTACCATAGATTTGAATGGAAGGCGTTGAAAGGCTTCAAATGCCTCCAGACTTGATGTGAGGCTTCAATTTTGAAGCGAAGTGACGCTAATGCTTCATGTTTTGATAATGTAAACAGCAACCTTTGTTGTCCATTGTATCATTTGCATAGGCGTTTGAGGGGCAGTAAAAATGCCCCTTTAAACGCCTGCTTTTAATGCCAGAGTGAACTTAGCCAGGGCAATATAATGATAAAATAAAACAGGCCAGCCTGCTCTGCAACCACTACCTCTCTTTATTATGCATTTAGGCTGGAGCATGGAGCATCTATCCATTTGTTCCATATTTTTTCAAGCTTCAAACGTTTCGATGAATATAGGTATGTTGTTCAAACATAACATGTTTATCCAGTTCCCGGATCCAGTCCCCCAGGGTAGAAGGATTGGGCGAGACCCAATGAGAGGCTATCAACTTATGGGCCATAAAAAGTGATCTTATAATGACCACTACCTAATCATGTTCCTGATTGTTTGGGATTTATATACTCAGTGGGTCTGTTAAAGGGGACATTGGCTGGTGTCCTGAAGAGCTCTGTCCAGATACTGTCCAATAAAAGAGAAGGGACTTTGTTCTACTTGTTCTACTTCTACTTTAAGCAGAAAGGAAGATTAAGTCCTCAATGTACATAGTTTTTATTCTGGAGTATCCCACCACTACCCTCATCCCTATCCAAGTTCTCCAAAAAAAAAAAACCCAACAAAAACATCCCCTAGACCAGAGGTAGGCAACCTCGGCCCTCCAGGTGTGGTGAAACCACAAGTCCCATGAGACATTGCAAGACCCTAACAATCACAGGTATGACTCCTAGAGGCAGAGGCACGATGGGATTTGTAGTTTCAAAACAGCTGGAGTGTCGAGGTTGCCTACCCCTGCCCTAGAATGTTTTTTGGAGAAGAGTGAATGAGTCTGGACAAGTAATCCCTGTGGCTCCTACAGGGGTAGCACTACATTTGTTCTTTGTGAATAGGGGCAAAATTAAATGTCATCAGCTTACTTTCTCTTCGGGTTAAATGTTATTTATAGAGTGAGTAAGGAAATTACCACATTTTGGTCACTAGATGGAGCTGATAAATATAGTAAATTCATATTTATATCTTATTATTTCCAGCTGTCGGGGCTGGGCTCAGCCCTTCCTTCTCAGAGCAGGCCGCTCAGCTGTCCGTTAATTGCCAGCTCCAATCTTTTCCACAGTGACTCACCTGATGATGATACCCTGCTCGTCAGTCCTGCTGGTTACTTAAGCTGTTTTCTTTGCCTTCATCAACATATCAGAGACTCCCTCCTGTGTACCTGTTAAAGACTTGCTTGGCTGACGTCCCTTCTGGTCCCTGATCCTGCTTGCTGTTCCACTACGCTGATTCTCTGGTTTCCTGATTTCCTGGCTTGTCCTGAAGTACACTGATCCCTGGCTCCCTGACATCCTGGCTTGTCTGACTATCCGTTCCAGTTACTCTGGCTATAATTTGACTATGTTTGCTGTTTACCTTTTACTATTATTATTAAACTAGTGTGATTTTTATTGCACTTCTGTCTCGGTCTGATTAATGATTTCTGACACCAGCTCCAGCTTTGGGTCATAATCCAGTATTTTCCTGGTTCTGTCATGGTCAGGGGTCAGGCTCAGAGACTAGCAGCTATAGCAGTAGAGAGGCTCCCACCGACCAGCAGGATCCGTATACAAGCAAGTCACCCTGGCGGATGACGTAGGCTCCCCTGAGGAGCTGGGTCCATTATTCACCAGAGCTCCTGATGGTGCAGATGGGTTTTGCTGCATGTTAGTACCAGGTTTTAGTCCTCAGGATCACCCCACTAGGAGGTGAGCAAGTTGGGGTACAGTAGCAGATATAGCAGGTAGAGACCAAGCAGAAGCATAGTCAATAAACAAGTCAAAGGTTGGTAATAAGTGGTTGCAGGTTGGGATCAAACGGAAGTGTAGTTGAGTAATAAGTCAAAGATCAGTAACGAGTACTAGCGAAGATACGGATTGCAGCAGGAGTGACAAGAGAGAAATATTAGCTGGAAAGAGCACAATAATCTAGCAAACAGGAAGTACAAATGCATTTATATATTATTTGGCAAAAATCCATAAAAGTTTGACCAACCCTCTGGGGCGATTTATTGAAAGAACTTTTATACAAAAAGGGAAGTTGGATGGTAACTGCCGATGTTGTTTCATTATATACTTTTATACCTCATGATTTAGGTTTAATGGCAGTTGAATATTAAATTAACTAAATATGACTTATCCACAGACCAAAGGTATTTTATTATGGACCTGCTGAAATATGCATCTTCCCAAAACTTCCCAAATGTCCTTCTGAGTTGGTTATGTGAGAAAGATATATAGATGACATCCTCCTCCTTAGGATTGGATCATTGGAATCCTTTCAAGACTATATGGTCACTTTAACCACTTCCTGGCCTGCTCATGTGCATATACTGCGGCAAGTTGGCAGCCCTGTGTGATCCGCCGTACAGGTACATTGGCTTCTTTAAGAGCCTTAGCAGGCAGGGGACCTGATGCGCATGGCCAGTGGTCGCAAAGCCCGCCAGCCACCCGCGATCGCAGGCACGAGAGCCAAAATGGGGATCTGTGTGTGTAAACACACAAATCCTGGTTCTGTCAGCGGAGGAGAGACAGATGGTCCGCGCCTAAAGATTAGGAACAGCGATCGGTCTCCTCCTCCAGTGAGTCCCATCCCCTCACAGTTAGAAACACCTAACAGAGAACACATTTAACCCCTTGAGCGCCCCCTAGTGTTAACCCCTTCCATGCCAGTGACATTTACACAGTAATCAGTGCATTTTTATAGCACTGATTGCTGTATAAATGTCAATGGTCCTAAAAACGTGTCAAAAGTGTCCGATTTGTCCGCCGCAATGTCACAGTCCCAATAAAAATCAATGATCGCCACCATTACTAGTAATAAAAAAATTTAAACAAAAATGCCATAAATCTATCCCCTATTTTGTAGACGCTATAACTTTTGCGCAAACCACTAAATATATGCTTATTGAGACTTTTTTAACAATAATATGTAGAAAAATACATATTAGCCTAAACTGATGAAGATTTTTTTTAAATTTTGGGATATTTATTATAGCAAAATGTAAAAAATATTTTTTTTCTTCAAAATTGTCGCTCTTTTTTTGTTTATCAAATACCACCAAAAGAAAGCTCTATTTGTGGGAAAAAAAGGATGTCAATTTTGTTTGGGTACAGTGTCCTACGACCGCGCAATTGTCTGTTAAAGCGATGCAGTGCCATCTCGCAAAAAATGGCCTGGTCATTAATGGGGTAAATCCTTCCGGGGCAGAAGTGGTTAAACCATAGAGATAGGGGTAATAAATTAGACTATGAAGCCAGCCAAACTGAAATACACTTTTTTGATCTAATGATAACCTGAGAGAGAACAAGTTTCATTACATCAACTTTCTTCAAACCTACGGATCGCAATGCATACATTCAAACAGATAGCTGACATTACCAACCTTGGCTGAGGTCTATTCCCCATAGCCAATTTTTACAAACTAGAAGTAAAAGCAGTAGACTTTGTGATTACTCTACTTAAGCTGAAATTTTAAAAAATTGTTTCATAAAGAAGGGATACGTGGCTCAATAATTGGATGTGGACATTCGCTTTGTCAGCAATTTGGATAGGAATAGTTTGCTGTGTGCAAGACCCATACAGGTGGAAGATATATCCAATAGGGACAGAGTGTCCTGGTCCTTTATTACCTCCTTCTCTTCCAAGCATTATTTTGTAAAACACAATATAGACAAACATGGCATATTTTGTGCAATGACAGTGTACTGGGGCCCATTTTGCCATCTAAGCTGCAAATAATTTTTCTTGGTGTTCCTTCCTTGAGAAACCACATTGTCCCCAATATTTATGATCCCTCTATATATCCAACTTTTTTTCACAGTGTAAAGGATGCAGTATCTTTTAAATCAATATTTGTTCACATAAAAAGGAGGTTGCTTTTGTGTCCACTACCACTTTACGCAGTCCCCGTTTCAAACTTTTCATTACATGTTCTACTACTAACATCTTTTACTAACATAGTTTATCTCTTGCTGTGCCCATGTGGCCTAGAGGAAAAAAGGTAGGTCCACCTGAGCACTTCAGGTCTGCTTGGGTGAACACTTGGGCAACATCAGATGTGGTTTTAGGGGACGTAGTGTCTCTAGGCATTATACCATAGCCCATAATAAGGACTCTACTGGTACTTTATACAGGAATAGATAAATTTGTTCCACATTGGAGCTAGAAACAAAATGGATATACAATGTGAAATTTTATGCCCCCTTTGGGTTAAGTGTAGACTAATAACCCACAATGCCCTTTCCTTGATCAACAATTGTTTCCCCTTCCTATTTTTGTTTGAAATTTTTTTTCTCAATTATATAGTGAGATATTGTTTTGTATTTGTTATTTTATTTAATTATATCAATTATACAAGAAAGTTATATCAGGAATGAATATGTTAAACATTTGACTAATGTACACGCATGTGTATTTTGGATGGAAAATTTTTGATTGTCTTACCTTTTTAGATAGATGGCCTTTTTGTTTTTTTCATATCTAGCATTGATTATATTTTTATTTTTTGGAATATATATCCTTTTATTAATAAAGATATTTCTCATACAGTTTTTGAGATTGGAATTTCTTTATACATTTTTTTTAATACATTCACCATCCAGGATATAATGTTGTTTGAGGCATTGCTGGTGGACTTCCACTTGTGAGCTTGTTAACACATACTCTATTTGCAATTCAAAGTGAGTCCTGGCTGAGCTGAAAGTGAGGCTTGGTATAGCTTCCTGGATCGGTGTCCATATTGAGGTTTCATTTCAAAATGAGGCTTGGTTTTACTACACATATATAAACATATATATATTGTGATGATATGCGAGGTGAGGTAATGGACAGTCTATATATATTTCACCTCGCATGCGTTCTGTTCTAAGAGACTGAAGCAGAATCCGGCCCGGGTTTATCCAGCCTCTGTGGCAGGCTTGGTTACTTGGTTATGTTGTGGTCCACTTGAGTCCACACTCAGGTGGACTTTAAATGAGCAGGAAGAGAGCACAGGAGAGCTCTGACCTGAGACTCAGAAGGGAATCTAAGAGAGAGAGCTCTGTTTGGATTTAAAAAGAAGGTTTGCTTTATCACATGTTTTGTGGGTGACGGGGACCAGCCCCACACCTTATAGAGAGGAGTCTACTGTATTGTTTAGAGCCTGACGACACGGATTTGCTTTACTATTTTGTTTGTTTATTTTTAATACTTTGCAAACCTCTGCTAAATAAACCTGACAACCCACCAGATTTTAAAGAAATTGCCTGCACGTTGAACTTGTTTTCCAGAAAAGGTGAGCCCCACAAGCTAATCTCCCACACGTGGTGGACTCAGCGGACAATTTCTAAAGATGGAGGAAATTTTAAAGGCCCTGCTACAGGCCAATGCAGCTCAGCAAGAAACCAACCACCAAGTCGCTGAGGCAGCTGCAGCACATCAGGCGGCTCAGCAGGAGATGAACCGGCAGTTCGCAGAGGCTCTGGTGGAATTGAAAAAGGGGTTTGCACCTCCTATGCTAGTGGAACCAAAGTTGGTATGTGCCTCCTACCACCTACAGAAGATAACACCTGCTGATGATGTTGAGGCATACCTTGCGACTTTGAGAGTCGCTATCCGCAAAGGATGGCCAAAAGAACAGTGGGCGGGTCTGTTAACACAATTTTTGACAGGAGAACCTCAAAAGGCCTACTTTGATCTGGAACCGGATAAGGCCCAGGACTATGAGACTGAAGACAGAGATACTCACACACTTGGGTGTCACCATGGCAGTCTGGGCCCAGCACGTGCATCAGTGGACCTACTCCAGTGGCAAGCTACTCCGTTCTCAAATGTTTGACCTGGTCCATCCCACCAGGAAGTGGTTGCAGCCAGAGCCCTTACAGGCCCTCAGATCGTGAAGCGCATGGTAATGGACCACTACCTGTGTGCGCTCCCTGCTGCTCTGAGGAGATGGATCGGACATTGGGACCCTAAAACTGCAACCCAATTGGTGGACCTAGTGGAGAGGTACACTGCTGCTAAGGACTTGATGAACCCGTCTACCCTCCACTTTGGTGTGTCTAGGGGTGCAAGATCACCCAGTGGTTCTGGTAAGACTGTTTCAGGGTTCAAGAGCATAGGGAAGATTGATAAGGCTGCTGTTACAGCTAATGAGACTGTGGGTCCTAGATCTGGAGACTGGCCAAAGAAGCCAGGAAGGTCTTTGGGACCATTAATGGAACTGGGGGTAGAGCACATACAGTGTTATCGTTGCCATGCATTAGGGCATATTGCTGCAAACTGTCCTCTAAATGATCAACCTATGCAATGTGATTATGCTTATATGAAAAATCGCATATCTCTTTTTTGCACAGGTCACATGTACTGCATCATGTCAGGGTCGCTTTGAAAAACAGATGTGTGTTATTTTGGTAGCTGGAAAGCAACTCACAGCCCTGCTAGACTCTGGTAGTGTGGTGACCCTAGTCAGAAATGATTCTGTAAACCCCATAAAACTACACCCCAGTACTATCGGGGTAATTTGCATCCATGGGGACACTCGGGACTACCAGACAGCTGTGGTTGAGGTTGATACCCCTTGAGGCAGTGTGACACATTCAGTGGAGGTGGTGCCTTTAGTGCTTCATGAAGCTTTAGTGGGGAGAGATTTTCCCCATTTTTGGAGATTATGGGAGAGCAAACGGAGGCTGGTAGATAGAGCTCCCCCTGCTGGGGAAGCACGGGAGATCTCACCATACCCTTTTTGCCAAAGAGAAGGGGAAGCTGTTGGGAGGATCGAGGAAGCCGGAGATCCTCTTCCTTTCCCTGTCATGGCTGGGGAGCCGGAGGACCTGAAAGCTAGCTCCCAGCCTGAGGGTAACGAACAGGAAAACATCCTTGACCCTGACAATGAAAGTAGCCAGAATATGGTACCTGACTTAGAGGTCAGGAGAGAGGAGTTCTGTACCGAGCAACTGCGAGATGTCACCCTCATTAGAGCCAGAGAAAACGTTAAGATGGTGGATGGGAAACCGGTAGATTCTAACTGGGGGGTGTCTTTCCCCTACATGGCCCTTAAAAACGATTTACTGTATCAGGTGGTAGAACGCGGAGAGGATGAGGTAGAACAGCTACTGGTTCAAAAACCCTTCCGCAGGCTGGTGCTAGATCTGGCCCATGGTCATGTACTAGACCAGGGAGAAACTCACCCAGAGATTTCTATGGCCCGGGTTGTATGCAGATGTCAGGGAGTACTGTGAATCGTGCCCCGAGTGGCAAATGTCGGGGTCCCGGGGTCACCAGCATATTCTGATAATCCTGGACTATGTGACACGCTATCCTGAGGCCATACCCTTGCATAACACCTCTACTAAGGCTATCGCCAAGGAGTTAGTCCAGGTGTTTAGTTGAGTGGGGATCCCAAAAGAGATCTTAACCGATCAGGGCACCCCATTTATGTCCAGGGTTTCCAAGGAACTATGTAAATGATCCAAAATCTCCCATCTCCGTACCTCTGTCTACCATCCCCAAATAAATGGTCTTGTGGAAAGATTTAATAGAAGTTTGAAAAGTATGCTGAAAAAGATGGTTGACAAAGATGGGAGAAATTGGAATTTTTTGCTACCATATCTCATGTTTGCCATATGAGAGGTTCCGCAGGCATCCACAGGCTATTCCCCCTTTGAGCTCTTGTATAGCAGACATCCCAGGGGGCTGCTGGATGTCACCAAAGAAATATGGGAAGGAGAGGCCACCCCATATAGAAGCATTATAGAGAATATCTCCTTGATGCGGGATCGAAACGCAGCTGTCCTGCACATGGTACGGGAAAATATGGTGCAGGCCCAGAAGGCCCAGAGGAGGGTCTATGATCGGGTGCCAAGGTACGTGCTTTCAGCCTCAGGGACTGGTACTGGTTCCCACGGTTGAAAGTAAGTTCCTAGCCAAGTGGCGGGGTCCTTTTGAGGTTGTCTAAAGGGTAGGTGAGGTAAACTACAAAGTCTACCAACCAGGGAAAAGGAAACCACCATTTATCATGTGAATCTCTTAAAGCCCTGGAAGGACATAGAGACTTTATTGGCCGCATCCCTGCCCCCAACAGACTGGGTACCGGTGACACCTGATGTCCCCATAACGGATTCCATGTCCGTGGCACAACAAAGTGATGTTAGGGGGTTTGTGTACAAAAATAGAGACTTTTACTCCCCCCTTACCCGGACTGACCATTGTGATCCAACATGATATAGTGATGGAACCAGGGGTTTGCGTAAATATAATATTAGAAATTTAGTAAATATAGAAAATGTATGGAGGGAGCTGAAACTTTGAGTTGCCAAGCAAAAGCCAAGAAACCCTAAGGGTTTAGAGATAACCTACCACAAGAAACAGCTGTGTTTACCAACAAGGGTTTCTCCACCAAGTACTAAGTCATGTTTTGCTTGAGAATCAAATACTTATTTTACTTACTGAACTGAAACTCAATTTATAACATTTGTATAATGTGTTTTTTCTAGATTTTTGGTTGATATTCTATCTCTATCATTTAAAATACACCTATGATAAAAATTATAGGCCTTTCATTTCTTTGTAAGTGGGCACACTTACAAAATCTGCAGGGGGTCAAATAATTATTTTCCTTACTATATATATATATATATATATATATATATATATATATATGTGTGTGTATATATATATATATATATATATATATATATATATATATATATATATATATATATATATATATATATATATATGTGTGTATATATATATATGTGTGTATATATATATATATATATGTATATATATATATATGTATGTATGGATAGATAGATAGATAGATAGATAGATAGATAGATAGATAGATAGATAGATAGATAGATAGATAGATAGATAGATAGATTATCTCACAAAAGTGAGTACACCCCTCACATTTTTGTAAATATTTTATTATATCTTTTCATGTGACAACACTGAAGAAATGACACTTTGCTATAATGTAAAGTAGTGAGTGTACAGCTAGGAGCGCAAGGTCTCTAACATCCACCCGCTCTGTGATGTTGTCATGGAGGAGGGGAAGAGAACTCCAGTGGCAACCTGTGAAGCTCTGGTGAACTCCATGCCCAAGAGGGTTAAGGAAGTGCTGGAAAATAATGGTGGCCACACAAAATATTGACACTTTGGCTCAAAATTATTGGCTATTATTGGCTATTAAATTGCACCTAAATACTACACTTAGTGGCACTTTCTTCTTTTCTTCTTCCACTCTCTACTGTACATTGTAGCAAAGTGTGATTTCTTCAGTGTTGTCACATGAAAAGATATAATAAAATATTTACAAAAATGTGAGGGGTGTACTCACATTTGGGAGATACTGTAATATATATATATATATATAGATACCAAGTTCCAAGTTCCAAAGGTTGCTGCACTTAAAAATGTGTTACTTTATTCCATCAAATCTTTGGAAAAATATTACAAAGCAAGTAGAGTCATTCCAGACAAAATTGTTACAATCATCTGTTCAGACAAAGATTAAGTTTCAGGCTGATTTGTTCGCTCCCTTCCTTAGATCAGTCAGAACACATCTGAAGGTTTTCACCACAATCATCTATTTTATATGTGTTTCACAAGCATCATCACACATGGAATCAATATGGTTAATCATTCTCAGTTTCTATCCAATCAATGTTACTGAATACTAATCTTATACCATAGACACGAGAAATAGCTAATCGCACGGCCAATAATCTCAATATCTCATTGTCATCCTGCGATTCATCCTATTTTGAGATCTGAAAGACATATATATGCATAAAAAGATATATATCTTCAATAAATAGATGTAAAAATCTGCTCAGTCACAACACAGAACCAATAACCTAATAAATAAACAAATAAAGTTCTAAATCCACATTTAAACCGCGTGGGGCAATTGTATTCAAAAAATTGATCCAGTTTACCTCTTTTTTTTTTTGAGGGTTAATTCACGACCCCCCTCTTCTGTTTCTTTCAATCCCCTCCAGGACCATATATTTCAATTGTGACACACTATGTCCAAATTCAATAAAATGTCAAGCAAGTAGTAGCTGTGTTAATTTATCCCTAATGGAATATTTGTGTCTTGTGATTCTATCCTTCACTTTCTGTGTAGTTTCACCAATGTATACCAATCCACATGGACATTTGATGGCATATACTACAAATGATGACTGACATGTATAGTGTCCCCTAATGGGAATAATGAAACCTTTATGGAGGTGTGTGAAAAATTTACCCTTGATCATGGAGTTACATTGAATGCATGATAAACAGGGTTAAGAACCTAGATTTTTTGGTCCCAAAAACGTTTTTTTTTGTGTTGTTGATGAAAATTGATCAGATCTAATTAATCGCGTATTGTTCTACCCTTCCTATAAGATGACATAGGAGGACACCAGAACTCCTGAACCATAGGATAACTGGTTCTGAGTAGATTCCAATGTTTGTTAATTATTTTAGCAATTCTGTGTCAAAAAGGATGGTATTGCATAATAAATCGTTTGATCGATTTTTTTGGGGTCCTAATACTATCCATACTGGACCGTTCCTTTTTAACCAAGGCTTCAGGATATTTTCTATCAATCAATTTTGTCTCCATCTCATCAAGCCTCTGACTACAGCGCAGCGGATCGCTAACTATCCGCTGAACCCTCATCAGCTGACTCCTGTGGATGGAGGCAAAGACATTGGGGGGATGAAAACTATTAAAATGTAATAGTTGATTGTGATCAGTAGTTTTCACAAAAAGATCACTTGTAATTGTCATATTTTCAGGTTTTAACATAGTATCGAGAAACGAGATTTGAGTAGTACCTATTTCAATATTAAATTTGAGACCGGGAACAAGATGGTTAATATTAGGGTTGTCCCGATACCGATACTAGTATCGGTATCGGCACCGATACCAAGCATTTGCCCAAGTACTTGTACTCGGGCAAATGCTACCGAAGCTTCCACCGATACCTTGATAGTCAGCAGTGATCGGCGCGTGGGGGAGTTACAAGCTTCTCCCCCCGCGGCTTTCAGCTGCTTTAGTGACATACAGCGGTGATCGGTGCTTGTAACTCCCCCACACACGATCACCGCTGACTGTCCCCTCATCCCCCTTAGTCCCCCTCCGCTGTCCTGCTCCGTTGCTTTGTCCCCCTCCGTTCCTCTGACCCCCTCCACTGTCCTCCTTCTTTGCTCTGTCCCCCTCCGTTCCTCTGTCCCCCTCCGCTGTCCTGCTCCGTTGCTTTGTCCCCCTCCGCTGTCCTCCTTCTTTGCTCTGTCCCCCTCCGCTGTCCCCATCCGTTCCGGCTTTCCGCTGTCCCCCTCTCTCTTCCTCTGTCCCCTCCGTTCTGCTGTCTCTCCCCTGTGTGAATGGACAGAGTCAGCTGACTCTGTCTATTCACATAACTGAAACATTGTAATCACCTGTGATTACAATGTGTCAGTTTATGAATGGAGAGGAGCCGCTGTCTTCTCTCCATTCATTGTCAGTGCAGCTGAGGCTGCAGAGAAAGGGACTGGGGAATCTCTATCCTCTGTCTCTTTCTCTGTCTCAAGGGGGAGATATCAGAGGTCTGTTAAGACCCCTGATATCTCACCAAAGCCCCCCAACAGGGCTGATTTAAAAAAAAACACACACACATAGTGCAATAAAGAATAAAAAAAATTAAATTGTAAAAAATAATAAATGTAAATGAAAAAAAAAAACGAAAAAAAAAAAACAAAACACACACACACCGTTCACGCCCCCCCCCCCCCCCCCCAAAAAAACCCAAAAAAAACACTGTCACGTGACATTAAAAAAAAGTATCGGTAATCGGTATCGGCGAGTACTTGAAAAAAAGTATCGGTACTTGTACTCGGCCCTAAAAAAGTGGTATCGGGACAACCCTAGTTAATATATTTATCAAATAAGAAAAGGGTATCCGTGTTCCCATCCCATACAGCAAAAATATCGTCCACAAATCGATACCATCCCTGGTAGTGTTTAAGGAACATATCATTAAGAAATATATAAGATGTTTCTATCATATTCATGAAAGAATTTGCGTATGGGGGTGCGACATTATAAGCCATCGATGCATCTTTCAGTTGTAAATAATGAGTATCTTTAAAAAGGAAATAGTTCTGCTCAAGTACAATTTTGAGTAAATCCAATACAAACCTCAATATTCTGTGTTTTATATATACCGGACTGGATCTGCAGCCGCCGACAAGCCTCTATCCCAAGTTCATGTGGAATTATTGAATAAAGACTAGAGACCTGCCATGATACCAGAATGGAATCGGCCGACAGTCTAATAGCCTGAATTTTAGATAGGAAATCAGAAGTGTCTTTTATATAGGATTTTGTGTTCAACAATAGCGGTGTTAAACATTTATCAAGATACTGCCCTAAAGAAGCTGTGACCGATTCCATCCCAGATACAATGGGACGTCCCGGGGGATTGACAGGATCCTTATGGATCTTAGGTAAATTGTATATCACCGGTGTAATAGGATGTTCAGAAATTAAAAAATCCACAGTTTCATTATCTATGATTTTGTTTTTTAATGCAGTGGTCAAAATATCCTTAATTCTTTTTTGTACCTTAAAAACTGGGCATGTGTCTAGTTTTCTATAAGAGTCCTTTCACACTGGGGCGGTTTGCAGGCGCTATTGCGCTAATAATAGCGCCTGCAAACCGACCCGAAAGTAGCGACGCTTTACTGCCGACGCCCGCCCCAGTGTGAAAGGGCCCTAAGTGTTAGTGTCCTCAAGCTGTTTCATCACCTCTAGCTCATATGTTACGGTGTCCATTACTACAATAGCACCCCCCTTATCGGCCGGTTTGATAGCTATTTCGCGCCGAGCCGACAAGGAGTTCAACGCCAGTACCTCATCTTTACTTAAATTGTTTGGTGTATGGTCTTTTTTTGTTTCATCACGCACAAATCTTTCTTGAGTAGCCCATATTAGACACACGGCTCAAAATAGCCAATTTTTAAAACAGAAAGGAAGAAAACACGTTTCATACATTCTTAATGATTTCTAAAAAAAAAAAAAAAAAAAAAAAAAAGTTTAAGCTTAAAGTGACTTTAAAGCAAATTTTTTTTTTAAATAACAAACATGTTATACTTACTTGCTCTGTGCAACAGTATTGCACAGAGCGGGCCAGAACCTCCTCTTCTAAGGGTCACCTGCTGATACTCTAGGCTCCTCTTCTTCAAGTCACTAGCTATGGGAACACTCATGCGGGCTTGTTCCCGGGCGTCTATTAACACACACAGCGTGGCTCGGCTCTGCTCCCCTTCCCCTCTTACTGGATATAAATGACAGCAGCAGACGCCAATGGCTCCCGCTGTTCTTAGCCAATCCCTTGAATGCAGGAAGAGAGAGCAGAACCTCCTTTACTGAGGTCCCCTGCTGGTGCTCTGGGCTCCTCCTCTTCTTCAAGTGCCCCCATAGCAAGTCACTTGCTATGTGGGGTACTCGTACAGGCTCAATCCTGATGTGGACTATGTGCATCTCTTGACACACACAGCGTGGCTTGGCCCTGCTCCCTACTTATTGGATTTGACTGACAGCAGCAGAAGCCAATAGCTCCAATTGCTCTTAGCCAAGCCTGTGAATGCAGAGATAGAGAGCAGAATGGGTCTGGTAGCGGGGACAGCGCTGGATCGAAAGTGGTGTCAGGTAAGTGCTTAGGGAGCGGGGTGGGGAGACATAGACATTGGAAGGCATATAATGCATTAAAGTAAAAAAACCTTCTGGCTTTAGAGCCACTTTATAACTTAAGATTAAAGTTCAGTCATTTCGAGGATAGAGAAAAAAAAAGGTCTCCCGTGATTGATCAGGCAATTACATTTAAATAAAACATCAGAAAATGAAAGTATAGCTTGTGTTTAGGAATGTGAAACTTTTAAATTTTTTCATGTTTAAATTTTAATACATTATATTTTAAAGACACCATTTACCAGTGACAGGGGAGCTTCATCTTAAGCGTTGCTGTGTTTTATTTGATTTATTATTTATGATTGCTACTGTTCCGTTCTGATAGGATGTAATCTATGGAAAGCAGAAAATCTCCAAAGGGAGAGGCAATTTGCCTGTGACTGATGATAAATCCACCCCAATGCCGAACATACAAAAAAATAATTGGGAATATTTTTAATCAGGAGGTTTTAAGGGAACAATGCCAGGTACATGGTGATCACGTATTATTACTTCCCTTATGCATGTACTTGACACGTTTAATTCAATTTTATATTCATGGATCACTCTTTAGTATATTAACATCAACATTTGCCATTTAAATAATACAATATTATACCCAAAAGGAGCCCACAGATAGGCAGATCTCATATTAATTATCAAAAAGTGATTTGATCTGAGACTTTTTTCTGACTCCAGCAGTTGGCCCATCTTCAAAGCCAGGGATAATATCCTCAAATAATCCAGTTACAAAGTCACTTAGTCAAATTACAAAGCTTATAAATAGTCTTGTGTTGAACTGTGCCGGCACAGTTCCAGTGTGTTGGGATGACCGACTTCATGCATCATCCTGTGCCGGCCAAAAAAGATGTCTAAAGACCAACAACCATAAGAAGCCAGGAAGAGTTGTGATCATCCAGTGGGAGACTTTTCTCATGTCTTCTGAACATGTCCAACAATCTCTTATTATTGGAACAACATAGGGGGCAATATCAAAACTATTGCCCAAACCTCCTTTACTCCCATACTTAGAATCCGCTTATACGGTTAACGAATTGGCTCCCACCAATGCTAAATGGACACTTCTTGGCTTACCATTATTTAACGCCAGAAAAACCATCACATTACATTGGAAAAAGCCCTCCCCTCCCTCCATCCACTTCTGGTAGCACTTAGTGAACTCTACTTTGCCTTTATCAGGACATTTAAGGCAATAGAGGATACCCAACAAAATTCACTGAAGTCAAGTCAGGTTGACTTAAAGTGGTAGTAAACCCAAGAATTAAAAAATCAGCCATAATGGAATCTGGGCTGTGCATGTGCAGATCAAATTGCATTTACGGCCTGCTCTCTGTGCCGTGATAAAGTGGCTCATGCACTGCAGCCGGCCATTCAATTGGCCGAAGATTCGGAAAGCCAGAAGAAAGACCGGGTTAACAAGGATGCGCTGGAGACCAGGGAGAGCCATCACACTCCAGCGCTGGAGGTCTCTATTGATAGGTAAATCTCTCATACTAGTACAAGTCACTGCACATTAGTACAATAAGACTTAAACCTGCAGGAAAGCACTTTTTTTTTTACTTTATTAAGTGACTTTACTACAGTTTTAAAGAGTCATCTACAGCTACTATGCCTACTGGTCATTGACACTTTTTGATTACTGCTGTGATAGCCGCTCAGTTATGTTTGTCTCCTTTTTCTAGCCAATTTAAAGTGTTACTAAACAAAGTCTATGTAGTCAGGCTGCACATGCTCAGTTTGGAGTGTATTGCTAGAGATTTTTTTTCTTGGGAGAGTGCATGTGATCAGCACAGGGCCAACCAGCACTGTCCAGAAAGAGAGTCAGGGGTCTTGCAGTCTGATAGGACAAGCTTTAACCAGTGATTGGCTGAACACTGATAGAAGTTACAAGACTACTCTAACTGCTGAATGAGAAAAGGCATTTAGCAGTTTATATTTACTAAGATAATAGCATTTCCAAGTTCTGTGTACCATGAGAGTCTATATATAGTGAATGCTGGGTTTAGTAACACTTTTAATATATATCCCTTGTTGAAGGACCTTAGTGTACAATATCTCACAAAAGTGAGTACACCCCTCACATTTTTGTAAATATTTTATTATATCTTTTCATGGGAGAACACTAAGAAATGACACTTTGCTACAATGTATAGTGAGTGTATAGCTTGTATAACAGTGTAAATTTGTTGTCCCCTCAAAATAACTCAACACTCAGCCATTAATGTCTAAACCGCTGGCAACAAAAGTGAGTACACCACTAAGTGAAAATGTCCGAATTTGGCCCAAAGTGTCAATATTTTGTGTGGCCACCATTATTTTCCAGCACTGCCTTAACCCTCTTCGGCATGGAGTTCACCAGAGCTTCACAGGTTGCCACTGGAGTCCTCTTCCGCTCCTCCATGATGACATAACGGAGATGGTGGATGTTAGAGACCTTGCGCTCCTCCACCTTCTGTTTGAGGATGCCCCACAGATACTCAATAGGGTTTAGGTCTGGAGACATGCTTAGCTAGTCCATCATCTTTACCTTTACTCTCAGCTTCTTTAGGAAGGCAGTGAGTGGTCATCTTGGAGGTGAGTTTGGGGTCGTTATCATGTTGAATACTGCCCTGAGGCCCAGTCTCCGAAGGGAGGGGATCATGCTCTGTTTCAGTATGTCACAGTACATGTTGGTATTCATAGTTCCCTCAATGAACTGTAGCTCCGGCAGCACTCATGCAGCCCCAGACCATGACACTCCCACCACCATGCTTGACTGTAGGCAAGACACACTTGTCTTTGTACTCCTCACCTGGTTGCCACTACACATGCCTGACACCATCTGAACCAAATAAGTTTATCTTGGTCTCATCAGACCACAGGACATGGTTCCAGTAATCCATGTCCTTAGTCTGCTTGTCTTCAGCAAACTGTTTGCGGGCTTTCTTGTGCATCATCTTTAGAAGAGACTATCTTCTGGGACGACAGCCATGCAGATCAATTTGATGCAGTGAGCAGGGTATGGTCTGAGCACTGACTGGCTGACCCCCTAACCCCTTCAACCTCTGCAGCAATGCTGGCAGCACTCATATGTCTATATCCCAAAGACAACCTCTGGATATGACGCTGAGCACGTGCACTCAACTTCTTTGGTCGACCATGGCGAGGCCTGTTCTGAGTGGAACCTGTCCTGTTAAACCTCTGTATGATCTTGGCCACTGCAGTTCAGTTTCAGGGTCTTAGCATTCTTCTTATAGCCTAGGCCATCTTTATGTAGAGCAACAATTCTTTTTTTAAGATCCTCAGAGAGTTCTTTGCCATGAGGTGCCATGTTGAACTTCCAGTGACCAGTATGAGAGAGTGAGAGCGATAACACCAAATTTAACACACCTGCTCCCCATTCACACCCGAGACCTTGTAACACCAATGAGCCACATGACATCGGGGAGGGAAAATGGCTAATAGGGCCCAATTTGGACATTTTCACTTAGGGGTGTACTCACTTTTATTTCCAGCGGTTTAGACATTAATGGCTGTGTGTTGAGTTATTTTGAGGGGACAGCAAATTTACACTGTTATACAAGCTGTACACTCACTACTTTACATTGTAGCAAAGTGTAATTTCTTCGGTGTTGTCACATGAAAAGATATAATAAAATATTTACAAAAATGTGAGGGGTGTACTCACTTTTCAGAGTAGGCTGCTGCTAGGCAAATTTAGCAGGTTGATTGCTTGGGGCTGTTCAGTGTCTCACAGGCTGCTGTTCTGCTACTTCCCCCTGTCATTTAGAGTTTTCTGAAAGTATGGCAGGAGGGAGAGCAGGACAGAAAGCCTAAATATCTATGGGGCTCTGGCCATTCCCTGAGGAGGTGTTCCCAGAAGGTGGATAAAGAGCCCATAAATATTCTGAGGACTGGCAGCAGAGGGCAGAGTTCCAGGGCCCAGCCTTCAGGAGACCCCTGTGTTAGGGGCTCTGCCCTTGGAGCAGACTAAGATGCGGAGAGGAAGCTGGGGAGCCTTTTTGAAGACATCAAGCTAAGCTTAGCTGGGGGGGCTTACCGAAGAGAAAGAGAGAGCCTGGATCAGAGTCGGAACAGAACCAGAAGCGTTGGTGTGAGGACGCTTATTGACTCTGGGACTAAGTGAGTTCTTGATCCTGCTATACAGAGGAGAAGTGACTGCAGGGCTTTTTATCTTACAAGCAAGTGCAGTGCAGGCAGGAGTTGTGCAAGACAGCCAGGAGCGTGCAATACTGCTAACGTGTGCTCAGTGCAGCCAGGAACTGTGCAAGATAACCAGGAATTGTATTAGTCAGCCAGGAGAAAGTACAGTGCAGCCTGAGGTTGTGCAGTACAGCAAGCACTTTTGTACAGAGCAGCCAGAAGCCTAGCAGTCCTCAAGTTCTACAACTCAGGGTATCTCATGCTTCCCATCGCTATCTAAGGTCCTTTTCCCAGTAAACCCCCCCCCCCCCCAAAAAAAAACAACCTCTAGACTGATTCTTGAACCGAAGAAAGTATGCTGAAAATGCTGTGTGCCTGGCTGTGCATGCTGTGAGTGGAAGAAAATAGGCCAAAATTACCAGCAGCTCCTGTGGGGGCAATACTATGTCATGGGTATGCATTATATGTTTTCATATTTTCACATCTACTACCTGGTCTCCGTGAGCTACACATCACTACTGTTATTTTTTTGCCATGTTTTATGGTGTTATTTTTTTGGGGTGCTCTACCCCTGTGAGGGCCTGGACATTTGGCCTCTGTACAAGTTTGAGAAAAAATTCAATAAAAAGATTTTTAAAAAATAAGCCAGGGAGAAGATACTGGCCCCAGAGAGGGACTCCTTGCAGACATTGGGCTGTTGGACAGAAGGTAAGTATTTTAGTTCCTAAAGCAGAACTAAAGTCTCTCAGTCAACACAAAATGTACCTCCCAACTCCAAAGACATACTGGTAGGTTAATTAGCTTAAGTGAATGTGCCCAAGATGGCTGCTTCAATTCCTAAGCACTTTAACCACTTCCCTCCCGGTCTATAGCAGAATGACGGCGGGGCAGTGGTTCTGTTCTCCTGACTGGGCGTCATAGCGGGCGCGCAACGGCAGCCCCCATGAGAGGTGCCCATCAGCTGCCAATCAGTGCCCATCAGCTGCCAGTCTGTGCCCCATTAGTAACGCCTGTCATTGCCCATCAAAATGCCGATCAGTGCCCATAAATGTGCCAATCAGTGCCCCATCAGTATTGCCTGTCAGTGCCCTTCAGATGCCAATCAGTAATGTCCGTCAGTAGGTCCTCATCAGCTGCCTATCCAGTGCCATCTATCAGTGCCCATCAGTGCCGCCTATCAGTGCCACCTATTAGTGCCCATCAGTGCCGCCTATCAGTGCCCATCAGTGCTGCATATCAGTGTAGCCTATCGGTGCCCATCAATGCTGCATATCAGTGCCGCCTATCAGTGCCCATCAATTCTGTATATCAGTGGCCATTAGTGCCACCTTATCAGTGCCCATCAGTGCCGCCTCATCAGTGCCGATTAGTGCAGCCTCATCAGTGCCCGTCAGTGAAGGAGAAAACAAAATTTTATAACAGAAACGAAGAAAAACTTTTTTTTTTCAAAAATTTCAGTTTTAGCTTGTTTAGCAAAAAAATAAAAACCGCAGAGGTGATCAAATACCACCAAAAGAAAGCTCAATTTGTGGGAAGAAAATTATTAAAATTTAGTTTGGGTACAGTGTTGTATGACCGCTCAATTGTCATTCAAAGTGCGACAGCGCTGAAAGCTGAAAATTGTCCTGGGCAAGAAGGGGTGAAAGTGTCCAGTATTGAAGTGGCTAAAGGGTAACTCCATTTTCGTGGGAAAAAAATTGCAAATAAAAAAAAAATATATAGCATTTACAATAGCGAGTAATATTATAATTGAATTTTATTAAAAATTACCTTTCCTTTTCAATCTGCGGCTCTTTCATTTTCTGTAAAATGCAATATGGCGGAAGGGGGAAGTGTTTATTACTGTTTGTTAAGTTACTACGTTTCCCTATATATTGATTTATCCATTTATTGTACTACCTTCTTTGCAGGGGTATATGCCCCATTTGACATTTTCATAATTGTACTGTTAAGATTATACGGTTAATGCCTTTGTATTTCCTTGAAAACGTAATAAAGTCCTTGGGAAAAAAATGCAATATGTTTATCTGGAGGTGTTCTGTACACAGAATCAGGGGCGTTGCTATGTCTACAAAAGATCTGGGGCTAGAGCCCATAGCAGCGTAGTAAAGAAAGTCATACGCTTGGGCGGGCATACACATGTATATACAGTAATATACGTGTGTGTGTGTATATATATCCCCAGAGAGCCCCCCACTTATATCAGGGTCCCCAGAGAGCCCCCTTACATCAGGGTCCCCAGAGGGCCCCCCATTTACATCAGGGTTCCCAGAGAGCCCCCCTTACATTAGGGTCCCCAGAGAGCCTCCCCCTTAAATCTGGGTCCTTAGAGAGCCTCTGCCTTAAAATCAGGGTCCCCAGAGAGCCTCTCCCTTGCATCAGGGTCCCCAGAGAGCCCCCCACTTACATAAGGGGACCCCTGCAGAGACTCAGGGCTATTGGCCCCAGATTCGGGGCTATAGCCCCAAAAGCCACCCCCTAGTGACGCCCCTGCACAGAATGCGTACACAACACCCCCAAGATATGTCATTTCCTGCTTGTGTGATTGGCTCACTGATTTTCCCAGAAGTCTGCACTAAGATACAAGTCAGATTTCAGGCATCCCCTGCAAATCCTCAGGGAGGAAAGTGCTATAGAAATACAAACTGAAAGAAAAATCTGGCAACTAGTATTCCATTATTAAAGCCTTTTTTCTATTACGACAGGCTCTCCATAAAAAATAAAAAATATAAAAGAACACCAATTCCCCTTTAATTCACATTGGGAAATCTATGCGAGTGACAATGCATGCCATAACAATCACACATGCTCATTATCATCCTCAGGGGTTATCACAATCTATGCTTAAATCCGTCATACTACTTCCTAAAATCAGCAGGTGTCTGAGCTCCCTCAGCCTAAGGCATAACAACAGCGCCCAGGGATCTGGAGCAGTACTGTACAGCTGCAACACGCCCTCCGGGATCGTCAAACCAAATAATTTTCTTATGGACAGTTCAAAATTTATACTCCATTGAAATGTCACTTGCTAATCATAATCAATACTGCTGGTTATGATTGTGCTGTCTAATTGTAGGTATTGGTCCTTTATAAGTAATACTGTAATAGCATGATACATGGACGTATAATTGTTGTTTGTGAGCATTGCAATGGGGAGGGAGGACATCGTAATGTGACAGACAGAGAGTTCCCCACTGTTCTGGAAGCTTTTACACGCAAACTGAGCATGTGCGGTGTGCCCCTAAGGCTCTATACTATCAGGAGATAGATTGGGGACAGTGGAAGAAGGGGGGGGATCAGAGAAGATAGGATCAAACAGGCTTTTTACACAATGCAGAGGATCAACCTATTAGGTTCCACAGTGAGCTTTACTGCATAGACAAACTGATTTTACTGTTGTGAGTTTAGCAACACTTTCACCCCTTAACGACCACAGCAGAATGACGGCTACAGAGCGGCCGCACTTTGCTGGATGGCGGTCATATGACGTTCTCCTGTGTATGTGCTTCCTGCACGCACCCTGCGGCGCGCATCAACAGTGATCTGTGATCGCTACGTCTTTCGGACACAGCTGATCACAGAGTGTAAAGAGCCAACCAATCACGGCGGCTCTTTACCACGTGATCAGCTGTGTCAAATCACAGCTGATTATGGATGTAAACAGGATTTGTCGGTTATCGTCAATCCTCTCCTCACGCTGACAGCGCATGAGGAGAGGAGAGCAAATCCATACAGGGGACATCAGCACTGACAATCAGGGCACTGATCATCAGTGCAGCCCCAACAATGCCCACCAGTGCTGCCAATCTGTGCTAATCAGTGATGCTTGTCAGTGCAGCCTCATCAGTGCCTGTCAGTCCCGCCTATTAGTGCCGCTTTTTCAGTGCCCTGAGCCCACCCAGTTGACAATAGAGAATTGTCACACTGATTCTCCTCCAGGCCGATGCGTTTCCTAAATGGCTGAAAGGAGAAGCCATCCTATTGGCCTAGGAGGAGGGAGGAGACATACGGCTTCCGTGATGCAGAAGAGACGCAGTGGAGGGGCCCGATCGGCGGTGGGGGACATGGAGGCCGGGACACAGAGGAGACTGTGGGGGGAAGCCACCGCCGTCTCCCCATATCAGTCTGGGGGCAGCACAGGGTGAGTGAGCAGGCGACCGGGGGGGGGGGGGGGGTATGGTGCTCAGTGCGGGTTGGAGCTACGATGGAGCACCAGCCACCACTGCATGTGTGTTTGAGCTTTGGAGTGCACACCTATGGTGCTGCCTCATCAGCGCACATCAGTGAAGGAGAAAAAATACCGTATTTTTCGCTCCATAAGATGTACCTGACCATAAGAGGCACCTAGGTTTTAGAGGAGGAAAACAAGAAAAAAAATATTCTGAACCAAATGGTCTACTAAAATATTTACCAGTGCCCACAAAATGCAGCCTGACCAGTGGCAATTAAATGCGGCCTTACCAGTGCCAATGAAATGCAGCATTACCAGTGCCAATGAAATGTAGCCTGACCTGTGCCAATGACTCCTGGTCCCTGGCCCTGTTGTTGCTTGCTGGTCTGACTCCTCTCCTCTTCTCTTTCGCCCGTTGCGGGCTGGCACTGATTGCCGATGGACTGGAAGGGACTTGGAGGGAGGTGGCGACCAATGCGGGTACACTATAGGTACCCAGGTGAGCAGGCCCAGTGCAAAATGACGTTGCGTGGGGGTGCCTCCATGCACTGGTCACCTGCTGCAAACCTTCCTGGGCTTCTTCTACCTGGACTGGGCCCCCTTCCCTTGCTATATGACAATCATGCTGCTGCTGGGGCAGGGGAGGCTGGAACAAAGAAAACATTTTTTTGTTTACAAAATATACGGGTATATACCATACCTGTGGAATCCTCATGAAGGCTCCACCAGCTTCCAGGTCTGGAGCCGCTGCCCTGCTGCTCAGCACAGACACCATTCAATTCAGAGATTGCTTTGCAGAGTGTTCTCTGACTGGACAAGGTGGAGAGGTGGGGCAGTGACATCACGCTTTCCACCTCGTCCAATGGGGCTGCGCCTCATAGTAGTGGGGCATTACTGGGAAAAAATCAGGTGGTAGGGAGGTTATATAACAGCTCACCAAACATGGATCACTCTTCAGAGACAACCGCACACCACCACAATGCCCCGTACACACGATCGAACATTCCGACAACAAAATCCATGGATTTTTTTCTGACGGATGTTGGCTCTAACTTGTCTTGCATACACACGGTCACACAAATCTTGTCGGAAATTCCGAACGTCAAGAACGTGCTGACGTACAACACGTACGACGAGCCGGGAAAAATGAAGTTCAATAGCCAGTGTGGCTGTTCTGCTTGATTCTGAGCATGTGCGTCGGAATTGTGTACACACGATCGGAATTTACGAGAACGGATTTTGTTGTCGGAAAATTTGAGATCCAGATCTCAAATTTTGTGTGATGGAAATTCTGATGGAAAATGTCCGATGGAGCCTACACACAGTTGGAATTTCGAACAACAAGCTCCCATCGAACATTTTCCGTCAGGAAATCCATCCGTGTGTACGGGGCATTAGTGTGAAAAACGAAAATTGCTAAGGATATGCATACTACTGCAAACCCATAACAACCAATCAAATGTCATCTTTTATCATCTAAGGACAGTTCTCTCCTGAACGCCTTTCTCTTGGCTGGAGAAAAGCTGTGTCAAATATGCACCTAAGGCTGCATTTTTGTAAGCTAAGCGCTTTTTTAACATGTTTAGACACATTTTGTTGCATCAGTCGTTGGGTGCTAATTTCATTGGCCAGAATATTAATTTATTCTGGCCATTAAAATGAATTAGTGCTTAAAGCCCTAAATGCGCCTAACATTAACCACTTCCCACCCTGCCTATAGTCAATGAAAGGCTAGACGGGCTTCTCGTTGATCCGGCTGGACGTCTTCCCGGATTGTGCCCACGCTGCAGTGTGGACTGTCATCGGCTGTGTCCACCAGACACACCAAATGACTGATCACTGTACCAGCCTGCTGCTGGTACCATCTGACCGATGCAACCAATCACAGCAGGTCACATGACAGTTGTAAACAATGGATGGCTTCCTTTCAAGCAATCCATTGTGTACAATTGTGTTGCTAGCTGTGATTGGTCACAGTAATCAAATGGTACAAACTGGGCCAATCGCAGCCCATCTGTGTCATGTGATCAGCTGTGGCCAATCACAGCTAATCAAAACAAACCGAATAAATCAATTTAATTCAGTAAAATGCTTGCATATAGCAATGAAATTCATAATGCGTAGAAAAAAAATACTAATTACTTCCCCAGAGTAGTACAATGTTACTATGGTAACATTATAATGCTCTGGTGAAAGTGTGTTCAAAAAAACATTTTTTTAATATCAACAGTCAGTGTCCCGGATTAACACAATACCAGTTATATGATGATGCTGTACTACACTGGTGACAGAATGTTAACCGGTTCCGGACCAGTGGCTGCAGTTATACTGCGGCAGGTTGGCTCTCCTGGGCGAGGCGTCGTAGCTGTACGTCGGGTACAGGGCCGCCTAGGGGGCACGCACGCACAGCAATCGAGTCGCTTCAGAACTGATCAGTCTCCAGGTCCAGGCCAATGATTTCTAACCTGAACATGGTGATCAGTTCTGGCGAATGGGAGACTGTCCCCTGCCTGTAAGTGTAAACACAGGCAGGGGAAGTGATGTCATCTCCCTCTCTGGAATTCTTTTCCCTTCCAGAGAGAGGAGAGAGGACATCCAAACATGAGTTGCACCAACACTACACTGACACAGTACATATAGGCACACACCCCGTTCTGTTGTTGAGGTGCAAGAACCACAGAGCAGAGAGCCAGTACTAGTGCTGCTCATCCTTCTGGTGAACTGGCAAACACCAGCGGCCTAGTACATCCTGGTCATACATCCAGCACTGCAGTCACACTTGGTAATGTAGCGAGTCCCATCCCACAGACACAAAGAAAACAAACACAGGCCCGTCGAGCCCATAGTGCCCTTCTCGCTGCATTTGCCAATCCGAATTGGGAGCCCACCACTTCTGCAGTGCCCGTACTTCCCCCATTCACTGGCCAACCCAGAATTTAGGTGGAAACAGTTGATTTTACGTCACTTGATTTTTATTCGCTGTTTTTCATGGAAGATCTCTATAGATCTATTGTGGACCAAAGCAATTTGTATACTAGTCAATTTATCGCCACTAATCCCCAGTTGACCCTTGCCAGACATTGGAAACCTATTGCGGTTTCTGAATTTAAAGTGGTGTTCCAGCCGAAATTATACTTTTTAAATAAAAATCCCCCTATAATACACAAGCTTAATGTATTCTAGTAAAGTTAGTCTGTAAACTAAGGTCTGTTTTGTTAGTTTATAGCAGTAGTTTGTCATTTTATAAACTTACAGCAGGCCGTGGCCATCTTAAGTGTGGGCATCTGAAGCCAGACTGTATTTCTTCCTGGATCTCACCCTTGCAGATCTCGCACGTGCTCAGTGCAGCACAAGAAGTGTAATAGGTTTCAGGTCAGGTTTTCATAGCAACGGCAGTGTCAGAGGAAGTTGACGTCCCCTTCCCAGCAGGCATTGCAAACAGAAAATGATGCGATGGGCCACGGCCAGGGAGGAGGAAGTGAAAAATGAATACAGCAGATATACAGGAGGTGTTGAGAAAAAAAAATTTAAAAATATCCAATTCGTTTGCAGTGCACAGTTTAGTGAGGGATGCTGAAGACTTGTAAAAGTGGGTGGAACTCCACTTTAAGACCTTCCTGGGCCTATCCCTCCTCATGGGCATACCTAAAAAAAGTGAGGTGCGGTCATATTGGTCCACTGACCCAATTCATCATATGCCCTTGTTCTCTGCTTGCATGACCAGGACACGATACAAGCAGATCTTGCGGTTCATGCATTTCAATGACAATGAACTCTGTCATCCTGGGGGTGACCCTGGATACAAAATTAGCTCTACAAAATTCGGCCCCTCGTAAACCACTTCAACCAACAGTTTGCAGCCTTGCTTACTCCAGATCAAGTTGTCTGCATTGATGAGTCCCTGATTAAATTTTCTGGCCGCTTGTCTATCAAACAGTATCTTCCCAACAAGCGTGCCAGATACGGGGTCAAGTTGTAAAAGCTCTGTGACAGGGCCACAGGCTATACATATAGTTTTATGGTTTATGAGGGAAGAGATAGTCACGTGGAGCCGGAGAACTGCCCAGACTACATAGGGAGCGCTGGCAAGATTGTGTGGGACATGGTGTCACCCTTATTCGGAAAGGGGTACCACTTGTACGTGGACAATTATTACACAAGCGTGCCATTTTTTTGTCACCTTTTTGATTGTGGAATTGGCGCATGTGGCACTGTGCGGTCTAATAGCCGGGGCTTCCCCCAATGGCTTGTAGAGTCCCGACTTAGACGGGGGGAGAGAGACTGCTTGAAATGTATTCATTTGCTTGCAGTGAAGTGGAGGGATAATCAGAATGTTTTCGTTCTGTCCTCCCTTTACGTAGATACGACAGTCGAAATTCCAACGGAGACTGGTGTGGAGAAACCAAACCTCTTTGTCCACGAATACAACCTTAACATGGAAGGGTTGGACCTCAAGGACCAGATGTTGGCGTCATACCTAATTGCCCGTAAGGCCAGACGCTGTTACAAAAAAGTGTCTGTATATTTATTCAAATTGGACGAACTGGATCCTTCCTAAAATTCCAGGAAGAGATTATCACAGCCCTTCTGTTTGCAGACGGTGCAGTGGCCCAACTTCCCAACGCAAATGCAGTGAGCCGGCTGTATAAGAAGCATTTTCCGTATGTCCTCCCTGGTACCCCTGCCCAAAGAACACCCCAAAGAAGATGGCATATCTGCAGTAAACGTGGATTTAGGCGTGACACACGGTTTTATTGTCCCTCCTGTCCTGACCAACCTGGTCTGTGCATGGGTGACTGTTTCAAACGCTACCACACACTAGTGGAGTATTAGCGTAGGGTACAGCATTGCACAGTTCTAGGGCACACTTACACAGGGTCTCGAAAGATGAGATGGCCATCACATTTTGAGAGACACTAATCTGGAACACTTACAGTTTACAGTGTAAAAAATTTAAAATAAAAAACACATAATAAATAAATAAATAAATAAAAAAGCCAAAAAGAGTTGTCGTTTTATTTTTCTTCTCTCTCTATTGTTCTCTCTCTTATGTTCGCTCTCTGTTGTCCACTCTATTGTTCTCTCTCTATTGTTCTATATCTATTGTTCTCTCTCTATTGTTACTGTATTTTAGAACTGTAATGTTTTATTTTTACTGTGTTTTATTGTATTTGTATTGCAGGTATGGTATGTCTTACTGTTATACTGTAATGTTACTTTGTTTTATTGTTAACCATCATTTGCTTAGCAGGTATGCCATTCAGCTGCCAGGTTTATTTATTTTGACAGCAGCAAGCGTTTGCTCCCACGATATGTAAAGCCGTACCTCCAGCGCTGTAGAAGGTGATTTCACCACCACAGTTAAAAAAAAGAGCATATATGCCAAACCATGGGGGCAGGGGTGGAGGGGCGATTTGCTCCTAACATTAGGGACGGATTTCCCATGCTTTGGCATATATTTTTTAGGCACAGATTGAGATTAAAAAAAAGTTGTTTTATTGAGTTAATGTGTTATTGTTACCATTGTTTGATTTTAAGTTACGCCATTCAGCTGCAGCACTGATTTACCTATCTTGACAGCAACAGCGTTTGCTCTCACAATACGTAAATCAGCAATTCCAGTGCTGTAGGAGGTGATTTCACCACCACAGTTAAAAAAAAATGGTGCATGTATGCCCATCATTAGAAGTGGGTGGATGAAGGGCGGTATTCTAATGGTGGGCATACCCACCGCTCAATCTGTGGGCTGCATGAAAAAAAGAACATTACAATATATGCCCAACAAGGACCAGCAACGTACTGGTATGTTGCTGGACTTTGAGTGGTTATACCAAAATGATGCCTGCAGGGTTAGGTATCATCTTGGTATCATTCTTTTCAGCCAGCGGTTGGCTTTCATGTAAAAGCAATCCTAGTGGCTAATTAGCCTCTAGACTGCTTTTACAAGCAGTGGGAGGGAACGACCCTCCCCCACCGTCTTCCATGGTTTTCTTGGGCTCTCCTGTCCCACCAGGGAACTGCGGTCAGATGCTTTGAGGGCAGAGGAGAGATCTAGGGTCAAGAGACCCATTTTTTTCAAAAAAGAGTACCTGTCACTACCTATTGCTATCATAGGGGATATTTATATTCCCCGAAATAACAATAAAAATGATTTAAAAAATGAAAGGAACTGTTTCAAAATAAAATAAAAAAGCAAAATAAATAATAAAAAAGAAAGAAAAAAAAAAGCACCCCTCTCCCCCTGTGCTCATGTGCAAAGGCGAATGCAAGTGTCGGTCTCGTGTCGTATGTAAACAGCAATTTCACCATGCATGTGAGGTATCACCGCGAACGTCAGATCGAGGGCAGTAATTTTAGCAGTAGACTTCCTCTGTAAATCTAAAGTGGTAACGTGTAAAGGCTTTTAAAAATGTATGTAGTTTGTCGCCACTGCACATTTGTGTGCAATTTTAAAGCATGTCGTGTTTGGTATCCATGTACTCGGCATAAGATCATATTTTTTATTTCATGAAACATTTGGGCAATGTAGTGTGTTTTAGTGAATTAAAATGAAAAGAAAAAGTGTTTTTAAAAAAAAAAAAAAATTGCGTTTGAAAAATCGCTGCGCAAATACAGTGTGAAAAAAATTGCAACAACCACCATCTGTTTTATTCTGTAGGGCCTTTGCTTTAAAAAAATATATAATGTTTGGGGGTTCAACGTAATTTTCTAGCAAAAAAAAAAATATTATTTCATGTACACAAAAAGTGTCAGGAAGGGCTTTGTCTTCAAGTGGTTGGAAGAATGGGTGATGTGTGACATAAGCTTCTAATGTTGTGCACAAAATGCCAGGACAGTTCAAAACCCCCCAAATGACCCCTTTTTGGAAAGTAGACACCCCAAGCTATTTGCTGATAGGCATGTTGAGTCTATGGAATATTTTATATGTTGCCATACATTTCAGAAAAATTACAAACTTTTTTTTTTTTTGCACTAAGTTGTCACTAAATGATATATTGCTCAAACATGGCATGGTTATATGTGGAATTACACCCCAAAATACATTATGCTGCTTCTCCTGAGTATGGGGATACCACATGTGTGAGACTTTTTGGGAGCCCAGCCGTGTATAGGACCCCGAAAAACAATCACCGCCTTCAGGCTTTCTAAGGGTGTAAAATGGTGATTTCCTCACTACCTATCACAGTTTCGGAGGCCGTGAAATGTAAAGACAGCACAACCCCCAACCCCTCAAATGACCCCATTTTGGAAAGTAGACACCCCAAGCTATTTGCTGAGAGGCATGGTGAATATTTTGCAGCTCTCATTTGTTTTTGAAAATGAAGAAAGAAAAAGGAAAATAATTTTTTTTTTCAAAACTTTGTGACAAAAAGCGAGATCTGCAAAATACCCAACATGCCTCTCAGCAAATAGCTTGGGGTGTCTTCTTTCCAAAATGGGGTAATTTGGGGGGAGGGGGGGTTTGCGCTAACTTGGCATTTCATGGCCCTGAAACTGTGATAGGTAGAGAGGAGTGAAATCACCATTTTACGCCCTTAGAAAGCCTGAAGGCGTTGATTGGTTTTCGGGGTCCTGTACACGGCTAGGCTCCAAAAAAGTCCCAGACATGTGGTATCCCTGTACTCAGGAGAAGCAGCAGAATGTATTTTGGGGTGTAATTCCACATATAACTATGGCATGTTTGAGCAATATATCATTTAGTGACAACTTTGTGCAAAAAAAAAAAAAGTTTGTAATTTTCCCGAAACTTGTGGCAAAATATAAAATATTTCATGGACTCAACATGCCTCTCAGCAAATAGCTTGGGGTGTCTACTTTCCATAATGGGGTCATGGGGTCATTTTGGGGGGGGGGGGGTTGTGCTATCTTGGCATTTTATGGCCTTTGAAACAGTGATAGGTAGTGAGGAGTGAAATCAAAAATGTACACCCTTAGAAATCCTGAAGGCAGTGATTGGTTTTTAGGGTCCTGTGATGTTGGGGGTGATCAGTAATGGCTGGGAGTGCCTTAGCAATGTCATAGCAGCAAGGCAGAACAGCATGGTGCCATCTCTGGGCGTTTTTTGGCCAGGCTTTGGGAGGTATGTAAATAGCCTAGACCTATAGAAAGGGCATTATCCAACTTTAGTCTAATGCCGCGTACACACGAGTGGACTTTACGGCAGACTTTGCCCGGCGGACGGGATTTCGTCGGACAATTCGATCGTGTGTGGGCTCCAGCGGGCTTTGTTTTCTCAAAAGTTGGACGGACTTATGCCGCGTACACACGAGCGGACTTTACGGCAGACTTTTCCCGGCGGACTTTTCGACCGACTTTCTGAATGAATGGACTTGCCTACACACAATCAACCAAAGTCCGTCGAATTTGTACGTGATGACGTATGACTGGACTAAAACAAGGAAGTTCATAGCCAGTAGCCAATAGCTGCCCTAGCGTGGCTTTTTGTCCGTTGAACTAGCATACAGACGAGCGGACATGTTTCAAATCTAAGTCCGTCCAACTTTTGAGGAAAACAAAGTCCGCTGGAGCCCACACACGATCGAATTGTCCGACGAAATTCCGTCCGCCGGGCAAAGTCTGCCGTAAAGTCCGCTCGTGTCTACGCGGCATTAGATTTGAAACATGTTTCAAATCTATCCGACGGACTCGAGTCCGGTCGAAAAGTCCGCTCATCTGTATGCTAGTTCGACGGACAAAAAGCCACACTAGGGCAGCTATTGGCTACTGGCTATGAACTTCCTTGTTTTAGTCCGGTCGTACGTCATCACATACGAATTTGACGGACTTTGGTTGATTGTGTGTAGGCAAGTCCGTTCATTCAGAAAGTCCGTCGCAAAGTCCGTCGAAAAGTCAGCCGGGCAAAGTCTACCGTAAAATCCGCTCGTGTGTACGAGGCATAAGAAGCACCATTTGTTTTATATACAGGCACCCCTTATCTGCAAAGGCAGTTTTTTGGTAAGGGTAAACTAACAGGGTCTCCAAACTTTCTAAACAAAGGGCCAGTATACTGTCCTTCAGACTTTAAGGGGGGGGGGGGGGGGGCTGGACTGTGGCCAGCAAGAATAGAACATTTTTCTGGCATCAGTGGGAGTAAACCATGCCCAATCTTGGTATTAGGGGGGAATAATGTCCCATTGTTGGTGTCAGTGGCAGGAATTATGCCCCATTTTTGGTGTCAGAGGGCAGAATAGTGTCTCATACAGTATCAGTGGGATGAATAGTGCCCCAAGAGCCAGATAAAGGAAAGCAAAGGGCTGCATCTGGCCCTTTGGAGACCCCTTTAAGGTTTGGTTCAAATGTGTATAATGCGGCATGTGCGACACATGCTCATTTGTTGGTGCATTCATTTGAATAGGTGGTCTGCCACATCCAGATCTCACCGAAGAAGTGCATGACCTGTTTTTTAACCACTTGCCGGCTTTATAACTTACTTATACGGCAGCAGGGTGGCACTGCTGTTCCAGTTCATGTACGTAGTACGTGATCCGACACTTCCGAGTCTATGCGCGCCGCGGGAGGCCTGCTTCCGCTGTGATTATACACAGTGGGAGCTGATCTGCGGGTACCCACCGATCATCCAGCACAGAGACAGAACGATATGTAGATCAGGGGGCCGGACACATGGATAGGGGAGGGCGGCGCCTGTGCGCCTTCTATGGACGGGCCGCCACTGTATCTCCACTCAAAGTCTAGGATGTCATATGACGGTATGGAAGTGGTTAAGTATAACCAACATCAAATCCCTTATGAGTTTGGAGAGAACTGTGATTTTATCTCGGCAGAACTGTTAACATCTGTCCTTATTTGCATACAACAAGATTGCATTGACCCATATGTATTTATCACCCTGAAAGTCATTTCTGTGTTGTCACTAATGCATTTGAAAGTAGTCAATTTCATTAAGTGTCACTGGGCTCTTCCTTAAATTCTCCCGTACTGGCTGCCAAGATATACATCTTACAAGGGCAACCAGAAAATGCGCTGTTGCTGCCAATTGCAGATGACACATTTATTGACAGATATTTATGTCTACCGCTGGGCAACACTTATTCCTTGGTAAATACTTAGACTATTCAGTACACTCTGTGCGTGGATCAGTGAAAAGCCAGCATGCATTGAAGTTATGTATAAGGTTAGGTTCACATTTGATACAAAATTGCACGCGCTCCCGAAGAGCACAGAAAATGTTCATCTCTTTTTCATGCGTGTGGCAGTGCCATTGATTCATAAAGGCACCCCAATGTGCCATGCTAACATCCACACAAAATTGTGCATCCTAACACATGATAGCAAATGCCCCGCATTTTGGTGCAGTGTGGTTTAACGCCTTGACCTCCGGAAGATTTACCCCGAAACCTTACCCCCCCTTCACCTTCATGACCAGTCCATTTTTTGCCATACAGCACTGCGTTATTTTAACTGACAATTGCGCGGTCATGCGATGTTGTACACAAAATAGAGCTTTCTTTTGGTGGTATTTGATCACCTCTGCGGTTTTTATTTTTTGCGCTTTAAACATAAATAGACAGACGATTTTGAAAAAAAAAACAAAACAATAATTTTTACTTTCTGCTATAAAACATATCCAATTAAAAAAAATCTAATTTTTTTATCAACTTAGGTCAAAATGTATTCTGCTACATAAGTTTGTTAAAAAAAAATCCCAATAAGCGTATATAGCATCTACAAACTATGGGATATTTTTATTTATTTTATTTTTTTACTAGTAATGGCAGACAGTCGGACACAAACTGACACTTGACACTTTTTGGGGACTAGTGACACTGATACAGTAATCAGTGCTAAAAATATGCACTGTGACTGTACTGACACTGACTGGAAAGGGGTTAACATCAGGGGCGATCAAAGGGTTAAATGTGTGCCTGACCAATGTTTTTTAAGTGTACTGTGGGACGTGCTTTTACTAGGAAGATATGGATCCATGTCCCTGCTTTGCGGGAACACAGGATCAATACCTTCCCTTCTGACAGAATGGCGATCTGCCTTGTTTACATAGACAGACTGCCGCTCTGTCTCTGTGCTGGATGATCGGTGGGTACCCGCAGATCAGCTCCCGCTGTGTATAATCACAGCGGAAGCAGGCCTCCGGCGGCGCGCATAGACCCGGAAATGTCGGATCACGTACTAGGTACAAACCTGGAGCAGCAGTGCCACCTTGCTGCCGTATAAGTAAGTTATACAGCCGGCAACTGGTTACAAAACAGGTCATGCACTTCTTTGGTGAGATCTGGATGTGGCAGACCACCTATTCAAATGAATGCACCAACAAATGAGCATGTGTCGCACATGCCGCATTATACACATTTGAAAAAAACCTTAAAGGGGTCTCCAAAGGGCCAGATGCAGCCCTTTGCTTTCCTTTATCCGGTCCTTGGGGCACTATTCATCCCACTGATACTGTATGAGACACTATTCTGCCCTCTGACCACTGACACCAACAATGGGGCATTATTCCTCCCCCTAATACCAAAGATGGGGCATTATTCCTTCCCCTAGTACCAAAGATGGGGCATTATTCCTTCCCCTAGTACCAAAGATGGGGCATTATTCCTTCCCCTAGTACCAAAGATGGGGCATGGTTTACTCCCACTGATGCCAGAAAAATGTTCTATTCTTGCTGGCCACAGTCCAGCCCCCTCCCCCCCTAAAGTCTGAAGGATAGTATGCTGGCCCTATGTTTAGAAAGATTGGAGACCCCGTTAGTTCACCTTTACAAAAAAACTGCCTTTGCAGATAAGGGGTACCTGTAGATAAAACAAATGGTGCTTCTTAGACTAAAGTTGGATAATACCCTTTCTATAGGTCTAGGCCAGTGATGGTGAACCTTGGCACCCCAGATGTCTTGGAATTACATTTCCCATGATGCTCATCCACTCTACAGTGTAGGTGAGCATCACAGGAAATTTAGTTCCAAAACATCTGGGGTGCCAAAGTTCGCCATCACTGGTCTAGGCTATTTATATACCTCCCAAAGCCTGGCCAAAAAAACACCCAGAGATGGCACCATGCTGTTCTGCCTTGCTGCTATGACATTGCTAAGGCACTCCCAGCCATTACTGATCACCCCCACCATCACATGAGCAAGGTCTTAAACCCCTAAATATGTGCGGTCAACTATCTCCTCCATTGCAGCATTGCCAAGCTCAGAACTACTGCGAACGGGGAAGGGGAAATGAATGCAAGGAGGTTTGAATTGGCTAGGAGTGTCTCAGGAACGTCCTACCAACAAGGCAGCACACATGGGAGTAAGTCACATATGTGCAAGTCACAAGCAAGTCTCAAGTCTTTACTTTCAAGTCACAAGCAAGTCCCAAGTTACAGTGGCGAAAAGCAAGCAAGCCAAGTCATTTATTTTGGTCAAGTCACAAATTAATAAAATACTGATCTACCCCATTTCCACCTTTAAATGAGTTAAAAGTCCGTTTTGAGGAAAGGTTTTGTTTTATTTTCAACATTAACAAAACTGCTTAGTGCTTTTTTCTTGGCATATTAAAGAAACACTTTGAATGCCCAAACAGCAGACAAGGAGCAGAACACTCAGCAATTAAATGGCCAACAAGCCTGAAAAAATGTAGTCCTTGCTGAGGGGGAAAATAACTAAGCTCAAAGTTTGAACTTGACACAATGCCAACATCTGGACACTTGAATGGTGATGAGAATAGCCACTTAAAATGCATTGCATTTGCAAAAAATTAAATTGGAAAGTACTTTCTCGCTCAGTTGTGAGCGATGGGGGTCGCATTATCACCCGACCATGGCTGAACACACGTTCAACAGGTGCGCTTGATGCAGGGACTGACATAACTCTTACCGCTACCCTGAACAGCTCCAATGGCATTTGGCAAATACTGATTGGCTCAGAGGCAGTGGCGGGCGGAGTTTGTGGGTAAAATTTTCGGGGGGGGGGTGGTGCCAAGTCATTGCAAGTCAAATAGCCCAAGTCAAAGTCAAGTCGCAAGTCATTAGTGACAAGTCAAGTCGAGTAATTTATTTAATTTTGTCAAGCAAGTCGCAAGTCCTCAAACAGGTGACTTAAGTCTGACTTAAGTCAAGTCATGTGACTCAAGTCCCCCACCTCTGCAAGGCAGGATGGGATGATGCCTCGGGAGGTAATAAAAGGCCTACACCTATAAAAAGGGCATTATGCGATTTTGGTCAAAGCTGCACAGCTTGATTTTATCTACAAGCCCCCCTTACCTGCAGTTGTTTTGTAAAGGTGAAATAACACTGTAAGATGGTATCAGAGTCTTCTTAGAAGGCAGTGGGATAGCCAGAATGCCCATGGAGCTAGATTATTAAGTATATGTGAACCCTCACCTTGTAAAACAACCCATTCAGTTTAAAACAGAAATGCAAGACAAAATGTTTGTGTTTGTATATACAGTGCCTTGAAAAAGAATTAATACCCTTAAAATTTTCCACATATTGTCATGTTACAACCAAACATGTAAATGTATTTTATTGGGATTTTATGTGATAGACCAACACAAAGTGGCACATAATTGTGAAGTGGAAGAAAAATGATAAATGTTTTTTTTTTAAATTTTTTAAAAATAAAATATGAGAAAAGTGTGGCGTGCATTAGTATTCAGCCCCCTTTACTCTGATACCCCTAAATAAAATCTAGTGGAACCAATTGCCTTCAGAAGTCCCCTAATTAGTAAATAGAGTCCACCTGTGTGTAATTTAATCTCAGTATAAATACGGCTGTTCTGAGAAGCCCTCAGAGGTTTGTTAGAGAACATTAGTGAATTTGCATCACGAAGGCCAAGGAACACACCAGACAGGTCAGGGATAAAGTTTTGGAGAAGTTTAAAGCAGGGTTTATTTATAAACATATATCCCAAGCTTTGTACATCTCATGGAGCACTGTTCAATCCATCATCCGGAAATGGAAAGAGTATGGCATAACTGCAAACCTACCAAGACATGGCCGTCCACCTAAACTGACTGGCCGGGCAAGTAGAGCATTCATCAGAGAAGCAGCCAAGAGGCCCATGGTAACTCTGGAGGAGCTGCAGAGATCCACAGCTCAGATGGGAGAATCTGTCCACAGGACAACTATTAGTCGTGTTCTCCACAAATCTGACCTTTATGGAAGAGTGGCAAGAAGAAAGACATCGTTGAAAGAAAGCCATAAGAAATCCTGTTTGTAGTTTGCGAGAAGCCATGTGGGGGACACAGGAAACATGTGGAAGAAGGTGCTCTGGTCAGATGAGACCAAAATTTAACTTTTTGATCTACAAGCAAAACGTTATGTGTGGCAGAAAACTAACACTGCACATCACCCTGAATAAACCATCCCCACTGTGAAACATGGTGGTGGCAGTATCATGTTGCGGGGATGCTTTTCTTCAGCAGGGACAGAGAAGCTGGTCAGAGTTGGTGGGAAGATGGATGGAGCCAAATACAGGGCAATCTTAGAACAAAACTTGGGAAAGTACATTCGATCATGTGCATTCGATCAGCTGAATAAAGAGAGAGTGGGTAATTAGAACTCTCTTTTACATCGAGTTCATGTGGAGGGGTACAAGGACAGTTGAAGTGTTCTCAGATAAGCTGACTGTGGATTGCTTCATCCGAACGCATGCTCCTCCTGCTCTTTCTTCAACCGGAAGTGATGTACACCGCTGTCTGTGAGCTGTCCTAAATGTCTGGAAGCGATGGAAACCACCGGGGTCCCTGGACCCATCAGCTGCCTCTTCCCCAGTGAGAAGATCGTCTTTCCCACAAGCAGATGAACCACATTATTAATCCCACATGCGCTGACATCTCATACATCTTGTGAGTTACCAATTGTCTTTTATGGAATAAAATGTCTTAATAATGCTGCACTTAGATGGCGCTGCTCTCTTTCTGTCTTAGAAGAAAACTTGTTAGAGTCTGCAGAAGACTTAAGACTGAGGCAGAGGTTCACTTTTCAGTAGAACAACCCTAAACATACAGCCAGAGCTACAATGAAATGGTTTAGTTCAAAGCATATTCATGTGTTAGAATGGCCCAGTCAAAGTCCAGACCTAAATCCAATTGAGAATCTGTGGCAAGACTTGAAAATTGCTGTTCACAGACGCTCTCCGTCCAATCTGACAGAGCTTGAGCTATTTTGCAAAGAAGAATGGACAGAAATTTCACTCTCTAGATGTGCAAAGCTGGTAGAGACATCCCCAAAAAGCCTTGCAGCTGTAATTGCAGTGAAAGGAGGTTCTACAAAGTATTGACTCAGGGGGGCTGAATACAAATGTACCCCACACTTTTCACATATTTATTTGTAAAAAATGTTAAAAACAATTTATCATTTTCCTTCAGGTTCTCAGTTATGTGCCACTTTGTGTTGGTCTATCACAAAAAATCCCAATAAAATACATTTACGTTTTTGGTTGTAACATGACAAAATGTGGAAAATTTCAAGAGGTATGGATACTTTTTCAAGGCACTGTATATATATACATATATATATATACTGTATATATATATATATATATGTATATATATATATAACAGTGATGGCGAACCTTGGCACCCCAGATGTTTTGGAACTACATTTCCCATGATGCTTATGCATTCTGCAGCGTAGTCGAGCATCATGGGAAATGTAGTTCCAAAACATCTGGGGTGCCAAGGTTCACCATCACTGCTATAGAAGGATATGCTTTGTTCATTTTTCATTTCAGAGGCTTACTACACTTTAATTGACAGGATCATGGATCGATTTATTATATATTTTGATAGATGTTTGTCTATTTCATGAATATAGCACAGATTATGCGTTTGTAAATTAGGCACCTTGCAGGTTATAATTTCCTAAAATATATGTATTATTTTATTGATTTGTTTTTGATGCATTTTAAACTATTATTCATAAGTTAATGGATTTTCTAATTTATTTTAGTACGGCACATAAATAGAGAATGGGTCTTCCTTATGCTCTGCTATTTTATATGTGCTGAGAGTGCGGCTCGACTCTGCTAGTCCTGAACTTCTGTAATGTGGAAGACAGAATGAATACTGATTACAGATCATTTTTCTTTCTAGAGAACAAAGCATCAAATGGTTAGACAAACTGTCAAAGGTGAGGTTAGGATTATTCGGCGGCGTATCTCCAAAACAACATGAAACCTCTCAAGAAGAATTTTTGCATTTTCCAAAGCCGTCGTGTAATACTTTACATAATACACTAGAAAACTTCAAAGGATGCACAAATCCCAGTCCATTCCATAATCCAGATATACAGCTTTTCCTGACATTGGGGTAAAAAAGCAATGGGCCCTAATTCACTAAGCGACTGCTTTTATGTTTAAAGTTACTGACAACTCAGTCGCACGAGTCGCATCCAGCAGTATGGGAATGTAAATGGCATGTATGTATTATACACACAGGTGGAGGAAAGACAACTTATCTCATTGCATCAATGGTAAGTCAAATTCAATTCAATTTCAAAATGATTTGACTCAATGATGGCAAAGATCCAATGCTCTGACAAACAATTTTTTTTCAATTTTCAGTGAGCCAATCACAGAAGCAGGAAATAATGTTTCCGGAGGGCGTTCCGTATACTTTCTGTGTACAGAACACCTCCAGGTAGCCATATTGTATTCTACAGAAAATTAAAGAGCTGCAGATTGAAATGGAAAGGTCATTTTTTAGTAACATTCAATTACAATATGGCTTGAGTCGCAATTGTTTACGCTATATTGTTATTATTTTTTTTTATTTTTTATTTATTTTTTTTTTTAAGAAAGTGGAGTTATGCTTTAACTCTAAACTGTTGACCTATGGAAAATGAATTGAAGTTTGTTGACGTTTCACAGGTTCACACAAATCTAAGCCTCTAAATGGGTAATATATTGCGTTTGTGTAGCCTAAAATTGAATTTTGCATTTCATGAGCCATTGAGCTAATTTACTATGAAATGAATGGTCCTGAAGCAAGGTGCATATGGCTGGATTCACAACCGTCTTTTATTATTACATCTATTATGCCCCGTACACACGGTCGGATTTTCCGACGGAAAATGTGTGATAGGACCTTGTTGTCAGAAATTCCGACCGTGTGTGGGCTCCATCACACATTTTCCATCGGAATTTCCGACACACAAAGCTTTAGAGCTTGCTATTAAATTTTCCGACAACAAAATCCGGTGTCGGAAATTCCGATCGTGTGTACGCAAATCCGACGCACAAAGTGCCACACATGCTCAGAATAAATTAAAGACGAAAGCTATTGGCTACTGCCCCGTTTATAGTCCCGCCGTACGTGTTTTACGTCACCGCATTTAGAACGATCGGATTTTCCGACAACTTTGTGTGACCATGTGTATGCAAGACATGTTTGAGCCAACATCCGTCGGAAAAAATCCTGGGATTTTGTTGTCGGAATGTCCGATCAATGTCCGACCGTGTGTACAGGGCATAATTGTTCATTGGGGTAAGCTCTGCCAATGTACCAAAACTTAAAAGAAATGGGACATGCGCCTCTTTTTTTTTTTTCTTCAACGTAGCACATCACAACCCATAGGTTTCAGGTTGACATCTTTGTGATGTGGTGCAATGAAACACACATGTGTTGTAGTGCGCTGGCATGGTGCATTGGCCTGTTATTCTTGTATTACAGCAACATGCAATAAAACACACAAATGTGAATCTGGCCCAATAAGATAGATGGAATACAAAGGCAGAACGTTATTTGGCACAAAACCAACACATTTCCAAAATAAAACTTATGTTCTGGCAGTACAGTGGGAGAAGGTTGAAGAACTGAGGTGGTAAATTAAAAAAAAAATAATAATATAAAGAAACTAGAAAATGCATTTCCTGGAGAAAATGCGTGGGGATGCTGAATAGCATCTCCCTATCTGCTAGCTGCCTGTCCCCTGAACACACTGTAAAAAACATCTCCTCACTATCTGCTAGCTGCCTGAGTGAGAGACAGTGTGGGAGAACCCTTCAAACAAGTCTTAAAGCGGTTGTATACCCACTGAAATTTTTTTTTTTTACCCCTGTAAAGCAAAAGGCATAATGAGCTAGTATGCACCGCATACTAGCTCATTATAAAAAAATACTTACCTAAGAACGAGGCGTCGGTATCTTACCTGGTCCACGCCGAGGTAGCTGATATCTTGCCTCGGCGTGTCTTCCGGGTATCGCGGTTCCAGCGCTGTGAGTGGCATGCACGCGGGATATTTCTTTTCCGGCAAGGTCCGGCAGTTGCCGGGCCTTCAGCCAAGAATCTCCTGTGCGCATGCACCGCTGCAGTCAGCGGCTCATAGCAAAGGGAATATCTCCTAAACCGTACAGGTTTAGGAGATATTTTTTTTGCCTACAGGTAAGCCTTATTATAGGCTTACCTGTAGGTAAAAGTTAAAAAAAAGACTATACAACCGCTTTAATAAATCCACAACAGTACATGCTATCGAAACAGCGACTTCACCGTTAGAGACACACGGCCTTTGTGAACGTATCGGTATAAAATGTATGTTGATAAACTTAAAAATGTGGGCATGTCAGCGATTTAAATAAGAAGTTGGCTGTGTGTTTCGCTGGGAAATGTGAAGAATTTTATACAGGACAGTCAATGGAAGAAAGTGTAAAACTCTTGTCATTTGGAAGCTCAAGCAGCCAAAAGTAAAAGGCGTATCACAAAACTGAGCACATTGCCTGAAATTAGACAAAAATACCTACGTTTTGATGTATAAATCGTGTATGACAAGTAGATCTTGTGGGCGTGAGAGCAATTTATAGAGAAGGAACTAAGATAATTTTTTTAAGGCTCTGTGCTCTAGCTATGACATCATCCACTCTAAGCAGCCCAGTACACTTTGTTTAATTGATAAAATTTCCTGAAATTATCACTAAACTTAAACAGCTTTTTCACAAAAACTGTAAAAGATATCAAACTGAAAAGATATAGCCAGATAGCTGAATATTTTGTGAACATTTTAAAGTTTGTTTAGCATTTGTAGGTGAAAGTATGAAGGAGCTGAAACTTTTGGGAGCAGAAGAAGATTTTAAGGATTTGAAGCATGCTCTCTCTCAATTCAATGTTAAAAAAAAGCTTAATATTTTAAAAAGTATAAATAGTAGAAAAAAAGTTGAAAAAGTCCCATCATCAGTTGAAAGAGCTGAACATTATAAAAGTTGAATGGTTTTAATAGCTGAAAGTATGCAGAAGTTACGCAGAGCCAAAAAATGTACGGAATAAAATTAAAATTTCGATCGTGTGTACACAATTCCGACGCACAAAGTTCCACGCATGCTCGGAATCAAGCAGAAGAGCCACACTGGCTATTGAACTTTCATTTTTCTCGGCTCGTCGTATGTGTTGTACGTCACCGCGTTCTTGACGTTCGCAATTTCCGACCAACTTTGTGTGGCTGTGTGTATGCAAGACAAGTTTGAGCCAACATCCAACAGCCAAAAATCCAAAATTTTATTGTCGGAAAATCCTATCGTGTGTACGAGGCATTGGGCTCCACTTGTTCATCTCTTGTAAATACAAAATCAGGAATTCAAGGTGCTCACAGCTTGGTGCTGGTATCTGTCAAGGCCGAGCTTTGGGAATTCGGTGCTGCTGCTCTGTTGCTGGATACATATACAGAACAAGGACTAAATCTACAGGTAGGACTTATGCCCCGCACACACAATAGGATTTTCCAAAAAACAAATATAAATAAATACAGTGCCTTGAAAAAGTATTCAAACCCCTTGAAATTTTCCACATTTTGTCATGTTAGAACAAAAAACATAAATGTATTTTTTGGGGATTTTATGTGATAGACCAACCCAAAGTGGCACATAACTGTGAAGTGGAAAGAAAATGATAAATGATTTTCAAATTTTTTTTTACAAATAAATATGTGAAAAGTGTGGGGTACATTTGTATTCAGCCCCCCTGAGTCAATACTTTGTAGAACCGCCTTCCACTGCAATTACAGCTGCAAGTCTTTTTGGGGATGTCTCTACCAGCTTTGCCATCTAGAGAGTGACATTTTTGCCCATTCAAGCTCTGTCAGATTGGATGGAGAGAATCCGTGAACAGCAATTTTCAAATCTTGCCACAGATTCTCAATTGGATTTAGGTCTGGACTTTGACTGGGCCATTTTAACATGAATATGCTTTGTTCTAAACCATTCCTTTGTAGCTCTGGCTGTATGTTTAGGGTCATTGTCCTGCTGGAAGGTGAAACTCCATCCCAGTCTTAAGTCTTTTGCAGACTCTAACAGGTTTTCTTCTAAGATTGCCCTGTATTTGGCTCCATCCATCTTCTCATCAACTCTGACCAGCTTCCCTGTCCCTGCTGAAGAAAAGCATCCCCACAACATGATGCTGCCACCACCATGTTTCACGGTGGGAATGGTGTGTTCAGGGTGATGTGCAGTGTTAGATTTCTGCCACACATAGCGTTTTGCTGTTAGGCCAAAAAGTTAAATTTTGGTCTCATCTGACCAGAACATCTTCTACCACATGTTTGCTGTGTCCCCCTTATGGCTTCTCGGAAACAAAAAACAAAAAAAGGGACTTTTTATGGCTTTCTTTCAAAAATGTCTTTCTTCTTGCCACTAATCCATAAAGGCCAGATTTGTGGAGAGCACGACTAATAGTTGTCCTGTGGACAGATTCTCCCACCTGAGCTGTGGATCTCTACAGCTCCTCCAGAATTACCATGGGCCTCTTGGCTGCTTCTCTGATTAATGCTCTCCTTGCCCGGCCTGTCAGTTTAGGTGGACGGCCATGTCTTGGTAGGTTTGCAGTTGTGCCATACTCTTTTCATTTCCGGATGATGGATTGAATAGAGCTCCGTGAGATGTTTAAAGCTTGGGATTATTTTTTATAACCTAACCCTGCTTTAAACTTCTTCACAACTTTTTCCCTGACCTGTCTGGTGTGTTCTTTGGCCTTCATGATGCTGTTTGTTCACTAAGGTTCTCTAACAAACCTCTGAGGGCTTCACAGCTGTATTTATACTGAGATTAAATTACACACAGGTGGACTATTTAATAATTGGGTGACTTCTGAAGGCAATTGGTTCCACTAGATTTTAGTTAGGGGTATCAGAGTAAAGGGGGCTGAATACAAATGCACGTCACACTTTTCAGATATTTATTTGTAAAAAAAAATTGAAAACCATTTATCATTTTCCTTCTACTTCACAATTATGAGCCACTTTGTGTTGGTCCATCACATAAAATCCCAATAAAATACATTACAATACGTTTTTGGTTGTAACATGTCAAAATGTGGAAAATTTCAAGTGGTATGAATACTTTTTCAAGGCACTGTATTTAATATTATAATGTAATAATATTTAAAACTATGTAATATATATAACATATGTAGTAACTGGTATGAAACAAGTACCATTAAATAATTCTAAATCATTAAAAAAAAAAAAATTTTAAGAAAAATGGTAATAAAGTCTTCCCAATTTTATTTAGGTCTTCCTTCCTCTGCCAAAAATGAAAATCTGCCAGGTTTAGTGCCGAAAAACCTACTGCACACGTAATTTATAGCGGTGGATGGGAAATCGGTTACTTAGCGGCCATAAAACTGAATACGTTTCCTATTCTATTTGAAACTTTAATACATTCCACTTTAACCGGGTTTGCAATGATAGGTATACGTTTTAATATTGTCAGAGGGAGCTGTGGTCCTCTCTGGTTCCTATTTATGGAAAGTTTTTAGGTCTGAATATAAGGTGGGTTTCAGGTTTAAAAATAACCGTATTGCACTGACAACTGTTTATTCTTCTAGGGTAGAAATTGGAAGGCGTCTGCTTTTTTTTTTTTTTAACCACTTCCCGACCGCCTCACACAGATATACTGCGGCACAAGGGCACGTATAGGCAGATTAACGTACCTGTACGTTGCCCTTTTAAGAGGCGGCTAGCGCTGCCGGGAGCTCCGTGATCGTGATCGCGGGTCCCGCGGATTTGATGTCCGCAGGGATACCCGCGATCGTCTCACGGTGAGGAAGAACGGGGAAATGCTGATGTAAACAAGCATCTCCCCGTTCTGCCAAATGACATTGTCACTGATCATAGCTCCCTGTAATCGGGAGCGGTAATCAGTGATGTGTCACACACAGCCCCCCACAGTTAGAATCACTCCCTAGGACACACTTAACCCTTATAGCGCCACCTAGTGGTTAACCCCTTCACTGCCAGTCACATTTACACAGTAATCAAAGCATTTGTAATTGCACTTACATAGTTACATAGTTAGTAAGGTTGAATAAAGACACCAGTCCATCCAGTTCAACCTGAGTGAGTGTGGGTGTCTACAATTATCCCTATCCCTGTACATCCCACACTCACATCAGTCCCTACTCTCAATCCAAGGTCCCCATTCATATACTAGGGCCAATTTTGGACAGAAGCCAATTAATCTACCAGCATGTTTTTGCACTGATCGCTGTATAAATGTGAATGGTTCCAAATTTGCGCCAAAAGTGTCCGATGTGTCCGCCATAATGTCGCAGTCACGATAAAAATCTCTGATCGCCGCCATTACTAGTAAAAAAAAAAAATCAATTAAAATGCCATAAAACTATCCCCTATTTTGTAGAAGCTATAACTTTTGTGCAAACCAATCAATATACGCTTATTGCGATTTTTTTTACCAAAAACATGAAGAAGAATACGTATCAGCCTAAACTGAGGGAAAAAAAAAATTTTAATATATTTTTTGGCAATATTTATTATAGCAAAAAGTACAAAAATTATGCGTTTTTTCAAAATTGTCGCTCTTTTATTGTTTAAGCAAAAAATAAAAACTGCAGAGGTGATCAAATACCACCAAAAGAAAGCTCTACTTGTGGGGAAAAAAGGACGACAATTTTGATTGGGTGGAACGTCGCACAACCGCACAATTTTCAGTTAAAGCGATGCAGTGCCGAATCGCAAAAAGTGCTCTGGTCAGGAAGGGGGTAAATCCTTCCAGGGCTGAAGTGGTTAAACATTTGAATAATGTTGAGAATGGTTAGTACTGATCACAGTTTTTTCTGTGTCCGGTTTGGTAGATTTTCCTCAAATTCCTATTGCAGAGACACAACAGGAAGTGAGTGGAATTCTCACCTGAACAGGTTGTCTCCATCGGAAAATTTCCCTTACCTCCTGGCTCAGTGGCAGTCATCACATTTTGGATTCCAGTCACTCTCCACCCAGTAACAGTGCTTATTAACTACTTGCTGACCACCCTATAGCAGTTTTACTGCTACAGAGCGGCGCCTGGGTGCCGGATAACGTACAGTGGGGACGGAAAGTATTCGGACCCCCTTAAATTTTTCACTCTTTGTTATATTGCAGCCATTTGCTAAAATCATTTAAGTTCATTTTTTCCTCATTAATGTACACACAGCACCCCATATTGACAGAAAAAACACAGAATTGTTGACATTTTTGCAGATTTATTAAAAAAGAAAAACTGAAATATCACATGGTCCTAAGTATTCAGACCCTTTGCTCAGTATTTAGTAGAAGCACCCTTTTGATCTAATACAGCCATTTTCACACCTGGATTTGGGGATCCTCTGCCATTCCTCATTGCAGATCCTCTCCAGTTCTGTCAGGTTGGATGGTAAACGTTGGTGGACAGCCATTTTTAGGTCTCTCCAGAGATGCTCAATTGGGTTGAGGCTCTGGCTGGGCCATTCAAGAACAGTCACGGAGTTGTTGTGAAGCCACTCCTTCGTTATTTTAGCTGTGTGCTTAGGGTCATTGTCTTGTTGGAAGGTAAACCTTCGGCCCAGTCTGAGGTCCTGAGCACTCTAGAGAAGGTTTTTGTCCAGGATATCCCTGTACTTGGCCGCATTCATCTTTCCCTCGATTGCAACCAGTCGTCCTGTCCCTGCAGCTGAAAAACACCCCAACAGCATGATGCCACCACCATGCTTCACTGCTGGGACTGTATTGGACAGGTGATGAGCAGTGCCTGGTTTTCTCCACACATACCGCTTAGAATTAAGGCCAAAAAGTTCTATCTTGGTCTCATCAGACCAGAGAATCTTATTTGTCACCATCTTGGAGTTCTTCAGGTGTTTTTTAGCAAACTCCATGCGGGCTTTCATGTGTCTTGCACTGAGGAGAGGCTTCCGTCGGGCCACTCTGCCATAAAGCCCCGAATGGTGGAGGGCTGCAGTGATGGTTGACTTTCTACAACTTTCTCCCATCTCCCGACTGCATCTCTGGAGCTCAGCCACAGTGATCTTTGGGTTCTTTTTTACCTCTCTCACCAAGGCTCTTCTCCCCCGATAGCTCAGTTTGGCCGGACGGCCAGCTCTAGGAAGGGTTCTGGTCGTCCCAAACGTCTTCCATTTAAGGATTATGGAAGCCACTGTGCTCTTAGGAACCTTAAGTGCAGCAGAATTTTTTTTGTAACCTTGGCCAGATCTGTGCCTTGCCACAATTCTGTCTTTGAGCTTTTCAGGCAGTTCCTTTGACCTCATGACTCTCATTTGCTCTGACATGCACTGTGAGCTGTAAGGTCTTATATAGACAGGTGTGTGGCTTTCCTAATCAAGTCCAATCAGTATAATCAAACACAGCTGGACTCAAATGAAGGTGTAGAACCATCTCATGGATGATCAGAAGAAATGGACAGCACCTGAGTTAAATATATGAGTGTCACAGCAAAGGGTCTGAATACTTAGGACCATGTGATATTTCAGTTTTTCCTTTTTAATAAATCTGCAAAAATGTCAACAATTCTGTATTTTTCTGTCAATATGGGGTGCTGTGTGTACAATATGGGGTGCTGTGTGTACATTAATGAGGAAAAAAATGAACTTAAATGATTTTAGCAAATGGCTGCAATATAACAAAGAGTGAAAAATTTAAGGGGGTCTGAATACTTTCCGTCCCCACTGTATATATATATATATATATATATATATATATATATATATGTATATATATATACGTGATCTGGCTCTCCTGGGTAGGGTGTGCGCATGCGCGCTGCTGGCGGATTGCTCCTGCTGTGATCACACACAGCGGAAGACCAGCAGCTGGTACCGCGGACCCTGGGAACCCGCCAATTGTTTAGTACACAGGCAGAAAACAAGGCAGATCGCCGTTCTGTCAGTATAGAAGGCATGAATCCTGTGTTCCTGCAAAACAGGGACATGGATCTATGCCTTCCCTTAGTAAAAGCACCTCCCCCACAGTAAACAAAAACTGGGCAGGAACACATTTAACCCTTTGATCGCCCCTGATGTTAACCCCTTCCCAGCCAGTGTCATTAGTACAGTGACAGTGCATATTTTTTTTAGCACTGATCACTGTATTAGTGTCACTGGTCCCCAAAAAGTGTCAAAAGTGTCAGTGTCCAAATTGTTCCGCCGCAATATTGCAGTCCCGCTATAAGTCGTTGATTGCCGCCCTTACTAGTAAAAAATAAATAAAAATATCCTATAGTTTGTAGATGTTATAACTTTTGCGCAAACCAATCAATATACGCTTATTGGTATTTTTTTAACCAAAAATATGTAGCAGAATAAATATTGGCCTAAATTGATAAAGAAATTAGATTTTTAAATTTCTTTTATTGGATAGGTTTTATAGGTTTTTTTTTAAATGTCTGTCTTTTTTTGTTTATAGCACAAAAAATAACAAATGCAGAGCTCTATGGGGCAGGTTAGACTACCAATTACTGCTGAGAGGCTAGAGGGGACTGTTCCTGAAAGAAGGAGTCCAGACTTTCCAATATTTCTCATCTTGCTCTTTCAGCGCCATAGTAATATTCTCCATTTGTTGGATTTCTGTTTTCCTGGCAAGCCAATGTAATCTACAGTAGCTAGAGGGGTGGTACTCTTCCACAACGCCGGGATAGACGCCTTCGCTGCAGTTAAGAGATGTTTTAGGAGTTAATTTTTGTATTTTTTAATGGATAGATGGGTATCATGTAATAAGAAAGCTGCCGGTCCACCTCCATGTTTGACGGTGTTCTTGGGGACATAGGCAGCATTCCTCCTCCTCCAAACACGGCGAGATGAGTTGATGCCAAAGAGCTGGATTTTGTTCTCATCTGATCACAACACTTTCACCCAGTTCTCCTCTGAATAATTCAGAAGTTCATTAGCAATCTTCAGATGGGCCTGTACATGTGCTTTCTTGAGCAGGGGGACCTTGCGGGAGCTGCAGGATTTCAGCCCTTCACGGTGTAGTGGGATACCAATTGTTTTCTTGGTGACTATGGTCCCAGCTGCCTTGAGATCATTGACCAGATTCTCTTGTGTAGTTCTGGGCTGATTGCTCAACCTTCCCATGATCATTGAAAGTATACGAGGTGAGATCTTGCATGGAGCCCCGGACCGAGGGAGATTGACAGTTATTTTGTGTTTCTTCCATTTGCAAATAATCGCACCAACTGTTGTCGCCCTCTCACCAAGCTGCTTGGTGATGGTCTTGTAGCCCATTCCAGCCTTGTGTAGGTCTACAATCTTGTCCCTGACATCCTTGGACAGCTCTTTGGTCTTGGCCATGGTGGAGAGATTGGAATCTGATTGATTGCTTCTGTGGACAGTTGTCTTTTATACAGGTAACAAGCTGAAATACTTATTTCACTCATTAAAATGCAAATCAATTTATAACTTTTTTGAAATACGTTTTTCTGGATATTTTATTTGTTTTTCTGTCTCTCACTGGTAAATTAAACCCACCGTTAAAACTATAGGCTCTGAAGAAGAAGGTGCTACCTTCGAAACGCGTCAGCCAGCAGCGGTCTGCACGTCTTGTCCATAGGTCTGGAGACTGCTACCATCATTTGACTATCATGCGTGATTTTTATCTACCCTTGTGAGTAGTACTTTTACGTTTTCTGTTTTAATAAACCTTTTTAAAGATAATGCACAAGGCCGGTGCGCCCTCTGTTTTCAGTTTTTTGTCCGTTAAAACTATAGTCTGATCATTTCTTTGTCTGTGGGCAAACATACAAAATCAGCAGGGGATTAAATACCTTTTTTCCTCACTGTAATAAAGTGCAATGCCCTGTACACAGGGTCGGATTTTCAGACGGAAAAAGTGCGTTCGGATTGTGTTGTCGGAAATTCCGATCGTGTGTGGGCTCCATCGGACTTTTTCAATCGGAATTTCACACAAAGTTTGAGAGCAGGATATAAAATTTTCCGACAACAAAATCCGATCGTTTAAATTCCAGTCGTGTGTAGACTAACAAAGTACCACGCATGCTCAGAATAAATGAAGAGACGAAAGCTATTGGCTACTGCCCCGTTTATAGTCCCGACGTACGTGTTTTACGTCACCGCGTTCAGAACGATTGGATTTTCCGACAACTTTGTGCGACCGTGTGTATGCAGGACAAGTTTGGCCCAAAATCCGTCAGAAAAAAATCTGACAGATTTTGTCGTTGGAATGTCCGAAGAATCTGCTTTTATATGTGGTAAGTGAACATGTTTAACCTCCATAAAAAGTCCCCTGGGCAATTACTTTTTTTACTTTTTTGCAAGTACAGTGAAACTTCGGATTGCGAGTAACGCGGTTTACGAGCGTTTCGCAATACAAGCTATTTTTATTAATTTTTTTAATCCTGACTCGTTTTGCGAGCATTGTTTGGCAAGATGAGCAGGATTCAAGCCGCTAGAGTGTGTAGTACTGCATTTGACCAGAGGTGCAGGGGCACCGGTGACGCTCGGAGACACTCGTAGACATTCAGAAATGCTCTGAGACACTCGGAAACACCCAAGTGTCTCCGAGCGTCTCCGGCGCCCCCGCACCTCTGGCTACATGCAGTACTGCATACACCAGCAGTCACTGTGGAACAAATTATCTGAGTTTCCATTGATTCCTATGGGGAAACTCGCTTTGATATACGAGTGCTTTGGATTACAAGCATTCTTCTGGAGCGGATTATTCTCGTAATCCAAGGTACTACTGTATTCAGGACAGAGGTACTTAGGCCTCTGTACTACACCCAGTGCTAGGACAAGATCATCTAGAGCCCAGGGCGAACATGCCAAACTGTGCCCCCCCAAGATTAAGTGTCAGCAAAATCCCCCCCCCCCCAAAAAAAACACTGAGCACAAATCTGCATGCATACAAAATGATTTCCTCTTCATAAAAATATCCTGTAACTAATTCAGTCCAGTGATTATCTCCAGCGTCATCACCGAGCTATACAAACCACTTCTCTTTGGGGTGCTTTAGTAATGTATAGCTTTGTATGCTGAGCAGAAATCTATCAAGGACTGGAAATTGATTTAGTAGAAGTGCGCTAGCACACTAACGGCTGCTCTGGGTACACGGCTTCTAGTAATTCCTACTAGTTATTGTGATTCCAGAAATATCCTCATGAATACGGAGAACCTTGTTAAAGAAAAGAGCCTCTCAATTCTCTTTTCGTTTGTTACATTGTTGTTGCTGCATTTTCAGCTTTCATCTTTACTTGCCGAGCACACTAAAAAATACATGAGTATAGAAGGCAGCTATAATGGGAAGCACCCCATAGCATCTCATAGCATGTCAGCTATATACGAGATATGGGAGCTGCCACTAATGACTTCGTTTTTAAAGGTGCAGGCTTTGGGGCTGTTATCCTGATCTTGCCTTCACTAGCTAAAAAAATCCTTGATTTGTGATAAGCATACATGGCCAGGGTTTATCAGAGGTCACCTATCAACTCCCATCTGACCATCATTCCAACTCCATCTTCATATAGCTCACCAAAAGAAAACACACTACTCTAAAGTAGAGATAAAATGGCTTTAGCAGCATTTTAATTATAAATAACATAAGAAAAAAAGTTTACAGGAAAAAAATAAAAATAAAACATAAAATTACAAATCTAATCAGAGTTCAGGTCATTGAAGGCAATATATAACCCTTCCAAAAACCTTATGTCTGTGGCACAAGTTAGCTACGATATTCCCCAGCCGCAAAACACCACCTTGGGGACTATCTCAGTTGACCTCAGACATGCATCGATCTACAACTACCTGGTGACAATAAGTTGACCCGACCAACTAGGGGACACTATACCAAAGATGGGTCTCCACTGTTTTTCCACCTGCAGGTTTAAACCACCTTCAAGGACCCCAAACCACCACCTTCTGCTACAAACTAAATGCAGACCATCCAGAGCTGATAAGGGAGAGGGCAAGAGAGAGGGATGCTCACTTGGTGACTTCAGCTCTCCAAATGGATCCTTCTTATTCCAACTGGATCTAACTTACTTGGGAGCTCCTCCCTATCAGCCTGCTTCTTCTCACCAATCCATTAAGTGCTACTACTTTACCTTTAGATTTAGATTTGTTTTTTTTTTTTTTATTATTTGCCACGTTTTCATGACTCTATTCAGGGGCGGACTGAGAACTCATGGGGCCCCCGGGAAATAGGAGATTATGGGGCCCCCGGGCAACAGGAGATTGTGGGGAGAGGCGGCAGCTATAATCTTTGGATTTAAAAAAAAAACACAGATAATTACATACTGTCCCTGGTTTTATTGAGGCTGGCAACCCTGATGGGGCCCCTTATGCCTCGTTTCCACTGAGCGGATCGGTTTGGTACGGTACGCTATTTTGGGTGTTTCCATTATAAAAGCGGCCCATACAACCGTACCGTACCGCTCCATTCAGGGTCCTGCTTCAGATGTGGGGCCATAGAAAATGGAACGGTTCAGTTAGGGCGGAGCTACGATACATTCCACTGATTGGCTGACAGAAAACCCTCTGCTGTGCTATGCTGAGGCATTTTTTCTAAACCCTGTATGGCCCCTTGTGGTCCCACTTGCAGTGGAAACGTTTACCAGAATAGACCGGACCATTCTAGGCCATTCAAACTGTACCGACCCGAACCGATCCGCTCAGTGGAAACAAGGCAAATGTGGTATGGGGCCCTCGGGCAGTGCCCGAGTGCCCGAATGGTCAGTTCGCCCCCTGACTCTATTTCAAACAAAGCTCTAGTATACTGTATATCAGACAACCAGCTTCCTTTGAGTGACTGCTGAAGTAAAATTAACAAAACAACACGGCACCTGTTGATTTTATTGTACTTATTTGAACTATAACTAAGCTACAAAAAATTGCCAACGTAGCCTTCGTAGCTGAGTCATGCTACATAATATTGCTATTTAATTGTACAGTGATTAATCTTTTCTCCTTCAAAAACTTTAATGAAACTAGGATATTAATCGCTCATTTAAATGCTTATTTATTAGATAAGTGGGAGATTTTCCCATTAAGATATAGATTAATCTCATGAGACTAATTTTCTAACAATTGCCCAACAATCTCCTGCAGTAGATTAAAACAAAATCGATATTTGCACAAGGAGAATGTGTCTAGTCTCCAGGATTAAAAATCATCAGTGTGGTCCTAGTCTAAGGCCGCATTCACACCTGCAAGTAGTGGGAATGGGAGTTCCAAACCTGTTTTTTGTATGTTTCCGCACATCACACATAGGACAGCCCAAGTGAATGGGCTTCCCTATGCATGGAAAATGTGCCAAAGAAGCTCCAGCACCTTTTTTGGGCGTGGACCGTTGCATGTTTTTTCAATGCGCATTTTGGTGCGTCTGTACTGTGTTTGACGCGCAACTGCAGACCAGTTGAATATTTATCATGCCCCAGTCAATCCCTGGAAGAATCCCAGAAGGTGGCTGGGGAGGTGATTCATTTGTAGGAGGCCTGAACAGAGGGTACTCATTTCTCTTATGGGAGATATCTGGTCCTCTTGGGGCTGCTGCCCCTGGAGGCAGCTCCACCAAGGCAGATCCAAAAAGTTGCAGTCTGAGCCTCAGCAGCTGCTGGGCTGAGGGCCTGGGGAAGCTTGTCAGAGGGTTACATTTGTTGGGGGTCACTGCGCTGAAGTCTGCTAACCACGTCTGGGGTGCTATTAATAACTAACTTCCTTGACCACAGAACCACAAATTAGCATAGCCATTAGCTATGTTACTACACATTGCCACAGTCACCGTGCAGAAAAATTGATACATACAGTACATTTATGTCAGCTTTGGCAGGTGAAATCGCTGCCAGACGCGGCCCACTTCAGTGATGGGACTGTGCTACAATCATATGTAAAGCACGTAGTTGCGGCGGGTTATCAATGGTTAAAATTGGTGTGACATATGTTTACCACATATCATGGTTAAAAGAGTAACTTCGTTAAACAATATATAAAATGTATTAGACCCCTTGAAAACGTCCGATTGGCCGAAATGCATCGGAGGTATACTCTGGTGCTGAGGTCATGCTGCTGCATGATTCCAGGTCGGCAGTGGCTTTACATGTGAGTGCTTTGTATTTATTGCCTTGTTTTTATGCCAATGTATCTGTATGGTGAATAAACTTACCACACTAGGAGACACTTCTTTGGGCTCTTGGCGAGCTTCATTTATTCTTAGCTGGATTACCAGAAGATACTATTGGGAGTGAGTTGCCATACTGATCCCTGTTTAATTTCATATGTACTCAGGCTATTCTCTATTCTGCTGTGTTGGTAGCCATTGATTCTGGTGAGTTTTGCTTTCAGATGATGTTGGCAATTGGACATGTGGGCACTGTAATAGTAGCCTCTTGTTCTGGTGAGCATTGAATCCACTATATGTTGGTGACTGGTCACTTGAACACTTTTTTGGACTTACATTCATGAGTGTTGCAGTTAATGGAACGAGCTTCTCTTGGTCCTATTTTTCACTCAACACACTGTGGGACTTTTTTTTATCAATATTGGACCATTTATCACTTAATTTTTGCTTCTTTGTATTAGTTATCACATGTCACTATATGCTACATATTGCATTATTATCCATACATGTTATTAGATTGGTGCTACACTATTGTTTAATATTTATGTTTTAAAGTGGGGGTCCACCTATCTATAATTTTTTTTTTTTGGAGTTCATTCACAAACTTTTCTTCTCATGATTATCTACTCACATGTTCTGTGTAATAAGTCCGCCTGTGTCTGATTTAGTTGTAAAGAATAACTTATAAAAATCACTGAAGGCGGTTTCCATGTTCATTGTGGGCATTTGAAGCCCACAAGCATGTATTTCCTGGATGCGGTGAATGCTGTGCTCCCAGCATTCACCGAGATGTTGTGATGACACTGTTGTACAATGCATGCTGGGAAGCCTGAGGGGACTGTGGGAGGTCTGGGAGAGGCTAGAAACATGCCTACTCCCATGGGAGGAAAACCAGGAAGTGCTAAGAAGATTAGAAAAAAAAAGGTAATTACGGCGATTTAAATTTTTTTACACAGCATGTCAGCATCTAGGCAAGGAAGAGAATGCATAGAGATAATGTTCAAAATTTGGGTGGAACCCCGCTTTAAGGTCAGCTATACTACCTTTGTGTTAGCAGCCTCTCTGTCACTTTTAGAATTTTTTTCACAGCGCAGATTCTGCTACTATTACCGTATATACTCGAGTATAAGTCGTTCCGAGTATAAGTCGAGGCCCTAATTTAACACAAAAAAAATGGGAAAAGCTTATTGACCCGAGTATAAGACGAGGGTGAGAAATGCACAGCTACTGTAAGTGGAAAAGAGGGTCAACAATGCCCATTTGCAGCATCACTGTGCCCATTTGCATGCCTCACTGTGCCCATTTGCAGCCATAGGTCCCCTTAACTTCAAACTCGGTAGTTAAGGGTTCCTAGATGCCCCCTAGCTGCAGCCAAAATTTGGGGTCTCTGAACCCAAAGGGTCCCGAAATGACATTGCTGCAGATAGACACAGTTGACCGAATTTGGGGCCCCGTATCTCGGGGCCACTTAGTGCTAAGAACTCCAAATTTGGTGTGCAAACCCAGTGGAACTAGCACCATAAAATTTCCAAAGCTGGGGTTTCTAGCACCAAGTGGCCCCGAGATACAGGGCCCCAAATATCAGTTCAGAAAATGTCAAGCACTTTTCTGCAGCAGAGAATGACATTTTCCGAACCAGATTTGGGGCCCCGTATCTCAGGGTCACTTGGTGCTAGGAACCCCAGCTTTGGATATGTTATGGTACCAGTTCCACTGGGTTTGCACGCCAAATTTGGGGTTTCTAGCACTAAGAGCAGAGAATGACTTTTCCGAACCGATTTTGGGGCCCCGTATCTCGGGGCCACTTAGAGCTAGGAACCCCAGCTTTGGATATGTTGTGCTACTAGGTACACTAGGTTTGCATACCAAATTTGGGGTTTCTAGCACCAAGCAGCCCTGAGATACGGGGCCCCAAATTCGGTTCGGAAAATGAAATTTTTTGCTGCAGAAAAGTGCTTGACTCGAGTATAAGTCGAGGGGGGCACTTTCAGCACAAAAAAATGTGCTGAAAAATTCGACTTATACTCGAGTATATACGGTATATAAAATGTATTATATATGTGTAGCGGTACCCCCGTAAGGGCTGCTGATTTGGTTATAGCAATCCACCAATCACCCCACTGCCATACTCCCCACAACCCATTAAAGCAGGAGAACAGTCAATCTTAGGTTTTCTGCTTGTTTATTTGCAGAATTTCAGCTTGGATGGGGAAAGGGTAACATGAGATGCCTTTATCATTTGATGCATTGCATGTGCAAGAACACTAGATACTTTCCTTTCCTCCAGTCTCTTTTAGTTTTAATTACTCTTCTGCAGACTATTACTTCCTCTTCTTCTGTGCAAATCCTTACTGTAAAATACACAAATATCAATGTCCTATTTCCTCCCTTCCATTTGAACAACGAAGAATCACTCTGAATAACTCCTCTGCCATGGACCATGATGGGATTATCCCTGAGAATAAAAAGACCAGAAACTGTCCCCACTTCTTCCTAATGTTCCAAAGAGTTAGACACCCACACAGTCTTTGGAAGGCACTGCCATTATGCTAACCAGGCCCGAGATGACTTGATATCCCCACACGATGACTTGACACATGACCATGGACAGACTATTGCTTTTATTTAGTCCAGGACTAATAATGCTGTGTTCCCCGGCCACAGCATTCTACACTGAACTTTTTCCTAGAGGGTAATAGTTCTTTTGTTCCTGCTCTTGAAATGCTGCTTTACTCTCCTCCGCTTGACTGCTACTTCTTCTTCCAGATCTCCTCCAGTATGCAAGTCCTGTGTTCCCCGGTCATAGTAGCTATATACTCTTTTGAGGATGAAGATCTTTGTCTTTTACTCCATCCTGATGGTTCCTCCATCCCTCCCCCGCGCATGACACATCCCCGCATGGGGATGCCCGAAACAGCACCTCACTACTCCATGCTGTTTTTCCTGGAACTCCAGACTCCTCCCTGGAGGTATGTGACCGCAGGTTTTATGAGAGGCCTGCCCCCTGCCAATGCAAATTAATGATTGGTCAGGGCTCCTCACATGAACTGCCTGCCACTCAGACCTCAAGTCCAACCTCTCTTCCAGAACATCCTTCTGAAAGCAGAAGAGGCATCTCTGAGTCAGAGTGCAGGTGGCCACACCCCCCACTACACTGATCACTCCCAAATCCCAAATCACAACAACCAGGCCCAGCCTATAGCACAGGCCTGGCTAAATTTACCTACACTTGGGTCCTGAGCTAGAAAAATACTACTCTAGCACCTACCTTTAGGTAGAGGGTGCTACATATGAATAAGTAATCTACCAGGTAAAAAACACCCATCCGCCACTTTCAATAAACAAAAAATTCAACCTTGTCACTTAGATCCAACACTGTGATGCTCGGTTCACACGGGGGCGACTTGTCAGGCGACCTAGCCGCCTGACAAGTCGCCTCCCGTTCTGTACAATGGAACCGTTCTAATCGGAGCAACGCAAGTCGCTCCGACTTAGAAGAAAGGTTCCTGTACTACTTTGGGGGCGACTTGCATAGACTTCTATACAGAAGTCGTCTGAGTACAGATACAGAAGTCGGTGAGGCGACCTGCAAGTCGTGCCGCCTCTGGTGTGAACCGAGGCTAAGTGAACAGCGGCTCTCAAGTGTATGTTACATATAAATGAAAACTATCCACTAATGCTTGAATCCCTGGACGAAGTCGTGATGATGAAACGCGCCGGAACGTGGTTGTGCGGCAAATGATGTTTAGGATTATCAGAAAATAACATTCCGCTGAGGTTTCCAGTCTAGTGAGGCATTGCCTGCTGGCTTCTGATTAAAACTGCTGTAACGCTCTGAGATATTTGTACTCAATGCTCGTTTTAATGTGGAAATTGTAAGTGCAATGTTTGAAGATTTTAATAAATTGATTAGGTTTTTGAGACATATTAGTGGAACTTTCCTTTATCTCCCTTTTCATGAGTGAGTTCTATCTATAACTGCAAGAAGTGGAGAGCACTGTGCTGGAGACATTAACCCTGTGGGGGTATTTGCTTATCTGCCAAACACGCTGGTGTGAGGCAAATAGCTCTGGTGAGTGTACATCTTATAGGGAGAGGTGTTTGGCGCATTAACGGTGTATTGTGAAGAACTTTTTTCACCTTTTGGAGGATTGTTTCTGTGCACTTTTCATATATGGACATTTGTCACACATTTATATAGTTACATAGTAGGTGAGGTTGAAAAAAGACACAAGTCCATCAAGTCCAACCTATGTGATTACATTGTATATCCCTGTATGTTGCGGATGTTCAGGTGCTTATGTAATAGTTTTTTTATACTGTCGATGTTCCCCGCTGAGACCACCGCCTGTGGAAGGAAATTCCACATCCTTGCCCCTCTTACAGTAAAGAACCCTCTACGCAGTTTAAGGTTAAACCTCTTTTCCTCTAACCTTAATGAGTGGCAACGTGTCTTGTTAAACTCCCTTCCGCAAAAAAGTTTTACCCCTATTGTGGAGTCACCAGTACGGTATTTGTAAATTGAAATCATATCCTCTTTCAAGAGTCTCTTCTCCAGAGAGAATAAGTTCAGTGCTCGCAACCTTTCCTCATAACTAATGTCCTCAAGACCCTTTATTAGCTTTGTTGCCCTTCTCTGTACTCGCTCCATTTCCAGTACATCCTTCCTGAGGACTGGTGCGCAGAACTGGACAGCATACTCCAGGTGCGGCCGGACCAGAGTCTTGTAGAGCGGGAGAATTATTGTTTAATCTCTGGAGTTGATCCCCTTTTTAATGCCAATATTCTGTTTGCTTTGTTAGCAGCAGCTTGGCATTGCATGTCATTGCTGAGCCTCATCTTCTAGGACCGCCAGGTCCTTTTCCATCCTAGATTCCCCCAGAGGTTGTCCCCCCAGTGTATAGATTTCATTCATATTTTTACCATGAATTTTTATTATAATGATATTTTTATATGTGTATTTCATTATCACTGTGGTGATTTTATTATTTGGTTTCATTAAAGAGGAACTGCAGTCTGCTCATATAATTTGTAATAAAAACATCTTTCCCTTTCTGAAGCTTCCCTCCAACCACTTTGCATATTTTATATATATACTGTGATTCTGTACCTGCCAAATACGCGGCAGAAATCTCCCTCCACTGAGTCTGGCTGCATCCATTTTAACTGTGGGCAGCTGAAGCTGCTGCCTGTTCACTTCCTGCATTTACACAGACACCCAGAGGCACACCTCCAGCTCTGCAGCTTTCATTGGCCCTCTTAGGACTCATCCCCCCTCCCTTCCTGGCAAACTCTCACAAGAGTTAGAGCGAGTGCTGTCCAGGAAGTGGGCTCTATAAGGTATTTACTGGCAGAAAAAGTATGTTTTACTATCCAAAGTTAAAATAACAAGGGCAGAAGATTTAATAGATGAAAAGATGAAAAAATGCCTTAAGGTTCGCTTTAATGTTTTACATTACTTGAGCGCCGCTGTTCACTTACAGTGTTGGATTTAAGTGATAAGGTTAAACAGCGGCGCTCAAGCGTATGTTACATATAAATGAAAACTATCTACTAATTCTTATTACAAACATAGCAATAATACAAAGTGAATGTGAACATCATGATGTAAAACATTAAAGCGGACCTAAGTCATTTTTTCATCTTTTCATCTGTTAAATCTTCCGCCCTTGTTTTTTTTAACTTTGGATAGTAAAACATATTTTTTCTGCCAGTAAATACCTTGTATAAAATGTATATATATCATATATTTTCATTAGAGCAGAGTCCTCCTTGGGAACATAAAGCAAAGTATTTTCCCTGCAGTGCTCTAAAACTCTTAATTATACATTTTCTGCTTCTTCCCCGGCTCAGACGTCCCCGGAGAGTTTACGGTTTTCCAGTCAGCGTTTGACCTTGTTGTTCGGCTCACTCAGATGTACAGTTAACTTCTCCTCCCTTTACATTAACACAAGTTAATTATTACCTCTCCTTCAGTAGATGCTCATAACAACCAAAACAGATAAACGAGAACAACTAGAGGGTCTTAGTGCCAACAAAAAGTCATTTGAAAAGGTGGCAGAGCGCGATTAAAGGGAAGACAGATAATTATTGTATATACAGTGCCTTGAAAAAGTATTCATACCCCTTGAAACTTTCCACATTTTGTCATGTTACAACCAAAAACTTAAATGTATTTTATTGAGATTTTATATGATAGACCAACACAAAGTGGCACATAATTGTGAAGTGGAAAGAAAATGATAAATGTTTTTCAAAATTCTTTTGCAAATACATATGTGAAAAGTGTGGGGTACATTTGTATTAAACCCCCCTGAGTCAATACTTTATAGAACCGCCTTTCACTGCAATTACAGCTGCAAGTCTTTTTGGGGATGTCTCTACCAGCTTTACACATCTGGAGAGTGACATTTTTGCCCATTCTTCTTTGCAAAATAGCTCAAGCTCTGTCAGATTGGATGGAGAGCGTCTGTGAACAGCTATTTTCAAGTCTTGCCACAGATTCTCTATTGGATTTAGGACTTTGGCTGAGTCATTCTAACACATGAATATGCTTTGATCTAAACCATTCCATTGTAGCTCTGGCTGTATGTTTAGGGTCGTTGTCCTGCTGGAAGGTGAATCTCTGCCCCAGTCTCAAGACTTTTGCAGACTCTAACAGGTTTTCTTCTAAGATTGCTCTGTATTTGGCTCCATCCATCTTCCCATCAACTCTGACCAGCTTCCCTGTCCCTTCTGAAGAAAAGCATCAACATGATGCTGCCACCACCATGTTTCACGGTGGAGATGGCGTGTTCAGGGTGATGTGCAGTGTTAGATTTCTGCCACACATAGCGTTTTGCTTGTAGACCAGAAAGTTACCTTTTTGGTGCAATCTGACCAGAGCACCTTTTTCCACACGTTAGCTGTGTCCCCCACATGGTTTCTCGCAAAGAGATTTCTTATGGCTTTCTTTCAACAATGGCTTTCTTCTTGTCACTCTTCCATAAAGGTCAGATTTGTGGAGAGCACGACTAATAGTCCTGTGGACAGATTCTCCCACCTGAGCTGTGGATCCCTGCAGTTCCTCCAGAGTTACCATGGGCCTCTTCGCTGCTTCTATGATAATTGCTTTCCTTGCCCAGCCTGTCAGTTTAGATGGACAGCCATGTCTTGGTAGGTTTGACATACTCTTTCCATTTTCGGGTGATGGATTGAACAGTGCTCCGTGAGATGTTCAAAGCTTGATATATTTTTTTTAATAAGCTAACCCTGCTTTAAACTTCTCCACGACTTTATCCTTGACCTGTCTGGTGTGTTCCTTGGTCTTCATGATGCTGTTCTTCACTAAGGTTCTCTAACAAGGTTCTCTGAGAGCTACACAAGTATAATATGTAGCAGCGCTCAAGTCCAACAGTATAAAAAATAGTTCAATGCTATATGGTGGAAACATATATAATATAAGTCTATTATAAAATCTATGGATTATCCGTGATTGGAGATGGATAAAAACCAGGGGGATCTCGATAGACACAGTACTGAGGGCAGCTTCCTGTTGAGGGAAGTCAGCTCTCCATAGCAATCATGAAAAAACAAAGAGAAAGCGCCTCTAAGTACAAGTGTTTAATTCAATATAAAAAGCACATATTCGCACTTACATAAAGATATGTGGGTGTCAGCTTCCAATGGGAGATATATCCAGGGTAAGTCAAAGGTCCGTATGTGTGGGGCTTCGATGTAATCCGAGGGGATGGCCGCGGACCTCCGTACGGAGAAGCCGGCTGCAGTACGGTTAGGCAGGATGAACACTTCCGCGTTCCAGCAGGGCACACGAGAGCATTGACGTCACCCGGATGGTTCAGATAGACGGGGATCCACTACGCGTTTCTGAGCATGCGCGAGGCTCTCAACGGGCATGCGCGCTCTTTTGTCAAGTGACAAGTTACGTAAAGGTTTTTCACAAAGTGAACAAAAAATTATTTAAACTATATGTATAAATTTTATCCTTTAAAAGTTTACAAAGGTTAAATGTATTATAGTGCCAACGTCAGCCTGTGCCCAGCAGCTGACACAGTGAAAGAACAAAAAGACCAATAAAAAAGAAAACAACAACTGTAACTTCATAAATGAGAACAGAGAATGCATCCCGTGTGCGAGAATGTCAGAGTGCTTTGTGGTGTCTGAAATCATTTTAATAAACCCTGTTTTATTTATCACTCCATTATATTCATCAAACAGAACGAAGCTTAGAAAATGATACAAATGTATACAGAGCTGGATTGGAATTATAGTGCAATAAGTAAAGCAAAGACGGCACAACCAGGGCCAGCACTACCGCTAGAAAAATGCAAATAATTTATATTTGGTTATTTATTGTTTTATTATATTATTTTAATATTTTCTAATGTTTTTAAATATGTTAAATTCTTATTTTTTTCTGGGGGGGGGGGAGTGCAAGTAGCTGGTCTTGCCTAGGGCGCAAAATAGACCTGCACATAGCTGTATATCTGCAGTGTGATATCAAAGACACTGCGACACTGACTGTTATGCCGCGTACACACGGTCGGACTTTTTGTCTACCAAATCCGGCGGACAATCCGATCGTGTGTGGGCTTTCCCGGACATTCGGTGGACTTTTCCAGCCACAAATCTGACGGACTTTAGATTTGGAACATGCTTTAAATCTTTACGTCGTAACTCCGCCGGACCCAGAAATCCGCCGTCTGTATGCTAGTCCGACGGACAAAAAACCACGCTAGGGCAGCTATTGGCTCCTGGCTATCAACTTCCTTATTTTAGTCCGGTGTACGTCATCACGTACGAATCCGTCGGACTTTTGTGTGATCGTATGTAGGCAAGTCCGTTCGTTAGAAAGTCCGCCGCAAGTCCGCCAAAAGTCCGTCGAAAGTCTGTCGGATGGGCTGTCGGACTTTTGTAGCCGAAAAGTCCGACCGTGTGTACGCGGCATTATCTCAGCCTGAGATTTGGACTGAGATCTGGTGATGTCTGTGCTGATGATCTACTGTTTTGCTCACTGGTCTAGCGGAAGGCTCTGCTGTGAGGAAGCAAAGCCCTGCCTCTACCAAGATGCCTTCATCCACAAACACAGAGCAGAACAAGGCATGGTAAGGTAGTAATAGCAAAAGATTAACTCCTGGGACACCACAGACAATACCGGTAACTAATCTTTTGCCCACTGCCTGTCTTTTTCGGGCGCAGTTTCCTCTTTAATTTCAACTTTCCTATTGACTCCAAAGTATTTTAAAATGGCGAAATCTCTGTATTTCCTCAGAAATTTTGGGGAAATTAAAACTCTTAATTTTGATTTTCTTTAGGATTTTTAGTGCTGTCATGGCAGGCACTAAAATTCCCAGTGTTGGCTGGTAATGGACCGCAAGGGAAGTGGTGATGTCATTCCCCTGGTTATGTGGCAGCGTTGGGGCCTAATGTTTGACTGCTAGACCCAATCTTTTGTGGCCACATGATCCCCTATACCCAAAAGCAGTGAGGTAGTAGCAGTGAGGGAGCATGGGCATGGGGAGGGGTCACTTTACCGTTCCCCTGAATGGACAAGGTGACCATGTCTCCTTAATGTTGACCTTCACCTATTCTCCTTCCTTCTTTTCCCCCTCCTTCTTCCACAATTGAATCAAGTTTCCTCTTTCCTATAAAGAATTCTTACCTTTTTTAGTGCTGCAGCGCAACACTGCCTACTTTCCCTCCTTGGTGGGAATGATGTAATGCCTCCTGCTGCCTCCTGGGATATTCACATCATGCAAATCTACAGATGAGTGCATGCAAGTCACAGATTTAGGCATCTGTGCAGATGTGACGCTGGTCTTTGGGACCTCTCAGAGACCTGCGGTACCTCTGGGCAAATGCAGGGAATTTGCACTGCATGTATCAACAAGGTTCTAGATACCAGAAAACAGGGGTGTGTACGCGAATGCATTCCCCACACATGGGTAGATTTACTGCAGGCCTCCACCAGGTCCCAAAGATACATGCTGGATAAATGAAGATGGTAGAGCAGAAGTTGAGTGGTTTCATGGTTGTAAATGTAATGTGGTTGTAAACCTCCGAAACCTCTGCAATGAAAAATGAACAAAGCTTATCCTTCCGTAGTGTGTAGTTGCCTTAATTCAGAGCACTGAGTGCATGAGTCACTTCTGACAATCTATGCTGACACCAAACAATCCTGGAAGATGGCCCCACCCCCCTCCAGAACCCAGCAGGTGAATGACAGCCTCAGCTGTGCATGTTCCCTTATGAGGCTGAGTAGATGGGGCCGTGTCCTTTTTCTCAACTCAGGTTTCAGATTAACTCTGTGCTGTGACATCAGATCCCTGCCTTCTGGAAACTCAGAAATAGCCTTTGACCTGTGTACTTTAGGAGTCCGTAGAGAAGAGAGGGTGCCAGATAAACAGGCACAACTTGTGTAGGTGGATTTAATTCATCTCTGTGTATCACCTGAGGCCAGTCACTGTAATGCCCCGTACACACGGTCGGATTTTCCGATTGAAAGTGTTCAATGGGAGCTTTTTGTCTGAAATTCCGACCGTGTGTAGGCTCCATCACACATTTTCCATCGGAATTTCTGTCACACAAAATTTGAGATCTGATTCTCAAATTTTCCGACAACAAAATCCGTTGTCGGAAATTCCGATCGTGTGCACACAACTCCGACGCACAAAGTTCCATGCATGCTCGGAATCAAGCAGAAGAGCCGCACTGGCTATTGAACTTCATTTTTCTCGGCTCGTCGTATATGTGTTGTACGTCACCGCATTCTTGACGTTCGCAATTTCCGACCAACTTTGTTTGACCGTGTGTATGCAAGACAAGTTTGAGCCAACATCCATCGGAAAAAAAACATGGATTTTGCTGTCAGAATGTCCGATCAATGTCCGATCATGGGTACGTGGCATTAGAGTTTACACCCACTTTAAGGCTATAACATACATACATTTTAGACCCCTTTCACACTGAGGCGCTTTTCAGGCGCTTTCACGCTAAAAAAAGCGCCTGAAAAGCTCACAAAAACCTATTTCCATTAAAATGAATAAATGCTTTCACACTGGGGCGGTGTGCTGGCAGGGCAGGGAACAAACATCCCTCTCCATTGAAATGAATGGAAAACTCTTCAAAAGCGCCTGAAAAGCTCTTCAAAAGCGCTTAGTGTTTTATTGGCAGTTTAGAAGCGCCTCAGTGTGAAAGGGACCTTATTGTCCTTATTCATTGTCAGTATTGTCCTTATTCAATGGGGCAGCACAAGGGGCATTGATCATGTGAACAGCACAGTAATCAATCCCAGTACCATAACCTAGAACTGATTGATCATTTCTGATTGATTGCTTTAGGTTACTTCCCCTTGCACATTATTCATCGCCTTATTATATAAGCCTGTGCATGCACCGTTAGTCAAATACAAAAAGTCACTGTGCATTATCTTTCCAGATCATATATGTATTTTATTTTAATTGGAAAGAGAAAATGATCCTCACAGAAATGTGCTTCTTCCGGAGCTGATCCTGCAGATAATTCTGCTGGAATTTCTTCCCCCTCATTCCTGTCTGTATTAGATAAGACAAGTGGGAGAGTCTTCTGAAGCGCTGCCAGTATCAGTAGAATGTGTCAATGTTGCAAAGCAACACAGGCAGAAGTCCTCGGGCTAGGCTTCATGTGCCAGAGCTTTGCTTCATCTTATCCGACTAGTGAAAGAGCTTGTGGAGGAAATGCGGGGAGCTAAATGCAAAAATTCTGCACATCACATGAGCCGACTGCGCATTTGTGTGCGCATTTAAATGCACAGTAAAACATTCTGTTTCCTTAAAGAGAGGCGCCACAAAAAAAGCAATTCAAAACAATTGAAATGGTTGTTCTCTGCCTCAAAAAATATTTTGTTTTTTTATGTGCAGTCCATGGTTCTGCTAACGTCCCAATGCAATATAGATAAAACTTAAGGGTGAGCCTGCGATTACTAACCCATAACAAGGGTAATGTCAAGATAGGAATATAGGGACCTGGCTCCAAGCCAGTATTTCTCAACCTGGGTGGCAAAGCAACACGGGGTGCCTTCTGGGTTCCCCTGGAGTGCCGCAAGCAAAGGATCTAGTTTGCCTTGGATTAGTGTCTTGAATTGCTACGTGGACTGGGAAAAATGGAGTGCCTTCTGAGTTTTCCTGGAGTGCCACAAGCATGGGACCCAGTCTGACCTGGATCATAGTTATATAGGTACATAGTTACATAGTTAGTCTGGTTGAAAAAAGTCCACCCAGTTCAACCAATAGAAGGGGAAAAAAACAGTTATGTTGGAACAGGAAGAGGCCATCTCCAAACTGTTCCCACAAAGTTGGAAGCATGAAATTGTCCAAAATGTCTTGGTATGCTGACGCCTTTAGAGTTCCCTTCACTAGCACTAAGGGGCCAAACCCATCCCCTGAAAAACAGCCCCACACCATAATCCCACCTCCACCAAATAATTTGGACCAGTACAAAAAACAATGTCCATAAAGACATGGATGAGCATGTTTGGAGTGGAGGAACTTGGCTGGCCTGCACAGAGACCTGAACTCAACCTGATAGAACACCTTTGGGATGAATTAGAGCACAGACTGAGAGCCAGACCTTCTCTCTAACATCAATGCCTGACCTCACAGATGCGCTTCTGGAAGAATGGTCAAACATTCACATAGACACACTCCTAAACCTTGTGGACAGCCTTCCTAGAAGAGTTATAGCTGTTATAGCTGCAAAGGGTGGGCCAACTCAATATTGAACCCTACGGACGAAGACTGGGATGCCATTAAAGTTCATGTGCGTGTAAAGGCAAGCGTCTCAATACTTTTGGTAGTATAGTGTGTGTGTATATATATATATATATATATATATATATATATATATATATATACATATATACATACATATATATACATATATATATACACATATATATAAATATATATATACACATATATATATTTATATATATATATATATATATATATATATATATATATATATACATATACATATATATATACACACACACACACAATTCTATATACACAATCCTACATCCACAGTTAATTCAGAGGAAGGTGCAAAAAAAAACCAATAAAGTATGAATCACCAGGGGAAAAAATTCTTTCCTGATCCCCCAAGGGGTAGTTATTATACAGAATTTACATAGCGCCAACAGTTTACGTAGTGCTTTTCTCTGGATCAACTTTACCTATAAATATTAGTATCCCGTTATATTATGTGTATCTAAGAAAGAATCCAGGCCTCTTTTAAAACAATCTACTGAGGTGGCCAGAACCAGCTTTGGAGGGAGTCTGTTACACATTTTCACAGCTGTTACTGTGAAGAAGCCTTTCCGTATTTGTAGCTTAAATCTCTTTTCCTCCAAATCTAAAGAGTACCCCCTTGTCTTCTGTGGTGACCTTAAAGTGAATAACTAAACATGAAGGTCACTATATGGACCACTTATGTATGTACAATATCCCCCCTTAATTTCCTCTTCTCCAGATAGAATACATTCATTTCCTCTAATCTTTCCTCATAGCTGAGCTCCTCCATGCCTCTTATCAGTTTGGTTGCTCTTCTCTGCACTTTCTCTAGTGCCCCGATATCCTTCTTGAGAATTGGTGCCCAAAACTGAACTGCATATTCCAGATGAGGTCTTACTAATGATTTGTACAATGGCAAAATGATATCTCGCTCTCTGGAGTCAAATACCTCCCTAAGTACAAGAAATGATTTTGCTATCTTTGGAAACCGCAGCTTGGCACTGCATGTTATTATTATGGATTTGATCTACCAGAACACCCAGATTCTTCTCCACCATTGATTCCTCCTTTTGTTCTTCTCCTAACAGTTAAGTTGTGTTGCATGCTTATTTATAGCCCCCAAGTGCATAAATTGACAGTGGCATGAGTTGCTATGCCAGCACCCTAACAATCAATGATACTCAGAGTCCAGGACACCCTGCATCATTCAATGGTATTCAGTATGCACCATGCACCATGGAAATGCATGGATCTGATCCAGCGCAGGTAGTTTGCAAGCCCCCCCCCCCAGCATTCACAAGAAGATGGATGCGCTAGGCCTCCTCCACCTCCCTCTGGCGTCCCTCTGATGGTGGCAAAACTCTGATGTGAAGAGGGAAGTGTATTATGGGGGGGCTCTGTAATGCGGGTGCCTTATGATGGGGGGCTCTGATGGAATAGGGGGCTTCTGTTATAAAGTTAATTTAATCAAGATGGTAGTATGCATCGTCCTAAGGCTGCACTGATAAGTAACATTTACATTTATTACATTTTAGATTGAGGTGCGTCAAGATTTTGCTTACTTTTAAAGAGTGCTGTGACTGAAAAAGTTTTGAAAAATGCTGCTAAATGCAGTCCTTTTCCTAAATTTAGTGATACTGGGCTGCAGTCAGCATGAGCATGGATTATTAGTTCTGCTTTCCTTGGGTTTCCCCTCAGCTCAGCATTATTGTTAGAGTTATGAATATTTATTTCTCCGTAAAAAAACACTATTGCCAGTTTTGCATGCTGGGGAAAGGTATATTCCGTATATTGGTCGTGACCTTGAAAACTTTCTTGCCTCCCATGTTCTGCATGATGAGGAGATGCTTGTTGCTGAATTTTTGTTCCTCTCAGGCCTGCTGCCATAGGAGGGTGCGTTGTGCCAGAGAGGGGACCAAGCGTCAATCTTAAAGGGGTTGTAAAGGTTTTTTTTTTTTCAAAAAACAAACATATTATACTTACCTCCACTGTGCAGCTCGTTTTGCACAGAGTGGCCCCGAACCTGGTCTTCTGGGGTCCCTTGGCGGCTGTCTCAGCTCCTCCCCGCAAGAACTAAACACCTTCATGCAAGCTCTCTTGCATGGTGTTTAGTTCTTGCGGGCGCGTTCCCGTGATACAGCCTCTGACTGTGTCACTCAGTCCCACCCCCCGGCACGCGGCGTCATTGGATTTGATTGACAGCAGCGCGAGCCAATGGCTGCGCTGCTTTCAATCCATCCACTCTAGCCAATCAACGGCCAGGCTGAGCGGCGAAGAGGATGTCGGGAGCGAGCGCGGGACTTTCGAGGGGTCAGGTAAGTAAAACGAGGGAGCTTTGTGCTCTGCAGGGAGATGCTGTGTTAAATGTGTGGTTTAGGAGGCTGTAGAGAAGAGATGACTGTAGAGAAACAGGTACAACTTATGTAGGAGGATTTGTTTCATCTTTGTATATCACCTGAGGCTAGTCAGTGGGTATATTTAAGGGTTTATCCCCAATTATTGACTTTGAGTAGAGATACAAAGTCTGCCGTTTCATTCTTCTTGGGTATCCTCATGTGCTGTAACCTCCCCCTCCAGGTTTATTGACTGTAAGAATTACATTTTGTATAATGACTAGCATCCAATTTAGTCTACCCTAAAAAGAGTCAAGGATTCCAACCTAAGGTTGAAATGCTGGCCCACCAAGCCACCTGGGGGTCCTCCATCACTGCCTATGGGTAAGGAGGTCCTACACAAATAAAGCCGATGCCCTTGGTGACTCACTTTAAATGGTAGATATCCAATATCTGATAATCACATTTTCTATTTGGTTGCATTAAAATGCCAATGGGGGACGAACAGATTGGCTAAATTAGGGATGTAGCAGCCTTTTTTATTCTATATTGAATATATGCCCTCATATTACTATCCTGGCAGTCTTCTTTCAATGTTCTTACTGCTCTGAACTGATGGAATGTGAAATATGGATTGCTGAGAGAGTCTGCACTTCACACATCAACACAGCAGATAGGAGCAATATCAAGAAATGTAGTCACCCAGACAACTAATTAAAATCCATCTCATACCAGCCAAGCTTTCAGTAAAGCAGAACTGAACTAATGTAATTAACCGTTTCCCTAAACGGTTATAATCAAGGTATGTCGAGAATAATAACTGTAGTGGTTGCTTGTGCTCTCAACCGAACTGTCAAGCAATCAAATAGTTGGTGTCATAAATGAGCACATGTGCAATACTATGGCAACTGCAGATTAGAGGCTAAGATGGCAACTTCCTTGGTTGTAAAGGATAGGAGGGATTACTTCCACTTTAAAGCATTTGTTACCCCAACATTTCATATTCCTGATATGTGGCTGCTGTAACATGTACTTGTATGAGAAAGTATCCTCTTCTCTTTGTATTGCTTCATTTGTGTGAAATCCCTGGCGTTCCTGCCAGTCCCCTTGTTTTGCAATTCAAAACTGACCACACTAAGCAGGAGAACACACCGTGGTCAGTTCTCTAGCTATGCTGGGAACTCAGCCTGTTCTCCTATAATAATCAGACTTGTCCTGACACCCCCCGTCCCCAGATAGCCTGTCATTAGAACGTTCAGTGTGCTGTTGCTTCTCCTCCCTCCTGCTCTTATGCAGTTGAGAAAAGAGGGAATGTGATCACTTATAAAAAAGGGGAGAAAAGGTATTTATGACTTTTTTTTTTTTTTAATAAAAATCTGGCTCTGGGGAAGAGGGGATCCCCCTCGAAACGCGTCAGCCATCTGGAAGGTTCTGGACATGGTCCTGGTGACCTGGTAACTTTGTGTCCATTGTGGACTTTGAATTGTTTTTGTGATCTACTTGTTTGTGAGTACATTTCTTTTCTTTTTATACCAATAAACACCACTTGGGTAATGCGCAAGGTTGGTGCGCCCTCTTTTCATTTTTTCTACAGTGTACCCCCTGATACCTACCTAAGCCCCATCTCTGTCCAGCGGTGTCCACGAGTGTCTCGGCCGTGCAAAATTCTCCCTCTTGATTGGCGGAGACACAGCAGCAGCGCCATTAGCTCTCGCTGCTGTCAATCAAAGCTAGTCAGCCAATCAGGGGAGAAAAAGGGGGTGGGGCTGGGCCGCAGCTCTGTGTCTGAATGGACACAGGGAGCTGTGACTTGGCTCGGGTGCCCCCATAGCAAGCTGCTTCCTTTGGGGCACTCGACAGGAGGGAGGGGCCAGGAGCACCGAAGAGGGACCCGAAAAGAGGAGGATCTGGGCTGTTCTGTGCAAAACCAACTACACAGAGCAGGTAAGTATGACATGTTTGTTATTTTTATTGAAAAAAAAAACGAGACTTTACAATCACTTTAAGCTGTGTAAGTCTGCATTTCACTTTTATTTAAAAAAAAATCAGAAATAGATTTTATTGAATCGTACCAAATAAACACAACAAGCGCAACCAGTATATACTGTAGGTCAGTGGCGGGGTTCCATAGTCCCCGTTATCTTTACAAGATAAGGTACATCCAGAGAACAGTAGATACTCTTAAAGCCCCGTACACAGGCCGAATGCTTGTTTAGTGACATCGGGTGGTTAAATAAAGGCCGTCCGACATTCGGCCCGTAAGTATTGCAGCCGGTCCGACAGAAGCCGGCCATTTGGAAAACCAGCAGCCAACCGGCTCCTGATCAGCGCTCTCAGCCAATGGCTAAGAGCCTTGATCTGAGTGTTCTGGCGGGGCGGGGGGGTGACCCCTTATCAGAACACAACAGCTCAGAGGGGGAGATTGCTGTACTAACCTTGGATCATTAGTAAAGCAGGTCTGGCCGGGCCAGCGGTTTGAATGGAAAAAAACTCATAGTGTGTACCAGGCTTTAGGCACAATCACTTTAAAGATGCGGAAGTATATAATGCACATACACTAAAAAGAGAAGTATGGGAATCGGGGTTACTGCAGATTCATACTTACCTAGGTGGATGCAGAATCGGTCCGATGCTGAATCTGTCCCCTCTCTGTCCCCACCTCTTCACTTAGAACTGAGCCATGGAACACCGCTGATGGCTCGGTTCTCTTGGCTCCCCAAGCAGAGAGCTGCTGACTGTCAATCAGCAGCTCTCCTACTCTGCTCCTCCATGCTGACTGGAGCACTGAGCTGTGGAGGGGCGGGGATCGGCCGTCTCAGCCTCTCAGCGACTCGCTGTGAGGCTAAGATGGCTATCAATCCAGGCACCTGGCGGATCCAGACTTCTGAAGTCGGGATGACGCGTTGCCTGGACTGATATTGGTGACGTCAGCAGACAGCGGACTTCAGACCGCTCTCTGCTGAAAACAGGTGGCAGGAGTGCAAAACGAATTCCACTCCTGTGACCCCTAGGAAAAGCCCAGCCAAACGAGCTCAGGCTGGACTTCTCCTTTAAGAAAGGTATAGTAACAAAAAATCGACAACTCGGTGTGAGATTTCCAACAGAGTTATACAAAGGAGAAGAATTTTGTACGATAAGGTCAGCTCAGAATTCTATCCATTGCTAAGTCAACCAGCGCAAGGCCTGGAACTGCCAGCCAATCCCCCCAGAGCTTATCAAATTTACCTGGGCATTCCTGATGCTGAAAAATTACTTTTTCAAGCCTGAAAGTATTATCCATGCTAAGTACCCATTCTCTATAAGTGGGGACCCTATCAGTCTTCCATTGTTGTAGAAGGAGTCTACGGGCCTAGAATAGGGCTCTGTTAACAGCTGGTTTCTGGAGATCAGTCAGTGGGAGGTCATCCAAAATGCCTAGAATGTATCTAGAGGGTCCAACCGGTACAGTAATGTGAAAGACCGTATTTATGGTGCTAACTACCTTTTTTTTTTAGGGTTGAATAAATGGGTGAGAAATGAGAACCACTCATGGTTTTAGGTTTTAATTGATATCTGTGTGCCTGTTAGGTAGATTCACTTTCTCTAGTTGTCCTGATCACATGGAATGAAGGTGAGGGTAAATCCAAAATTTACCATAATTTGCCACTAGAACAGGCATAGAAGGGAAATCTTCCAGTGGGGACACTTATTCACTTGACATCTGTCTAAAAGGGGACAGTGGCGTCACTAGGGTTTGCGTCACCTGGTGCGGTAAAACATGGTGTCACCCCCATCCGTGACAGTGCACTGACTGCATCATTTGCAGGGGCCAGTTTGGGGTGTGTGATAGACTCGCCCAGGACAGAGGCTTTTGGAGAGGACTGAATGATAGCCTCTTACCCATTAACTATGGACCCTGACTTTTAAGGGAACACTATTTGGGATATATATATATATTCAAGTCCATGTCTCCCCAAGACACACAGACTCTGGGATCCATGTTAAGGGTCTCTATGCCACATTTCCAGCAAGGACTGCTTCACAATGTGGGACTCATAGCAGATGCTGATATCATCAGCAAGCCACCTGTCTGGGGTTGTCTGCTATAATGTGCTTATTGCAAGTGTGCAGTGGGCCTTCTAAGGGTCTTTCGCTCATTGTTATTTGTGCTAATAACTCAGCTATTGTCTACTAGCACACTACCCTTGTGGGCTGTGTTTACATCCTGTCCTTTGTATTACATAACAGAACATCTTCCTAAATGCTTGTAGCTCCCTCAAAAGTCAGGGCCCATAGTCAATGGGTAAGGGGCTAGCATTCAGTCCCCTCCAAAAGCCTCTGTCCCGGGTGAGTCTATCACATTGTGCACACCATGACTGGCCAAAACTAGCCTGCCCCAACCGGCCCCTGTAAATGATGCGGTTGGAGCCAGCGCACCAATCTGTGCACTGTCACATATGGTGGGGTGACACCATCGCGGTCAGTACTTGATGGTGTCACCCCTCTGGCTGGTGTAACCTGGGTGCGGTCCGCACCCCAATAGCGGCGCCACTGAGAGGGGATTTCCTTAAAAGCGGAAAGATATCCCCTCACTTCCTGTTGGATCTACAGAACAGGAGGTGAAGGGAAATCTCCATAATGAGATGGTAATTAAAAAGCTGACAGTGGTTTAAACCTTTCCTTAATCTATCCAACATGAAAAGTTTTGGCTTTAGATATACATTAAATGAAGGTTACAATAAGAAGCCTTGTGCACTTCACTATATTATGGTCTCTGAAGCACTGTAAATTGCAAATGTTCCCCCAGGGAAGTCCACAGATGTATTTTCTGGTCATAGTAGAGTTGGTTTGATAGATTGTAATGACGCTTTCTTTCAAGGTTGGGAAGTTGGAAGGTGCAGTGTGGTGGTGGATTCAGATTGGAAAACAAAACCACCTTAACGTGAAGACAGAGGAGGAAGAATCAATACTTCCCAATTAGAACAGAAAAAGAACTCACTCAAAACAATTAATTTTCAAGCACACAACGATTACTAGCACCGGATTTCTCTCTTTTAAATTTAGGATATCAACATACAGATTCTTGGGATTATATTTGTACTTTCTGCCTTGGGGACAGAAAACTGGAAGGGCGAACCCGCTGACATTTAAATCGTTTAATGGTGTAAGATTAACCCTGTGTTGACAGGTCCCTCATTTTTAACACTTTACATTCTCTCAATCAACATCGCCTATTTTTAATCCTTATGCTGCTAGCATTAGTAAATGGATAGGAAAGTACAGTCCGGTCCATAAATATTGGGATATCGACACAATTCTAATCTTTTTGGCTCTATACACCACCACAATGGATTTGAAATGAAACGAACAAGATGTACTTTAACTGCAGACTTTCAGCTTTAATTTGAGGGTATTTACATCCAAATCAGGTGAACGGTGTAGGAATTACAACAGTTTGTACATGTGCCTCACACTTTTTAAGGGACCAAAAGTAATGGGACAATTGGCTGCTCAGCTGTTCCATGGCCAGGTGTGTGTTATTCCCTCATTATCCCATTTACAAGGAGCAGATAAAAGGTTCAGAGTTCATTTCAAGTGTGCTATTTGCATTTGGAATCTGTTGCTGTCAACTCTCAATATGAGATCCAAAGAGCTGTCACTATCAGCGAAGCAAACTATCATTAGGCTGAAAAAACAAAACAAACCCATCAGAGAGATAGCAAAAACATTAGGTGTGGCCAAATCAACTGTTTGGAACATCCTTAAAAATAAAGAATGCACCGGTGAGCTCAGCAACACCAAAAGACCCGGAAGACCACGGAAAGCAACTGTGGTAGTTGACCGAAGAATTCTTTTCCTGGTGAAGAAAACACCCTTCACAACAGTTGGCCAGATCAAGAACACTCTCCAGGAGGTAGGTGTATGTGTGTCAAAGTCAACAATCGAGAGAAGACTTCACCAGAGTGAATACAGAGGGTTCACCACAAGATGTAAACCATTGGTGAGCCTCAAAAACAGGAAGGCCAGATTAGAGTTTGCTAAACAACATCTAAAAAAGCCTTCACAGTTCTGGAACAACATCCTATGGACAGATGAGACCAAGATCAACTTGTACCAGAGTGATGGGAAGAGAGGAGTATGGAGAAGGAAAGGAACTGCTCCTGATCCAAAGCATACCACCTCATCAGTGAAGCATGGTGGTGGTAGTGTCATGGCGTGGGCATGTATGGCTGCCAATGGAACTGGTTCTCTTGTATTTATTGATGATGTGACTGCTGACAAAAGCAGCAGGATGAATTCTGAAGTGTTTCCGGCAATATTATCTGTTCATATTCAGCAAAATGCTTCAGAACTCATTGGACGGCGCTTCACAGTGCAGATGGACAATGACCTGAAGCATACTGTGAAAGCAAGCAAAGAGTTTTTTAAGGGAAAGAACTGGAATGTTATGCAATGGCCAAGTCAATCACCTGACTTGAATCCGATTGAGCATGCATTTCACTTGCTGAAGACAAAACTGAAGGGAAAATGCCCCAAGAACAAACAGGAACTGAAGACAGTTGCAGTAGAGGCCTGGCAGAGCATCACCAGGGATGAAACCCAGCGTCTTGTGATGTCTATGTGTTCCAGACTTCAGGCTGTAATTGACTGCAAAGGATTTGCAACCAAGTATTAAAAAGTGAAAGTTTGATGGATGATTGTTAATCTGTCCCATTACTTTTGTAAATACCCTCAAATTAAAGCTGAAAGTCTGCAGTTAAAGCAGAGTTCCACACAAAAATGGAACTTCCGCTTTTCGGAACCCTCCCCCCCTCCGGTGTCACATTTAGCACCTTTCAGGGGGGAGGGGGGTGCAGATACCTGTCTAAGACAGGTATTTGCACCCACTTCCGGCATAGACTCCCATGGGAGTCTATGCCTCTTCCCGTCCCCACCGCACTGTCTGCTGGGAACACACAGCTCCCAGGAGAGAGCGGGGACCACTTGGGACGTGCAGCGCGACTCGCGCATGCGCAGTAGGGAACCGAGAAGTGAAGCCGCAACGCTTCACTTCCTAATTCCCTCAGCTAGGATGGCGGCGGCAGCTGCCGAGAACCGAGTGGGTTCTCGGCGTCCCCTGCTGACATCGCTGGACCCTGGGACAGGTAAGTGGCCATGTATTAAAAGTCAGCAGCTGCAGTATTTGTAGCTCCTAGGAACTTTTCTATTCAGGCTTTATGAGATACGTAAATGTCCTACACCTATTGCAAGGGCATTATTCAACTGTGGTCAAAAAGCTGCACAGTTTGTGTTTATCTACAGGTGCTCCTTACCTGCAGTTTTTTGGTAAAGGTTAACAAACCCTTTAAGCAAAGTGATATAACCAGTGCTACTGGGCAAAGAAAGGATGTTCTCCCCTTCAGTCCATGATGCAGAGATTGATGCCTAAGGGGTAAATTGGGTGACCCATTTGCTATTGCTTGGTGGTTTGCTCTAGTGGGTAAACTTCGTAATGGGAGGGATACATGTAAGGTAAGTACCAGAGGGTTATTAACCACTTCAGGTCCACCCCATAGCAGTTTTACTGCTGCAGGGCGGCACCTGTGCGCCGGATCGCGGCTCGCTCCCGCTGTGTGTGATCACAGGCTCGATGTCCGCTGCCACTCGTCGATGCTCGAGCAGAGGGTCAGAACAGCAGTCTGCCTATGTAAACAAGGCAAGTCGCTGTTCTGTAAGTAGGGAAGGCATGGATCCTGTCTTCCCCTAGTAAAAGCACCTCCCACAGTTTACAAAAACACTGGTTAGGCACACATTTAACCCTTTGATCACCCCTGATGTTAACCCCTTCCCAGCCAGTGTCATTAGTACAGTGTCAGTGCATATTTTTTTAGCACTGATCACTGTAATAATGTCTCAAGTGTCAAAAGTATCAGTTAGTGTCAGAATGTCTGCTGCAATATCGCAGTCCCGCTATACTGTAAGTCGCTGATCGCCGCCATTACTAGTAAAAAAAAAAATATTTAAACATATTTATCACATAGTTTGTAGACACTATAATGTTTGCACAACCAAATCAATATGTGGAATATATTTTACCAAAAATATGTAGCTGAATACATATTGGCCTAAATTTATGAAGAAATTAGATTTTTAAAATGTTTTTATTGGTTATGTTTTATAGCAGAAAGTAAAAAATATATTTTTTGTTTTTAAAATTGATCTTTTTTGGTTTATCACGCAAAACATAGAAAACGCAGAGGTGATCAAATACCACCAAAAGAAAGCTCTATTTGTGGGGGGGAAAAAAGGAAAAGGACATACATTTTATTTGGGTACAGCGTTGCACGACCGCGCAGCTGTCAGTTAAAATAACGCAGTGCCAAATCGAAAAAAATGGCCTGGTCATGAAGAGGGGGAGGGGGGGGTAAATCTTCCGGAAGTCAAGTGCCTAAATGGGAGACACCGATTGGATTGGTCAAGGACTGTCTGCCGAAATGAAAAGGAGACTTTACAGGTATACAGTACCTAGGCCACTGTAACGGATTGATATAAGCTTTTGCTCTTTTTTGACTAGGGCCTCTTTTTCACTACAGACTTTTCATTCGGGTCTCTAAAATATTAATGATAGAAGATAGGAAGCGGGGAATTTAAGATTTATTGCTCAGTTTGGAGATGGGCAATTGGCAGAGTCTGAGGAATCATAGAAAAAGATGAATTTGTATTACATTAATAAAATGCACAATTAAGTTGATTCTCAGATGTGTTTTCTGATTAATTGAATGGAATCTGACAGATAAAGCTGATATATTCATCTGAGAGAGGATTAGGTTGTAGAGCAGAATCCAAGGCTCCCAACTCTCCCACTTTTGGAACCAAATCCCTCTGTCCTCCTTCCTTCTCAGTTGTCCCTCTGTTTGGTTTGATGTATAGACCTCTAAAAAAAGTACTATTTAACGAGGACCCTTACCCAGGAAAGGGACTTTAATCATACCTCCCAACATTTTGAGATGGGAATGAGAGACACCTACAAACAAATGTATGTAGGCATAGGACACGCCCCCTGCCACACCCCCTTGAAGGAGAATTAACCCCAAAAAAAGGTTAAGTAAATCCACAACGGCTTTTATTTTACCGCTACTATTCCTTTATATTGGCTTTTAAAATTTACAAATGCAGCAATTTAGAAATCAGATGAAAGGTTTAGCACTGGAAAACACTTTTTGAAAGATAAAAAGTGCATTTTATATACATCTATATAGATCAGACCAAAATGAGGGACAAATGAGGAGGAAAGAGGGACAGAGGGACATTGCTCCAAATCAGGGACAGTCCCTCGAAATCAGGGACAGTTGGGAGCTATGCTTTAACCCATTGACCTCCAGAAGTTTTTACCCACTTCATGACCAGAACATTTTTGCTATTTAGCACTGTGCTATTATAACCACTTGAGGACCATGCCCCTTTTGACACTTTTTGTTTATATGTAAAAATAAATATTTTTTTTTTTGCTAAAAAATTACTTAGAACCCCCAAAACATTTTATATATTTTTAATGCAATGGCCCTGGAGAATAAAATGGTGGGTGTTTCAATTGTTATATGTCACAGGGTATTTACGCAGTGGCTTTCAAATGCAATTTACCCACTTCCCAGTGGTACGACATCATATGAAGTCGTCGACTTTGAGTAGGGATATCTGAATGATGCCTGCAGTTACAGGCATCATTCGGATTTCTTCTTTTAGATTCCCTGCACCATAAGAACAATCATAGCGGCTGTTCAGCTGTTTGATCGTTTTTACAGACTGTGGGAAGGGACATACCCCCCCCCTCCTGTCGTCCTCTGGTGCTTCTCCCTGCTCGCCTGTACGATCGGCGAGCCGGAGAGGGAATTGGTCCATGCCGGAAGTTTACCGGCTCTTCTATGTACAGATGGCCCCCCAGACGTCTCTATGATCTTTCGGAGGTTGGGTGCGATCATATGACGTCACGCCTGGCCTCTGCATTTGAAAAAATGCCGCAGCCTCGGCTGTGAAGCCAGGATCGTTTTTTTTTTTTTTCAGGCTTCACAGCCTAGAGGCGAGATCTGCGGACTTATAGACCCCAGATCTCACTGTAAAGAGGACCTGTCACGCACTATTCCGAATGTTTACATTCCTTGTAAAAGGAATAAAAGTGATCAAAAAAAAAAAAAAGTAAAAAGAAAGTGTCAAAATAGAAAAATAAAATGAAAATAAACAATAAAAAAAAAAATAAAATAAATTTAAAGCGCCCTCGTCCCTGCGCGCTCGCGCGCAGAAGCGAACGCATTCGTAGGTCGCGCCCACATATGTAAACGACATTCAAACCACATATGTGAGGTATCACCGCAAACTTTAGAGTGAGAGCAATAATTCTAGTGCTAGACCTCCTCTGTAACTATAAATAGATAACCTGTAAAAAAAAATGTAAAGCGTCGCCTATGGGGATTTTTAAGTACCGAACTTTGGTGCCATTCCACGAGTGTGCGCAATTTCAAAGCATAACATGTTAGGCATCTATTTACTCGGCGTAACATCATCTTTCACATTATGCAAAAAAATTGGGCTAACTTTACTGTTTCTTTTTTAAAGCATGAAACAGTTTTTTTTTACAAAAACGCGTTTGAAAAATGACTGCGCAAATACCGTGTGAAAGAAAAAGTTGAAGCAACCACCATTTTATTCCCTAGGGCAGTGATGGCAAACCGTGGCACCCCAGATGTTTTGGAACTACATTTCCCATGATGCTCAACTACACTGCAGAGTGCATGAGCATCATGGGAAATGTAGTTCCAAAACATCTGGGGTGCCAAGGTTCGCCATCATTGCCCTAGGATCTCTGCTAAAAAAAAAACAAACATATATAATGTTTGGGGGTTCTTAGTAATTTTCTAGCAAAAAAATGATGATCTGTACATGTAAGAGCGAAGTGTCAGAATTGGCCTTGGTAGCGAGTAGTTAAAAAAAATATATAAACTTTCAAAAATTTGAATGCATAAAAAACACAACATAATGCCCACTTGTTTGGTGAAATATAAAACATAATACGCAGAGTAAATAGATACCAAACATGTCACACTCTAAAATTGTGCACGCCCGCACAACAGCGACAGACTACATACATTTTACTATCCATAGGTGACGCTTTAAAAGCCTTCACAGATTACCACTTTAGTCTTAAACAGGAGGTCTGCTAGAATTACTGCCCACAATCTTACATTCACAGTGATACCTCACATGTGTGGGGTGATTGATGTGATTGATGTGATCAAATGCTTTTCCTATTTAAAAATGACGCTGTTTACATCCAGGGAAACCGGAAGTGATGAATGCTCATCACTTCTGGTTTCCTATAATAGAGGCGATCAGAGCCGTTCCAGTCTCTGATTACCTCTATGGTCAGCTGGTGGAAGCACCAGCTGATCACATCAGCCCCCGGTGGCATAAGAGAGCCTGGTGAAGGCCACGGAGGGAGGCTAAATAGCCACTAGGATTGCTTTTACAAGAAAGCCAACTGTCGACTCTAAAGAACGATACCAGGCATCATCCTGGCACAACCTGGTACGTCACTGGAGCTAAAGCGGTTAACTGGCAATTGCTCCATCAGGTTACACTATACTCAAATAAAAATATATATTTTTAATTTTACACAAATAGAGCTTTCTTTTGGTGGTATTTGACCACCACTGGGTTTTTTATTATATAAATGAAAAATTTGAGGAAAAAAAAAAAAGCATAATATTTTCTACTTTCTGTTATAAAACATGTCTAATTTAAGAAATCAAAAAATCTAATTTCTTCTGAAATTTAGGCCAAAATGTATTCCGCTACATGTCTTTAGTAAAAAATAAAATCCCAATAAGCAAATATTAATTGGTTACTGCAAAAGTTATAGCATCTACAAGCGATGGTATACTGGAATTTAGGCAACTATGATGCTATACTGGTAATGGCAGTGCTCAGCAACTTATAATGGGACTGTGATAGGGTGGCGGGCAATCTGTCGCTAACAGACACTATCTTGGAGGGTAACTAACTGACACTAACGTCGCTAGTGACACTAATACACTGTAGTGTACACTAACACTGTGCTACAGACACTGACTGAGAAGGGGTAAACATCTAGGGGCAATCGAGGTGTTAACTGTGTGCCTAACAATGTATAATATGTGCTACCTTTACTTTCTGATCTGACTGTTTTATTCTCCCTTTTTTTTAGGGAGAAGAAACAGCCAGATTGCTCTTCACAGTACACAGAGTTCTGTGTTTTTGTAAACGCAGACCTCTGTGTGTGATTGGCCACAGCAGATCAGCTGATTTCAGCCAAAATCATTGGCTGAAATCTGCTGCCAAACTTGTGTTGTGTCCAATCACAGACATGGGTCAACAAGGGTTTGCATTAAGAAAGCCGACATGTACATGTACATGACCATGCCTGTATCTGCTGTCCGTCCGCAGTATATTTACTGTGAGCTGTCAGCAGGTACCTAAAATATAGGTATGGCCAGGGCCGGACTCTCCATTGGGCTTGACGGGGCTAATAGGAGGCCCCGCGGGCCCCGCCCCATCCGAAGGCCGCCGAGAACGGCCGAAAGCCGCAGAGAGCGGGCGAAAGACGCCGAGAGTGGCCGAAAGCTGGCTCTGTATCTCGGCAGCGCCATTTTTAAACTGAAAGGCTACATTGACAAGTCTGCAAATGACACTGGGGCAAGGCTACACTGACAAGGCTGCAATGGCACTGACAAGGCTGCAATGACACTGACAAGGCTGCAATGACACTGACAAGGCTGCAATGACACTGACAAGGCTACACTGACACTGACAAGGCTGCAATGACACTGACAAGGCTACACTGACACTGACAAGGCTGCAATGACACTGACAAGGCTGCAATGACACTGACAAGGCTACACTGACACTGACAAGGCTGCAATGACACTGACAAGGCTGCAATGACACTGACAAGGCTACACTGACACTGACAAGGCTGCAATGACACTGACAAGGCTGCAATGACACTGACAAGGCTGCAATGATACTGACAAGGCTGCAATGACACTGACAAGGCTACACTGACACTGACAAGGCTGCACTGACACTGACAAGGCTGCAATGACACTGACAAGGCTGCAATGACACTGACAAGGCTACACTGACACTGACAAGGCTGCAATGACACTGACAAGGCTACACTGACACTGACAAGGCTGCAATGACACTGACAAGGCTGCAATGACACTGACAAGGCTACACTGACACTGACAAGGCTGCAATGACACTGACAAGGCTACAGTGACACTGACAAGGCTGCAATGACACTGACAAGGCTGCAATGACACTGACAAGGCTGCAATGACACTGACAAGGCTACACTGACACTGACAAGGCTGCAATGACACTGACAAGGCTACACTGACACTGACAAGGCTGCAATGACACTGACAAGGCTACACTGACACTGACAAGGCTGCAATGACACTGACAAGGCTGCAATGACACTGACAAGGCTACACTGACACTGACAAGGCTGCAATGACACTGACAAGGCTACAGTGACACTGACAAGGCTGCAATGACACTGACAAGGCTGCAATGACACTGACAAGGCTGCAATGACACTGACAAGGCTACACTGACACTGACAAGGCTGCAATGACACTGACAAGGCTACACTGACACTGACAAGGCTGCAATGACACTGACAAGGCTGCAATGACACTGACAAGGCTGCAATGACACTGACAAGGCTGCAATGACACTGACAAGGCTACACTGACACTGACAAGGCTACACTGACACTGACAAGGCTGCAATGACACTGACAAGGCTGCAATGATACTGACAAGGCTGCAATGATACTGACAAGGCTGCAATGACACTGACAAGGCTACACTGACACTGACAAGGCTGCACTGACACTGACAAGGCTGCAATGACACTGACAAGGCTGCAATGACACTGACAAGGCTACACTGACACTGACAAGGCTGCAATGACACTGACAAGGCTACAGTGACACTGACAAGGCTGCAATGACACTGACAAGGCTGCAATGACACTGACAAGGCTGCAATGACACTGACAAGGCTACACTGACACTGACAAGGCTGCAATGACACTGACAAGGCTACACTGACACTGACAAGGCTACAATGACACTGACAAGGCTACACTGACACTGACAAGGCTGCAATGACACTGACAAGGCTACACTGACACTGACAAGGCTGCAATGACACTGACAAGGCTGCAATGACACTGACAAGGCTGCAATGACACTGACAAGGCTACACTGACACTGACAAGGCTGCAATGACACTGACAAGGCTGCAATGACACTGACAAGGCTACACTGACACTGACAAGGCTGCAATGACACTGACAAGGCTACAGTGACACTGACAAGGCTGCAATGACACTGACAAGGCTGCAATGACACTGACAAGGCTGCAATGACACTGACAAGGCTACACTGACACTGACAAGGCTGCAATGACACTGACAAGGCTACACTGACACTGACAAGGCTGCAATGACACTGACAAGGCTGCAATGACACTGACAAGGCTACACTGACACTGACAAGGCTGCAATGACACTGACAAGGCTACAGTGACACTGACAAGGCTGCAATGACACTGACAAGGCTACACTGACACTGACAAGGCTGCAATGACACTGACAAGGCTACACTGACACTGACAAGGCTGCAATGACACTGACAAGGCTGCAATGACACTAACAAGGCTACACTGACACTGACAAGGCTGCACTGACACTGACAAGGCTGCAATGACACTGACAAGGCTGCAATGACACTGACAAGGCTGCAATGACACTGACAAGGCTACACTGACACTGACAAGGCTGCAATGACACTGACAAGGCTACACTGACACTGACAAGGCTGCAATGACACTGACAAGGCTACACTGACACTGACAAGGCTGCAATGACACTGATAAGGCTGCAATGACACTGATAAGGCTGCAATGACACTGACAAGGATGCAATGACACTGACAAGGCTACACTGACACTGACAAGGCTGCAATGACACTGACAAGGCTGCACTGACACTGACAAGGCTGCAATGACACTGACAAGGCTGCAATGACACTGATAAGGCTGCAATGACACTGACAAGGCTGCAATGACACTGACAAGGCTACACTGACACTGACAAGGCTGCAATGACACTGACAAGGCTGCAATGACACTGATAAGGCTGCAATGACACTGACAAGGCTGCAATGACACTGACAAGGCTACACTGACACTGACAAGGCTGCAATGACACTGATAAGGCTGCAATGACACTGACAAGGCTGCAATGACACTGACAAGGCTGCAGATGGACACTGATAAGACTGCATTGATGAGCATTTAAAAGTAAGTTTTTTTCCTTAAAATTCCCTCCTAAACTTGGGGTGCGTGTTATACGCCGGCGTGTGTTATATGCCGATAAATACGGTAATTATCATTTTATCCATTTTTATTGCTTTTATTAATCGTGGACCCAGGACGAATACCAGTACAGTATCCCCCACTTATACGCTTATATATTATCTACTTTTGTGAGTAGCCATTTGGCTGTTTTGTCTTGTCCAATTAAACAGAAGTTCTTTAATACTGCACTGAGTCTGGCGCACCTTGTCCTTTTCTATTTCTGTTTTATAGAGCTGTGCATATGTATAGAAGGTACGGCCTTGAAAGTGACTCAAGCTCAGGGGCCCCCACCACCCTAAGTCCTTCCCTGGGTATGGCACATACAGTGGGTATAGAAAAGAATCATCCCCCCCTCCCCCTTTAAAAAAAAAATCAAATTTTGTTGCTTTGCAGCCTGAAATTAAGACAGACACAGTTTTTGTTTTATCCAGCTGTATTTACTAGTGCAACTTATAACATCCAAGTGAAAGCTATAACACCAACATGTCAGAAAAAAAAAATTCAAAAACAGAATCACTGAGTTGAAAAATTTTTGGAAAAAGGATCACCCCCCTTATGTCAGTAATTTGTTGGACCACATTTTGCTCTAATTACAGCCTTTAGTCTGTTGGGAAATGTCTCTACTAACTTTGCACATCTAGACTTTGCAATATTTGCCCGCTCTTCTTTGCAGAACTGCTCAAGTTCAGTTACAATTGATGGTGACCATTTGTGGACTCCAGTCTTCAAGTCATTCCACAGATTTTCAATGGGGTTTAAGTCTGGGTTCTGACTAGGACATGCAAGGACATTCACCTTTTTGTCCTTCAACCACTGTGTGGTCATTTTTGCTGTGTGCTTTGGGCAGTGGCGACCCTTCCATTAGGGGCGCAGGGGCGCCGCCCCCCTAATCGATGCACCAGGACCCTAATCTCAATGCAGGGCGCCGGACACATGGATATCAGTAGGGTTTTTTTTTTTTAGTCACATGATTAGAGCCCGGGGCTCTAATTGGCTGCAAAAAAGGGTGGGCTCAGGGCACAGTGAGCCCACCCAGTTGTGTGACATTAGTGAATTAATATTCGCTAATGTCTTCCTGTTTCTCCTACCGGATTCCAAAGACCCACTTGGCTGGGAGGAGAAGTAGCGACTGCCGGGACACGGAGGAGACAGAGGGGGGAAGCCGCAGCCGTGACCTGGATGGGGTGAGCGACGATCAATCAGCGAGCAAGCGACTGGTGGAGTGGTGGGCGGGGGTTGTATGTGGGATGGAGTGACCAGGGGGGTGTAGCTGTCTCAGATTGTCTCAACTGATGGAGCACCAGCCACCACTGGCTTTGGGTCATTGTCATGTTGGAAGGTATTGGAAGATATTCCTTAAGAATTTGATGAGATTTTGCCCCATCCATTTTCCTTCTATCCTGACAGGTGCTCCAGTCTTTGCTGCAGAGAAAAAACCCCATAACAGTATATTACCACCTCCTTTTTTACTGTAGGAATAGTGGTATTTGGATGGTGAGCTGTATTGGATTTCTGCCAGACGTATTGTTTGATGTTGAGGACAAATAATTACATTTTAGTCTCATTAAAGCAAAAGTTGGTTCAAAAAAATACAGTGGAACCTCGGATTGCGAGTAACGCGGTTAACGAGCGTTTCGCAATACGAGCACTGTATTTTTAAAAATCGTAACTCGGTTTGCGAGTGTTGTCTCTCTCGCAAAGCGAGCACGATTCGGGCCAAAGCGGTGTGCAGTACCGCGTTTGGCCTGAGGTGGGGGGGGTACTGGAGTCGAGCCGATAGTCGGCGATCGGCGCCGTTCGGAAATGTACGGAAAGGCCCGAGGGCAGCTCGGCTGACCTTGGCAAATCTCGGGAACGAAGTCTTTCCGAGGTTTGCCGAGGTGGCCTTGGGCCTTTTCAGCCGTTTCCCAGGCTCTCCGGCGCCCCCCACCTCTGGCCGCATGCGGTATTGCATGCCATTGAAGTCAATGCCGTACGCATTATTTTCGTTTCCATTGACTTCAATGGGGAAACTCGCTTTGATATGCGAGTACTTTGGATTACGAACATACTCCTGGAACGGATTATGCTCGTAATCCGAGGTTCCACTGTACAGACATAAGGGGGTGATCATTTTTCCAACTCAGTGATTCTGTTTTTGATTTTTTTTTCCGACGTGTTGGTGTTATATCTTTCACTTGGAAGTTATAAGTTGCACTAGTAAATACAGCTGGATAAAACAAAAACTGTGTCTGTCTTAATTTCAGCCTGCAAAGCAACAAAATGTAATTATTTTAAAGTGGGGGGGGGGGGGGGTGATTGTTTTCTATACCCACTGTACATACTTACATTGATCCAAGCTGGACCCAAAATAAAAATTGGCATTCCTAAATTAAAGTTTGAAATTGTGTCCCTGTGACTATGGTCCCCGGGACAAATAGAGATGGTGAATCTTCCCAGCAGGGACTTGGACCTCAATAAAAACCTGATAAAGTAGCAAACATTTCTCTGGTGTATCCAAAACCAAATAGAAAAGTTTTTATAAATACACTGTAAATCTAAGGATTGCAGATAAGAATGAACGATAGATAAAGATCCTATTTCGTGTAACTTCAATTCAAGCGCCATTCTCCAACAAAGGAAGGAAATAAAACTGTCTTCATCCAGTTAGCAAAGACAAAAGATGAAGTCCCCTTTGTTCTGTTGTTACCATTTCACTGTGCTGGCAGACAAGCCTGCGGCAGCGAGGGAATGAGATTAGGTTTGAACCACAACATTTTGCAGGGGTCAGCTGTTGGTCAATGGAGAAATACTTACTCTGTGATTGCGATTTCTGCGCTCAAAGTGGCTGTGTGACTTTTGTCCTCGTGTCTCTAGAACAGGACGGTGAGTCTATGATAACGGTCAGGCTGTGTCTGAGTAAATTAAAGAGGAACTTCACCCTTTTTAAACAAAAAAATTGAAGTCGGCAGCTACCAATACTGCAACTACTGACTTACCAGTCCCTGGAGTCCAGCGCTGTCCTTACGCAGCTGGTTCTTCTTACCCATTGCGTGTCCCTGGCACCGCCATCTTGGATTTGGTAGCCGGCTGTGACTTCCTGAGAAATCACAGCTGGCTTCCCACTGCATATGCATGAGATTGTGTGTCGCTTTGGGACTGTTCCTGCAGCCTCCTGGGACGTGTGATGTGTCCCAGGAGGCTGCGGGCAGGGAAGAAGCGGGGTGGTGATGTAAATCTCACCTAGGTGAGAAATGATTAGGTGAGAGAGGCTTCTTCTCAACAAAGGTACCTGTCTCCTATTAAAAAAAGTGTAATGCCGCATACACACGAGCGGACTTGCGAACGGGCTAAACTCCGTCGGCATTTCCGACGAACAGATTTAGAACAAAACCTATCAACCTATAGGTTAATATAGGTTGGAAAAGGAATGATTGATGGTTCCGAAACGCGTCCCTCTTTTATGAAGTCACAACCCCCCTCTGGCTTTGCGCTGCGGTCCAGGCGGGTTACAGAGTCTCTCAGTGAATGACATCATTTCCGGGTCTGTCTCATTTCCTCGTTGACGACGCCGGCTTCACAGCGCTTCAGTGTTCCATCCTGCGGTGGACTGTGACGATTCCAACCAGTCATACATCCATCCTCCTGAGGACTTCCGTGCCCCGTACCCCTTCCAATGCAGCCGCTCACCGTGTTCATGATGTGCCTGATCATTTCTTCCATCTTGTAAGTGTGTTTAACCCTGTTGGGACATTAAATATAGCTTTTCTTCTACACTTAGAGGCGCCTTTTGTTTTGTTTATGTTTCTTTAGATCCTGCTTCAGTCTGTTAAGCTGCAGCCCTTTGTGTTGAAGATTTCTCTACACCATTGCCATCATCAGTACTTTTTGGACTATTTGTATAGAGACTTTGCAGATTAATGAAGTTCTGAGCTCCCTAATCTCCTACCTTTACTGATACTTCAATTTTAGCTCCCTCGGAGGGGACAGGGAGGGGGCGGGATGAGCGCCGCCAGATTACATACAGTGAGAATCTCCTGTTTGCTTGGCGGCCTCTGTAATAGGAAGTCCCGTCTCCTGAGCAGCCATTGGACCAGTGCTCTGTCTATCATAGGAGATTCTCACTGTATGTAATCTGTCGGTGCTCGTCCCATTTAGGCTGCAGATGGGCATCGATCAAGGCTGCACCGATGGCAATGGTTAAGCTGCTGCATTGATGGCAATGGTGAGGCTGCTGCATTGATTGCAATGGTGAGGCTGCATTGATGTGGACTGATGAGGCTGCATTGATGGCAATGGTGAGGCTGCAGATGGGCATTGATCAGGCTGCATTGATGCCAATGGAGAGGCTGCAGATAGGCATTGATCAGGCTGCATTGATGGCAATGGTGAGGCTGCATTAATGTGGACTGATGAGGCTGCATTGATGGCAATGGTGAGGCTGCAGATGGGCATTGATCAGGCTGCATTGATGGCAATGGAGAGGCTGCAAAAGGGCATTGATCAGGCTGCATTGATGGCAATGGTGAGGCTGCATTAATGTGGACTGATGAGGCTGCATTGATGGCAATGGTGAGACTGCAGATGGGCATTGATCAGGCTGCATTGATGGCAATAGTGAAGCTGCATTGATGTGGACTGATGAGGCTGCATTGATGGCAATGGTGAGGCTGCATTGATGGCAATGGTGAGGCTGCAGATGGGCATTGATCAGGCTGCATTGATGGCAATGGAGAGGCTGCAGATGGGCACTGACCCTTATTTTGCTTCAAAGTTCCTTATTTAAAATTAAATTTTTTTCCTGAAACTTCCCTCTTAAAATGAATGTGCGTGTTATACACCGATAAATACGGTATTTGCCTTTAGTAAATCTACCCCTGTGTTTCTCTTATTACAAAGACATAGGTATTTCTTATGCCGCGTACACACGGTCAGACTTTTCGGCTACAAAAGTCCGACAGCCCGTCCGACAGACTTTCGACGGACTTTTGGCGGACTTTTGGCGGACTTGCGGTGGACACTCTAACGAACGGACTTGCCTACATACGATCACACAAAAGTCCAATGGATTCGTACGTGATGACGTACACCGGACTAAAATAAGGAAGTTGATAGCCAGTAGCCAATAGCTGCCCTAGCGTGGGTTTTTGTCCGTCGGACTAGCATACAGACGAGCGGATTTTTGGGTCCGGCGTACTTACGACGTAAAGATTTGAAGCATGTTTCAAATCTAAAGCCCGTCAGATTTGCGGCTGGAAAAATCCGCTGAAAGTCCGGGGAAGCCCACACACGATCGGATTGTCCGCCGTATTTGGTCCGTCGGCATCCGTCGGACTTTTGTAGCCGAAAAGTCCTGCCGTGTGTACGCGGCATTATGCTCCTCATCTCCATCTAGTGGCCATAATTCTATATATTTTACTACTGCCCATAGTAAAAGAACATTCATTCAGTAGAGAAAATAGCCTCATAACATATATTATTTGCACAAGTGGCATAGAACAGAACAGATGTACATGCAGATTCACTGGATAAATGCCTATGCAGTTCTGGTTTATAAATAGATCCCCCCTAAGTTTTGACGTTTTTCTGGTTTATGGAGAATTGTGCTTGTATAGACAGCTATAACTGTTGGAATAGCAGTTTGAAAAACACGGCTGTAATCGGATCCTGTATGTAAAAGGATGAATTTGATTTGTCATTTGTCTTATGGCGACTTAAATAACCGTGTTCTATAATGTAATAACATGTTCCATACTTCCACTCTCCTCTCCTGTAATGTAGATAAAAATAGTTTCTAGGTCACGTCAATGAGTAGCAATGGCAAGTTAATATGCTTTATTCAAAACAATATAATCATCCATTGTGGATCATTTTCTCTTAAGGGAACCTCATGAAAAAAAAAAAATACTATACATTCTACAATGCGGAGGAAAGCACTCCCTATAAGAGAGATGGATGGTCGGTGCATGCAGACAGCGTGAGCTATAAATCAATCATAATCTCTCTAGAAACGTTTCACTCATAATGGGCAATTTATCAATATTTGCTGCCTGAAAGTGTGGAGTTGGCATAATACTAGAATGAGTACCGCAGTAATCAGAAAACAGTCTAAGAATTTTAAGGGTATAGTCCATTCAAACTCGAATATGAATCAAATATGTAGTGAGAACATAGCCTGCCTGCTTATACATTATATTACTATATTATTATTATTATTATATTTTCCGGTGATTAACCACTTCAGCTTCAGAAGGTTTTACCCCCTTCATGACCTGACCATTTTTTGCTGTTCTGCACTGCACTACTTTAACCGCTTCAGCCCCGGAAGATTTTACCCCCTTCCTGGCCAGAGCACTTTTTGCAATTCGGCACTGCGTCGCTTTAACTGACAATTGCGCGGTCGTTCGAAGTTGCACCAAAACAAAATTGACGTCCTTTTTCCCCCACAAATAGAGCTTTTTTTTGGTGATATTTGATCACCACTGCGGTTTTTATTTTTTGCATTATAAACAAAAAAAGAGCGACAATTAAAAAAAATATATATATTTTTTACTTTTTGCTATAATTAATAAACCCCAAAAATATATAGAAAAACAAATTTTTCCCTCAATTTAGGCCGATATGTATTCTTCTACATATTTTTGGTAAAAAAAAATCACGATAAGCGTATATTGCTTGGTTTGCACAAAAGTTATAACGTTTACAAAATAGGGGATAGTTTTATGGCATTTTTATTCTTATTATTTTTTTTTTTTACTAGTAAAGGCGGCGATCTGCGATTTTTATCGGGACTGCGACATTATGGAGGACACATCAGAAACTTTTGACACTATTTTGGGACCATTGTCATTTATACAACGATCAACTATATACAACTATAAAAATGCACTGATTACTGTGTAAATTACACTGGCAGGGAAGGGGTTAAACACTAGGGGGCGATCAAGGGGTTGAGTGTGTCCTAGGGAGTGATTCTAACTGTGGGGGGATGGGCTTCCACTGACATGACAGCGATTACTGCTCTCGATGACAGGGAGCAGTAGATCTCTGTCATGTCACAAGGCAGAACAGGGAAATGCCTTGCTTACATAGGCATCTCCCCGTTCTGCGGCTCCGTGACACGATCGATGAGAGACCGGCAGACATCGAGGCCGTCGGTCCCGCGGGCACGGTCACGCTAGCCCTGCCAATTAAAGGGGACGTACAGGTACGCCCATTTGGCCACCGCAGCTATTGTGCAGGCGTATATCGGAGTGCAGTGGTTGCCAAGTTGTTAACCGCTTGCCAACCAACCGCCGTCATTATACTGCAGTGGGTCGGTTCGATCCCACGAATCGCTGTAGGTGTACGTCGGTCTCTTTAACAGCTATAGCAGGTGCGCACGCTGCACTGCGGGGGAGCTGATGCATGTGGCTGGCATCCGCGATGTCCGCCGGGCACCTGCGATCGCTCCACAGAGAGCCAGAATGGAGATCTGTCAATGTAAAAAAACAGATCCCCGTTCTGTCAGGGGAGTAGAGAGAGATCGTCTGTTCCTAGTGATCAGGAACAGCTCCTCCAGTCAGTCCTGCTAAAAATCGCTGATCACTGTCATTACTAGTAAAAAAAAAAAATTATAATAAAAATGCCATAAATATATCCCCTATTTTGTAGACGCTATAACTTTTGCGCAAACCAATCAATATACGCTTATTGCAATTTTTTTTATCAAAAATATGTGGAAGAATACATATTGGACTCAACTGATAAAGAAACTAGTCTTTTTTTTGGGGGGGGGGGGGGTATTTATTATAGCAAAAAAGTAAAAAATAGTTTTTTTTTAAATTGTCTGTCTTTTTTTTTTTATAGTGCAAAAAATGACAACCGCAACTAAAGCTTTCCCATCAAAAGAAAGCTCTATTTGTGGGAAAAAAAGGACATCAATTTTGTTTGGGTACAGCGTCGCATGACCGCCCAATTGTCAGTTAAAGCGCCGAGTGGGAGTAAACAATACATCTTTGGTGTTAGGGGAAGGAATAGTACCCCATTGCATTGTTGGTGTCAGTGGGAAGAATAGTGCCCCATCATTGGTATCAATGGGAGGAATAATGCCCCATTGATGATGTCAGTAGCAGGAATTATGCCCCATTGTTGGTGTCAGTGGGAGGAATAGTGCCCCATTATTGGCATCAATGGGAGGAATAGTGCCCCATTGTTGAGGTCAGTAGCAGGAATTATGCGCCACTGTGTCAGTGGGAGAAATAGAGTCTTGTATCAGTGATAGCAAAAGTGCCCCAAGGGCCTGATAAAGGCAAGCAAAGGGCCACATCCAGCCCGCGGCCCGCAGTTTGGAGATCAGTGCACTATAGGATTGTAACAGACCTGGGACACCTTTGGGCACTCCAAAGAAAATAGTTATGCGGCGCACATAGTGCCCCCTCGCCCTCCTATTAGGCCTTGTTCCGAGCCACATTCCTGTCTGAATAATGTGTCCAGGTTTCAGGTGGACTGAAACCCGGACACATGATTCAAAACCGGGACTGTCAGGGGGAATCCGGGACAGGTGGCAACCCTAGCCGCCAGGCGCACGCTTTCGCCCTCTGTCCGAGCGCGCGGATCACGTACTAAGTAGGCGACCCAGCGCAGGAAGGCAGCTCCGCCGCTGTACATCCTCGTGATGCGGTCGGCAAGCGAATAAAGTGATTTTAAACTTCTGAAATGAAATATAGACAGAGCATATCCCTTTGCAGTGTGTACTTGCCTCAATACAAAGCACCTAGTGTGACTTCTGTCTCTTCTCCCCACCGCTATCTGCATGAGACACCTCTGACAGATGATGCCGACACCACAGAATCCTGCTGTGAGGAGTTGCAAAGATGGGATTTTTTATCAAGTGTTTATTATAGCATTTAAAGTGCTTAATGTGAGTGTTTTATTGGAAAGGTTTTAATAATATGGAGTTTTAAGCGGAGAACACTATTGCTCCGGGGACTGATGACGCGGCCTTTAAGCACCTATTGAATACGGGCTGTACACAAGTGTCCAGTTACCTTTAGGCAGGGGGCGTGGCTGACTGTCCCGGAGCTGATGGAACAAGGGGGGGCATGTTTAGATTAAGATTCTGGAGTGCCCATCAGATTTCCTTGGCACCCTTCCAGCTCCGGGACAGTTTGCCAGGCCCCCTACTATTTTTGAGAAATTTAGTTCGGAGGTGGGAGCAATGTCCCATACTTTATCGGCCAACCAGGGGCGTAACTACCACCATAGCGACCCATGCGGGCGCTATGGGGCCCACAGCTTAGTGGGGCCCAGTTAGGATAAGAGCACCGCCGGCACAATCTCCCAGCCAGGGGAAGAGAGAGGAAAGGAAGAGGCGAGCTGTCCGTATCAGCAGAGAGCTGAATTGCCCGATGTAAGAGCTTTCATTAGAACTTCCAGTGTTCCCGGGGCTCACGTCACATAGCTTCACCTTTTGGCCTGGTGCCTTTGATAGACAGAACGCAGATCCAATGCGGGACATGTGACGTCATCAAAGGCGTCGGGCCAAGAGGTGGGGCTATGTGACGATGAGCCCCGGGAAGACAGGAAATTCAAATGAAAGCTATTACAGCGGGCAATCCCGCTCTCTGCTGATCCGGGTGGCTTGCCTCTTCCTCTGCATAAGTGGGGCTGTATGGGGCACAGGCAGACCAAGCTGTATTGGGCACAGGTCACGCTGTATGGGGCACAGGTCATGCTGTATGGGGCACAGGTCACGCTGCATTGGGCACAGGTCGCGCTGCATTGGGCACAGGTCACGCTGTATGTGGCACAGGTCACGCTGCATTGACACTAGGGCAGCTGTGGGGGGGGGGCTGTTTGCAGGGGGGCCCCATACAACATTTTGCTATGGGGCCCTGCTATTTCTAGTTACGCCCCTGCGGCCAACTATGAATTATTAATTTCATCAATAGAAATTGACCCTTTAAATTGTGTCCGCGAATGGGAATGAGAGTTGGCTAAATCTTTCAACACAATACAGTTACAACATATTCTTAATTTTACGCACGAATCATCTATTTGTACGAAAACTCAAGAGACTAATTTCAGAATTTTTACGCGGTGGTATAGAACGCCAGTGTTGGAGATGTCAGGGAGATAGAGGCACCATGCTAACTATTTTCTGGAAATGCCCCAAATTAAAGAATTTCTGGACAGAGGTCAGTCGCATTCTTCAAATCTTCACGGATCGTAAGATACCAGAAGACCCGCCCTTCTTTCTTCTTCATGCGTCTCACATACCAGAAAAGGTATACAAGGAATCTGTTATTCCTCATCATTTAGATGCCGCTAAGGCATGTGTCCCTTTCAGGGCCGTGTTTAATATTGATTGGACCCTGGGCAAAACTTTTCTTGGGCCCCCCCTCCCCCATGCAGTTTCGCTCTCCACCTGCTCTGAGACATACAATAAATAGCAGCTAGACTCAAAATCGGTTTACTGCTACAGATCAGGCAGCTATTGTGATTGGTTGCCAGAGGTTACAGTGTATCATTACCGCTCACTGACTGGTTGCTAGAGGTTACAGCACACATTACGGCTCACTGATTAGTTGCTAGAGGTTACAGCACATGATTTCTGCTTGTTGATTGGTTGCTAGAGATTACTGTGGATATGACCTCAGGGGGGCGTGATATACATATGAATGCCACTGGCCGCCGCTATTTACATATGAATGCCGGTAATTTACATTTAAACACAGGGTCTGCAGGTGAGTCATCTGTACACAACAATAGGGCAGAGCTGGGCAGCATTAGTAACCGCAATTCACACTGAGATATCGGGACACAGCACGGGACTAAAACCTCAAGGGATGAGGGAATTTAAACCAGGATAGTTGGCAAGTATGAGGCAGCTGCTTTGGGCCCCACAACAATGACAGGGCCCAGGGCAGCTGCCCCTTTTGCCCTGCTTTAAAAACAGCCCTGGTTCCTTTGACATGGAAATCAGCATTACCCCCGATGATAGCTATGTGGTTGTGAAAGAGATTAGCAAATTAGAAGACCTAGTTCTCTCTGCACGACACCAGCAGGAGCGCTATTCCAGGACCTAGTTGCTGTGGAATGTCTTTTTGGCCTCGGAGGAGGGAAGTACCCTCTTTGACTATAATTCGAACAGTTAGGGTGGATATTTCACTTCAATACCGGGCCTATTCTGGCACTTCTCTCCTACATGTAAAAATCATCATTTTTTTTGTTAGAAAATTACTCAGAACCCCCAAACATTATATATGTTTTTTAGCATACACCCTAGGGAATAAAATGGCGGTCATTGCAACTTTTTATCTCGCACGGTATTTGCGCAATCATTTTTCAAACGCCTTTTTTTAAAAAAAAAAAAACGGTTTCATGAATTAAAAAAGAACAAAACAGTAAAGTTAGCCCAATTTTTTGTATAATGTGAAAGATGATGTTACGCCGAGTAAATAGATGCCTAACATGTCATGCTTTAAAATTGCACACACTCGTGGAATGGCGCCAAACTTCGGTACTTTAAAATCTCCATAGGTGACGCTTTGAAAAATTGTATTATAGGTTACCAGTTTAGAGTTACAGAGGAGGTCTAGTACTAGAATTGTTGCACACGCTCTAACGCACGCGGCAATACCTCAGATGTGTGGTTTAAACAGCGTTTACATAGGTGGGCGGGACTTACGTGTGCGTTCGCTTCTGAGCGCAAGCTACCAGGGATAGAGGCGTTTTAAAAGAAAAAAATCATTATTTTATTTTTTATTTTACTTAATTTTTTTTATTTTTACACTTTTTTTTACATTTTTATTTTTTTGATCACTTTTATTCCTATTACAAGGAATGTAAACATCCCTTGTAATAAGAATCTATTTGACAGGTCCTCTTTATGGAGAGATGCGGGGTCAATAAGACCTCGCATCTCTCCTCTAGGCTGGAAAGCATGAGATTGTGAAAATAATTTCACTGATCTCCATGCTAACAGCCGCGATCGCGGCTTTGTTGACATCCGGGATCCCGGGCGTGACGGTCATAACGTCGCACCCGTGCCTCCGACGGTCATAGAGATGACTGGTGACCATTTAGAAAATTTGAGATCCAGATCTCAAATTTTGTTTGTCAGAAATTTCGACGGAAAATGTCCGATGAAGCCTACACGGGGTCGGAATTTCTGACAACAAGCTCCCATCAAACATTTCCCGTCGGAAAATCCGACCGTGTGTACGCGGCATAAGGGTGGCTTGAAAAGAGAAAAAAAAACCCATATTTAAAGGTTCCTGTTGCCCCTTTTACCCTTCTGCTCTAGCAATTGTCCCATAAGTACCATTAGAATAAATACCGCCATGATTCCCCCATATATGTAGGTGTAGCTCCCAGAAACCGACTCCAAAAAGTGAACACCACGTGACCATTTTTTATTGCAAACATTAGTTGGAGAGTACAGAGCAAGAACTTTTTGTATTTTTTTTGCTTGTGATTAAACATGTACTTGTACTATATTAAATATGTCATTTAAGATTTTACTGTATTAAACATGTGTAGCAGGATGTGATTAACGGATACTTTGTTTTTCTTTATTGTTTATTAGTTTTCTATGATTACATACATATCTCAATGAAACATTTCCTAAATTATTACACAAGTGACAGAGTTGCTGCCTTGTGTCCATTGAACCATATACCAAATATACAGTAAAGTTAGCTGCAGCAGAAAATACATTTACCAGAGTAGTAAATAATCATTTGTATAATGAACAAAGGGTCATTATTAATACAGAAGACCATACTGTATCAGATTGTATTGTATTGCTCTTTAATATGTTATATTGTCACATAATCCATTGTTACAGACTATGAACCACACAACGGTCACTCTGCAAAAGTTGCAATCATCTGCACTTTACAGCTCTAGTCATATATGTTTCCTACTAAACCAATAAGCAGATGATTCCTAATGACTCTGCTACCTTAAATGAGTGAGAACAGCTGCAGGCATCTCTTAGATAATTATCATTCATGCAGAAAAACCATGACCCTGTGAAAAATGCTTACACAAAAAAGGGCCATTTCTTGTGATACAATTTTGTTATCCACACCCAATATTGAAATAAAGTGTCTAAAAGGTCAGTTGCCCTGGGCCTGCCAGCTTTGGTGGAGGAGGGGTTTCTCAAAGACACTTGCAAGTAATAGAAAATACATTATATTGCCAAAAGTATTGGGACACCTGCCTTTACACGCACATGAACTTTATTGGCATCCCAGTCTTATGCTGGCCATACACTATACGAAAAATCGGCCGAACACATTTTCGAAAAACGAACGTTCGACCGTGACCGCAAACAATCGTGCCATCATGTAATGACCGATAAATTGTTCAGTGGACATGAATAAATAATTTATTGTTCGTTTTTTTACATATACCTAGTGCAGACAGTTCGGACGGGAAACACATTAACCTTGCAATTTATTGTACGTTTGGCAGAAATTTTCCAAACTTCCCGTTCGTTTTTTTTCCACAAAAACGTCACAAACGATTATCGATTTGTGCCCATTAACTTGTCGAAAAACGAACATAGTGTCTATATGAATGATTTTTCGGCCGATTTTTCGTATAGTGTATGGCCAGCATTTGTCCGTAGGGTTCAATATTGAGTTGGCCCACCCTTTGCAGCTATAACAGCTTCAACTCTTCTGGGAAGGCTGTCCACAAGGTTTAGGAGTGTGTCTATGGGAATGTTTGATCATTCTTCCAGAAGCGCATTTGTGAGGTCAGGCACTGATTTTGGGCAAGAAGGCCTGGCTCACAGTCTCCTCTCTAATTCATCCCAAAGGTGTTCTATCAGGTTAAGGTCAGGACTCTGTGCAGGCCAGTCAAGTTCCTCCACCCCAAACTCTCTCATCCATGTCTTTATGGACCTTGCTTTGTGCTCTGGTGCGCAGGCATGTTGGAACAGGAAGAGGCCATCCACAAACTGTTCCTACAAAGTTGGGAGCATGAAATTGTCCAAAATGTCTTGGTATGCTGACACCTTAAGAGCTCCCTTCACTGGTACTAAGGGGCCAAACCCAACCCCTGAAAAACAACCCCACCCCATAATCCCCCCTCCACCAAATGATTTGAACCATTGCCCAAAGCAAGGTCCATAAAGACATGAGTGAGTTTGGGGTGGAGGAACTTGATTGGCCTGCACAGGGTCCTGACCATAACCCGATAGAACACCTTTGGGATGAATTAGAGCAGAGACTGTGAGCCAGGCCTTCTCGTCCACATCAGTGCCTGACCACACAGATGCGCTTCTGGAAGAATGGTCAAACATTCCCATAGACACACTCCTAAACCTTGTGGACAGCCTTCCCAGAAGAGTTGAAGCTGTTATAGCTGCAAAGAGTGGGCCAACTCAATATTGAACCCTACAGACAAAGACTGGGATGCCAATAAAGTTCATGTGCATGTAAAGGCAGGTGTACCAATACTTTTGGCAATATAGTGTAGATAAGGTAGGATGTACAAGAACATTGGCCGCCGAAAGCAACCACTCAGAATACATCTCTTAGCTGTTTATTGCACTAAAATCTTTTTGTTTGCCATGGGGTAATGTGCTTTGACATTATTTTTCTGCATTGCATTTGATTATTGAGTTACTTACTCTGGTGTTCTACAGAAGGAAAGAATTTTATTAAAATGATCTTCTTTAATCAAAATTTTGAAAATATTAGTATAGTATAATATTAGTATTAGTATTAGTATTAGTATATGGTATAGTATTAGTATAATTAGTATATATAATATATAATAGATTTTGCCTATAATCCCAACAACTTTGTCAGGAGAATTGAGTGTATGGTCACACCTGCAGATCTGCTCGTGTGCTTAGTACAAATCATACTCCAATACACCGGTGTTCAGTTATGCACACAAATGTGTACAAAAATGTGCATGTTTACACTCAGGGCTTTTTTTGTCAGGAAATAGGTGCTGGTACTCCCTCCTTTCATATCCCTCCTTGTCTCCACCCCCTACCCACCTCTGAGCACCATTCCTGGGTTCCACCCCCTACCCACCTTCCAGTACCACCCCTTTTAGAGATTACAGAACCAAGTAATTTGTATGGAATTTGATACTGATTTTAAGAAAAGCAATAAAATAGATCCCATGCAGCCAACAACAATGGACCCCCCCCACCAACAACAGATTCTCCCAGTAACAATACTGTAGATGCCTCCAGCAACAAAAGAGCTGCCACAAAAAATCCCCCCCACCCCAGACAAAATAGACCCCCACTAGCAACAATAGATCTTCCAGCAGTCAGCAACAATAGACCCCTCCCTCAACAATTAACCCCTTCTAGCAACATTAGATCCTCCACCAGCAACAACAAACCTCCCCAGCAACACTAGACCCCCACGTAACGATAAATCCCCCCCAGCGACCATAGATCCCCCAACAGCCAGCATCAATAGACCATCCAGTACACTCTAGTACCCCTTGTTATTACATATGTTCCATGCTGAAGGAGCCAAAACTGCGTCCCCCTACGTTCCCGCTAACAAAAAGCCCTGCTTACACTAATATAGCATGAACAAGCGTACACAGTTGACTAGCATTGGCACCAATCTCTCTGTTTAAAGAACAATATACTGAGGAGAGGTTGCTGAGTGGTGATCAGCTTCTGAGACCTGTGACCCGACCTGCATTCTGCTGCTCTGTGCATGACCCGGCTTGACTCCTGATTTCATTATATCCTGATCTCCCGTTGCTGTCTTTGGCTTATGCCCTGACTTCATCTTCTGCCTGCTGACTCAGTGCTTCTTTTCCCTGCGTGATATTGACCCCTGCCTGGCTTCTGACCCTGCCTGCTTCTGTCTTCTTATATGGTGCCGCTGCTGCCCGGCTGTTGCTAATTCCAGCTCATTTTCACTACAAATTGCTTCCTGCATCTGCGGGTTCTTGACTTGTGCTTCATCTGTGTGCCAAAGTTCTGTATCAGATCCGATCTGCAAATCCATAGCATAACAGCAGTATCCAGCCTGCCCTCGGATCATCTGTTTTGTCTGGACATGGACCAGGACCACAGGCTGGACCACAGGCACCCATGTCACTCCTCGTCCTGCTATGCCCTGTTACCAGCTCCAGGGGGTATTGGACAGGAGGTGTAAGGGAAACCCCCTGGTCATCTCAGCCTCTACCAAGTATGAGACAAAAATTCATTGTAAACCCGTCTTTGTCAGACCTGAACCATGATACTGTATTTCAGTACAATAACTGTGCAAAAATATGCATATCCAAACTTCAGCTTTAAGTGCTCATTTGTCTAGGTGTGCAGGGATGGTACTCCCTCCTTCCATATCCCACCTTGTCTCCACCCCTACCCATCCCTTGGTTCCACCCACTACCCACCTTCCAGTACCACCCCTTCCAGAACCAAGCAATTTGTATGGAATTTGAAGCAAAGAAAGAAAGAAAAGCAATAAAATAGATCCCATGCAGCCAACAACAATAGACCCCCCCCCCCCCCCAGCAGCAATAGATCCACCCAGCAGCAATACTGTAGTTGTCCCCAGGAACAAAAGAGCTGCCCCAAAAAAATGCCCCCTACCTCAGCATTGATAGACCTCCACTAGCAACAATAGGTCCTCCTGCAGCCAGTGACAATAGACACCTCCCTCAACAGTCACTCCTCGTCCTGCTGTGCCCTGTCACCAGCTCCAGGGGGTATTGGACAGGAGGTGTAAGGGAAACCCCCTGGTCATCTCAGCCTCTACCAAGTATGAGGCAAAACTTCATTGTAAACCTGTCTTTGTCAGACCTGAACCACGATACTGTATTTCAGTACAGTAACTGTGCAAAAATATGCATATCCAAACTTCAGTTTTAAGTGCTCATTTGTCTAGGGGTGCAGGGGTGAGGTCTATTACTTACCTTATTCCTCTCTCTAGCAGAGTCCATCCAGCTAAAGCCTAGTACACACTAGTGTTTTTTTTCCCCATTCAACCCAGCAGGTCTGACCGAAAGAAAACTGACAGCTCAGGAGAAGCTGCTGTACTAACTATTCGATGTTAGTACAGCGATCTCCCCTGCTGTTCTATTGTGTTCTGACAGGGAGATGCCCCCCCCCCCTCCGCCAGAACACTCCAGTCAGTGCTCCCAGCCATTGGCTGAGATTGCTGATCGGGAGCCAATCGGAAGACCTTTTTTGTTCATGCCCCTACAGTGCTGACGCCTGCTGACTACAGTACCCACGGGACAAATGTCGGACGATTTCTTTTGAAATGGCCGATTCTGCCCAACATTCATCCCCTTTGTACTAGGCTTAAGTGACTGGTGCAGGGCTACTGCCTTTACATGAATCTTCAGACCACAATTGCATGCACACCCCCTCATGTAAAATGTTAACAACCCTGCACTGCATGTGATGAAGCCCAGAGACTGTCCAATGCTTTGCGCTTTGCATGGAATAGAATAGCAAGAGATAATAAAAGTAATGCACCTTATCCCCGCACTCCTAGACTAAATGGGCATTTAATCCTCCCAGTGTGTGTGGGGTACAGAAAAAGTACATTCTCTGACTTTGTTCGGACATTCCGACAACAAAATCCTAGGATTTTTTCCGACGGATGTTGGCTCAAACTTGTCTCGCATACACACCGTCACACAAAGTTGTCGGAAAATCCGATCGTTCTGAACGCGGTGACGTAAAACACGTACGTCGGGACTATAAACGGGGCAGTGGCCAATAGCTTTCATCTCTTTATTTATTCTGAGCATGCGTGGCACTTTGTCCGTCGGATTTGTGTACACACGATCGGAATTTCCGACAAAATTTTATATCCTGCTCTCAAACTTTGTGTGTCGGAAAATCCGATGGAAAATGTGTGATGGAGCCCACACACGGTCGGAATTTTCCGACGACAAGGTCCTATCACACATTTTCCGTCGGAAAATCCGACCGTGTGTACAGGGCATAATACCTTTGGGTTCAGCTTAAATTTGTTCTTTTCCAACAGAACAAAATAATAGTATATACTATATCAACTTCATTATACATACTGTAACAACCAATACATACTACAGATATGGCTGTTCTATTGCAGTTTCTTCTTGGCCCGTCGATAATGTGTTTGCACTTCATTTTAAAAGGCACATTGAAAGTCACATCTATACAGGCACAGACTGGAAATCTGCCACCTTTTCCGGAATGTCTGAGATATTGAGATTTTATGGCTGCTCAGCCCTGTTTCTATACACAGAAGAATTCACCGTCCTATCTATCAATCTGTCATTGCCAATACTTTATACAGCCAGCAGACACAATATGCATATTATTACCTCCTTCAGTACGGCCAGCTATAGAGCCGGACATCAACCACTGGTTCGGGGTCCAAAGAACAATTTACAATAAAGCAGAATGGAGCTGGGTTTAGCTTAGCCACTGCGCTGAGTTTTCTGCCCCCCCACCCCCCCCCCCCCAACTGCAACGTCAGTGAATGAGAATGTTTGTATAGCATGGTTGTGATGCTACGCTTTGCAGCCAAGGCTAACATTATCCAACATATAGGCGGTAAGCATTCAAGCAAAGGAGGAAATGCTCCGCAATCTCATGCAACCTACATGGTTGCAGCACATTTGTTTGGTAAAAAAGGTTTTAAAACAGGCAGTGAGGAGGCCTGTCAATCACCTCTGAACAGTGATCTGAAAGTTTATTCTATTTATTTTCAAAGAACGTCGGGTTTACGTGCACATTTAAACCTGGCCTCATGATCTCCTATTTTTAAAGTACTTCTGCACTTCCAGTTTTCCATTAGTCCCCTGCAAAGTCCGATAATTACTTGTAATCATGCTAGTGAAGTTAATTTAAAGAAGCTTCCTGTGATGAGGTGGCAATGATGCTGCACTGCTCCTGGATTCAGAGTAGAGTTGCCACTCTCATGTAGGCTGTGCCTGCTTGCATTACAGTGGGATATGAAGAAGTTGAAGTGGGCACAGCTAACATAACTGGCACTACTGATTCACAAGCCTGTAGCTTATTAATCAGCTCCTGGCCACAACTAGTCCTGCCCACTGTCCTGATTGACAGCACTGCTTCTCTTGCTACATAGTTACATAGTTGATGAATTTGAATAAAGACACAAGTCCATCAAGTCCGACCTGTGTGTGTGCTTTTATGTCAATATTACATTGTATATCCCTGTATGTTGTGGTCGTTTAGGTGCCTATCTAATAGTTTTTTTAAATTATCTATGCTCCCTGCTGAAACCACATCCTAACCGCTCTTACATTAAAGAACCCTCTACGCAGTTTAAGGTTAAACCGCTTTTCTTCTAATTTTAGGGATTGGCCGCATGTCTTTTCAAATTCCCTTTCATGGAAAAGTTTTACCCCTATTGTGGGGTCACCAGTACGGTATTTGTACATTGAAATCATACCCCCCCCCCCCCCAAGCGTCTCTTCTCTAGAGAGAATAAGTTTAGTGCTTGTAATTTTTCCTCAATACGAAGGTCCTCTGGTCCCTTTATTAATTTTGTTGCCCTTCTCTGGACTCTCTCCTGTTCCAGCACATCCCTTCTGAGGACTGGTGCCCAGAACTGGACGGTATATTCCAGGTTCAGCCGGACCAGAGTCTTGTAGAGTGGGGGAATTATCATTTTATCTCTGGAGTTAATCCCCTTTTTTAATGCATGCCAATATTCTTGCTGGAACCCTTCCACTGTGAACTGCAGTGTCTAGGAGGGGGAGCATGTGAGACACAAATGAAGGAACTCTCAGGGGAGACTCACTCAAGGGAGGTATTGGAAGTTTTTTAATACTGGTTTGTGCATCACACAGTGTGACAGACCCAACTGGGACAAAGATTTTGGAGGGTACTGCAGGGTAGCTCCTTGCCTACTGACTATGGGCACTGGATTTGGAGGGAGGGGGCTCTATTCTTTGAGAGGTGTGTGCCTGGGGGATCTTTGGAGTGGTTTTGCTTTGGATTCAGGTCCATGCCCCCCCAAAACTCACAGACTCTGGGAACCTTGGACTTGGATACAGATTTGGGGCCTCTGTGCCCAAACCACCAATGACTGCTTTGCTCCCCCTCCCCCCTCCTAAACTTAGAGACTCAGAATAGATGTTAATATAATCAGCTCAAAACAACCTGATGCTCGTGTCTCCTGCTTTTATGTGTAATCTGTTTATTAAGGTGACTTTCTCTCATTGTATAATTCCCCATTGTGTGCCTTTTAGGTGTGAATCCTCATTGGTAATCAAGTCACCTATTGTTCTTGTCTGTCTGCTAATTTGCTTGGAGATGTGATTAGTATTGTGCCCACTTTACCTTGTTACTGAACCATTGGGGGATGTTTGTGTTTATGTTAGTTGTTGTTCATTAGATGTACTGATATTACTGTTAACAGTTTACATTGTTTAGGATAATGTGATCAAGCTCTTATCTGATTTTGTGTGGTATGTATTCAAGCTTCCAATAAAATAAGTTCCAGTTTGCACCTAGTGCAAGCTAGTGCCGTCTAGTTCTTGGGTGCAATGCTCAGCTATAATACCTGGTTCCTGGTTCTAAAGTGGAGGAAGTTGCATCTTGGCAGAAGCACCTTAGTGGGGCGGTCCATCACACACAGTAACTGGTTTAAGACCTGTTTTGTCTGTCACACATGAGTCTTTAGCTCATGGTTTCTCAACCAGGGTTCCATGGGACCCTTGGGTTCCTCCAAAGTTTGCTATGGGTTCCTTGAGCAAGAAGGAATCTCTGCTTCCCAGATAAGTTCCCTCTGACACTATTGATCTTTTTACTTTTCTGTAAGGGGGCAGTTTTTTCAATGACCACCAGTGTAAAAAGCATTCTTCCCACTGAACATCACACTAATGTATCATGAGTTGTAGATGCAGTAATTTTTTGCAGGAGTTCCCTGAGCCTGGAAAGTTATTTCAAGGGTTCCTCCAAAAGGTTGAGAAAGGCTGCTTTAGATGTACTTTTATTCACATTTGCAGTTTTAGAAAAAATAAAAAATCATAATGAAAATAGATAACATTTAGCAGCTTTAGTTACTTTAAAAAATAATGGGCTGCTTGAAAAACAGACATTATGGCAATAACTCTTGTCAAAGTGGAGCTTGCATCAGGTGGCCCACACACCAAGAGATACATTTTGGCTTTAATAGTGGGGTACACAAAAAGAGAATCAGCATGCAACCCCACATATGCCATCAAAGGTCTGCAGTCTTTACAGTATTTGCAAACACTGCTAATTTTTACCTTCAGATTGGCTCTACGTGTATATGCATGTAGAGTAATAGCCTGGTAATGGAATGCATAGATGGGACTCTGTTAAATATTTATTCCCTACTCTTTTAAGGCATTTGTTCCATTTCTACTCTGATACTCTTTAAATTGCGTAATGAACCATTGAACATTCTTTGGCTCGGATACTGTTTGTGTCAGTCATAACCCCATACCTCTGACAGACGGAAGTCTGCCTATTCAATTCTGTAGACGACAGAAAACTTTGAGTCATCTTTTGCCCTCATCAAATGTGTCACTTTAGCTGAAAGAAGCAAGACAACAGAGCAAAGGTGGTGCTACTGATTGCTCTCAAATGGTCAATAGACCTAAACTAAGTGGCAAAATGAATATCAGTAGACTTACTAATTGCAGTCACGTGTTTTTATGCAAGTCTTCTATTATCTGTACCAATGCAGGGATTTCTGAAAGAATATCCGTGCAGCTGATGATGACCTGTTGTCTCCTGTTATCATTCAGTTTGGCTAGCAATAGACATGAGATTTTTGCCGGCTGGTCCAGCCGATAACAATCAGATTGGGAAATAATTATAGTCTATAAGCACTGTGGTACTCCTGCAGACCCCCCACTGGGGAACAACTCTCAGCAGAAATATCTATTATCCTAAATAGATTTTCAGAGATAAGGTCAGAGACAGGGTGTGAGCTCAATGCAGCCAAAATGATAAGATTTATAAACTGATTTGTTAAATATAAAGGTTTCTATAAACATGCACACCTATACATCCTCACAGACACGTATACACAAATATACTGTGTATATATATATATATATATATATATATATATATATATATTGTGTGTGCATATCTATCTATCTATCTATCTATCTATCTATCTATCTATCTATCTATCTATCTATCTATCTATCTATCTATCGATCTATCGATCTATCGATCTATCGATAGATCGATAGATAGATATATTTTTTTTTATTTTTTTTGAGACATTAAATATAAGGGTTTGGATTAGGGTACATAAATGTATTTTGCTTTTCTCTACATACACGCACAAGTGCGCACACATATGCATAAACACACACATACATTTTTGCTTTTGCTGCTAATACTTACATTGCTAGAAACACTGCCCTAAACCATGCATGCGGCCTTACTTACAAAATACACACTTAACCCACAGAGGGCACCCTTGAATTCTTTTATCTATCTAGTTACCATAACAATATACAGCAAAAAAAAAACGATTACATTTCGTGACAATATTTTTCTGAATTGTAACATTCAAGATAGTACATATATTTCAGGGATAGACCTATTAATCAGTTGATATGTGTTTATGATATTAAAGGAGCACAACAAGTGAATTTACTTATAGTAACGTTAAAGTTGAACTCTGGGGAAAACAAAAATGTATCCCTGCAGTGGGGCTGCCCCTGTACTGCAAGGGTAAAATGCCTGTTAGGTCTAGAGTTTTGCAAAAAGCGGTTTAACTTACCTGATTCTTGTCTCCCATAGGCTCCTCCAAGTTGTAAGACTGTTCCCCGCAGCCCTACACTCCAGCGGTCAGATGCCTTCTGACATCGTTAAGTACAATCCAGGGTCCATAGTCCAGCACTGGACGAGAGGACAATGAGGAACAGTCCACTGTTGGAAGTGTAGGGAATTGAAGGGGAACTGCTTTTCCTGGCCCCCTAGAACTAAACGAGCAAGCAGTGTGGGGGAAGGCCCACTGCAAGGGATGATTTTTGTTCTCCCCAGGGATAGGCTATACCACAATTTATGTAGTAATTAGCAGTGAGATAGTTAGATTGGCAGGTAGTGCAGATCACACATACTCAGCTGCACTGGGATGTTCATACAGAAGTTCAGATGTACAACTAATCTGTGGCTACCTGTTCTAAATGCAAGATCAATTGTGCATGGTATTGACTCTTGCACCAGTTCTTGAGAGGCTAATATTGTTTTCTTTTTAAGCAAACCTGAAGTAAAATAAATTTGGTAAGGTATCATTGGGAAATTATAAAAGATATCTCAAGGTGCCTATTCATTTCAGTTCTCCTATAAAGCACCCCAGGAGCCCCAAATCCTAAGAAGCTCTGGTATGCTAATAGATTAGTTGTTTACCTCCTGTACATCACTATTGGTCCATTGCCTTAATGCAGGGATATGAAATTAGCGGACCTCCAGCTTTTGCAGAACTACAAGTCCCATGAGGCATAGCAAGACTCTGACAGCCACAAGCATGACACCCAGAGGCAGAGGCATGATGGGACTTGTAGTTTTGCAACAGCTGGAGTCCACTAATTGCATATCCCTGCCTTAATGGATAGTTCCAATGGATAATAGTGAGTCACAGAGGGGTCAGTTCTACGAGCTTGATAAACTTAGCATACTTAGCATACCAGAGTGTCCTGATTTTAGAGCTTGCAGGGTGTACAATAGGAAAATTGTGCTGATTCACAGACCCCTTGAGGTTCCAGGTATTACATACAAGCAGCTCTTTCCAGCATGTACTACTAAAAGTTCTGTAAAACGAATGAAAATATCTTATATCCCACAGCTCCTTATTAAATATAAACAGAGCCCATCATGTACTGGTGGTCCTCTCAATAGGCAGACAAAAACTAAAGAAATTAATTGGCGCTCATAGGGGGTATCACAAGATCAGAGCTTATGTTAATTTAATATTCTGTACCATGGCCAACTAATTTTATAAAACTAATGGAAACATCCTATTTTTGAGTCTTCTGTGAAATTAAAAGTGAGTTTAATCACCTCCTGCAGCCCCCTAGTAAACAGGGCCCACCGTGTACTGGTGGTTCTCTCAATAAACAGACAGGAGCCCAACCAGAGAAATAAACTGTCCATCATAGGGGGTTACAAGACCAGATCTTATGTGAATTTGGTTCTCTGTACCATGGCACACTGATTTTATAAAACTAATGGAAATGTTTATATATGTGAGGTTCACCACCTCCCTTAGTAAACTCAGAGCTTTACATTAGCTCCCATAGCGGATCAGAACACAAAACTAGAGCCAATGTACCATGGTACTCACAATATACAGATGGGAGCTCAACCAGAGAAAAAAAAACTGTCTCTCATAGAGGGTTACAACATCAGATCTTATGTGGATTTGGTTCTCTATACCATGGCAAACTAATTTTATGTCCTCCATGTAATTAAATGCGAGGTTCATCACCTCCAATAGCCCTTTAGTAAACAAAAACATAGCACACCCTATCCTGGTGGTTCTCTCAATAGACAGAGAGCTCAACCAGAGAAATAAACTCAGAGAAGGTTACAGCGCCAGATCTTATGTGGATTTGGTTCTCTATACCATGGCAAACTAATTTTATAAAGATAATGGAAATATCCTATTTGTGGATCCTCTCTGTAACTATATGTGAGGTTCGCCACCTCACACAGCCAGTTAGTAAACAATAAAAGGGACCACCATGTACTGGTGATCTCCTCAGCAGTTGAACATGGGCTCAACCAGAGAAATAAATTAGCTCCCATAGTGGATCATAACACAAGACCAGAGCCAATGTGATTTAAGTTCTCTGTATCATGACAAACTCATTTTATAAAACGAATAGAAATATCCTATTTTATGTCTTCCGTGTAATTATATTTGAGGTGCACCACCTCCCACGTCCCTTTAGTAAACAAAAACATGGCGCACCGTACCTTGATGACTCTCTCAATAGACAGATGGGAGCTTAACCAGAGAAATTGACTCTCTCTCATAGAGGGTTACAACATCAGATCTTATGTAGATTAGGTTCTCAGTACCACGGCAAACTAATTTTATAAAGATAATTGAAATATCCTATTTGTAGATCCTCCATGTAACTATACAGTATGTAAGGTTCCCCTCCTCAAACAGCCCCTTAGTTAACAAAAACAGGGACTACCATGTACTGGTGGTCTTAATGGTTGGACAGGAGCTCAACCAGAGAAATAAATCGGTACCAAAGCAGATCCCAACCCAAAACTAGAGCCAATGTGAATTGGATTCTCTGTACCATGGCAAACTAATTGTATGTACTCCATGTAATTATATGTGAGGTTCCCCGCATCAAACAGCCCCTTAGTTAACAAAAACAGGCACCACCATGTACTGGTGGTCTCAATGGGTGGACAGGAGCTTAACCAGAGAAATAAATTGCTACCATAACAGATCACAACACAAAACTAGAGCCAACGTGGATTAAGTTCTCTGTATCATGACAAACTTATTTTATAGAACTAATGGAAATATCCTACTTTTATGTCCTCTGTGTAATTATATGTGCGGTTTAGTAAACAAAAACATGGTGTGCCATATCCTGGTGGTTCTCTCAATAGATGAATGGGAACTCAACCAGAAATTAAACTGTCTCTCATAGAGGGTTACAACACCAGATCCCATGTGGACTTGGTTCTCTGTATCATAGCAAACTCATATTCAAATTGTGGATCCTCTATGTAACTATGTGAGGTTCACAATCTCTTACAGCCCCTTAGTAAACAAAAACAGGGTCCACCATGTACTGGTGGTCTTCTCAATAGGTGCACAGAAGCTCAACCACAGAATTAAATTGTCTCTCATAGGGGGTTACAACTCAAAATCAGAGCTTTTGTGGATTTATTTTACCATGGAAAACTAATGTTATAAAACGAATAGAAATATACTATTCGTGGGTCAGGTTCAGCATCTCCAACAGCCCTTTAGTAATCAAAAACTGGACCCACTATGTACTGGTGGTCTCCTAAATAGGTGGACAGGAGCTCAACCAGAGACATAAATTGACTCTCATAGGGGGTCACAACACAAGGCCAGAGCTTATGTGGATTTTCTTTATCATGGCAAGCTAATGTTTTAAAACCAATAGAAATACCTTATTTGTGGGTCAGGTTCGCCATCTTCAACAGTGCTTTAGTAAACAAAAACAAGGGTCCACCATGTACTGGTAGTCTCTTATATAGGTGGACAGAAGCTTAACCAGGAAAATATAGTGGCTCTCATAGGGAGTCACAACACAAGATCAGAGTTTTTATGGATTTTCTGTATAATGCAAACTAATTAAACTAATATAAACAGACGGTGGCCTCTGTGGTGTGTTAGTAAGATAAACAAAATTAGGGACTTGTAACATCATCCAGGAATCTATAATTTAAGGATATTGGGAGTCCGATCCCCAATCAGGAAAAACTAATAGAAATATCCCATTTGTGGGTCAGGTTCACCCCACATCCCTTTAGTAAACAAAAACCGGGCCCACAATGTACTGGTGCATCTTATACTAGGTGGACTAGGAAAAAAAGAAAATACATTGGCACACACATGGGGTCACAACACAAGAACAGAATTTACCTGCAGGTATAACTAAAATGTTTTTCGAAGACTGAGGGACCCTGTTATTTTATTACTTAAGGGCCCAAGTCAAATGAAATTTTCAGTATTTCTGGAAACCCCTTTAAGACTTCCAGAATAATGGTGAAGCAAGATTAAAACTTTAGACTTTACATTTCAACTCATTATTAAAACATTGTGTCTGCAAACCCAAGTCCCTGATGTAAAGTAATGTCTTACCTATTGTGGAGACGACAGTCCCTACAAAGTACAGTGCTCCGGTAAAGTCCCACCTTGGTCTGAGGGCATCTGCCCTAATCCCTGCTGCCATGGCTGCTTCATAATCTCGCAGAAAAGACCTGAGCTCCAGGAGGCTAATGTTAAAGGACTGGCTAAAGTTCTTTAATATCCTGTCCCATCGGTGGTGGGCCACCAGTTCTGAGGGCCTCTCTATGGTGGAGAACACTGTTGCTCCAGCGATTAGGTAAAGGACAATGAAGATGGCCAGGAGAAGGAATCGCCCGTTGTCTTCGTTGAGTGGCAGTAAGCAGCAGCAGCTTTTAGTTCTCCTGCTAGACATCATCCAAATTTCAGCACCACCGGGCACCTGGACAGCAACCAGCACTTCATTGGATGGAGAGGCATTGGACCACAATCCATAAGTGTTGCTCCAGAGAGGGAATCAGTTATCAACTATTAAATAGCCTAATAAAAAGCTAAAGCTCAGTGCAATTTCTCATTTTTTTTAAGACTTTATTTGGAAAGTTTGCACAGAATTGACTGGCATTCCTGGCAGTTGTGACTATGGGTGATAGATCACAGCTTTATCCATTGAGTAAGCATGCATATTTAGCTCCTTTGACCTAATAATTAGATATATAAATATTCCTAATCCCCTTTTCTGTTACATTATATAATCCATCTCATGTGTTTCAGGATAAATCCACCTTAGCAGTCATCACATGCCTGCTATCCATCCCATCCAGCTCCAATTATAAAGGGCATTTGTAGAGGTGGCAAAAAGCATCCATTGCCTTTATCTTGATCCAATGACCTTTGCAGATCCTCAAGACTTGTCTGGTCCCATCAGCCGACCCAGCGACAAAGAATAAGGCTCCTTGTAAACTTTTGTCTTGTGTCATCACCAACAAAAATAAAAAATAAAATCAAAAACTTTCACATTTATAAATCAACTCAAAAGCCACATAGTGCAGATAAATAAAAAAAATTTAAAAAAAATACAGTTGCAGAATTTTCAGCAAGTAAGAAAAACAAAAAAAAAACACAGTTGGATAGGAAAGCATAAGCAAGATCTCCAGAATTAAAAAGGAAAGGGATCACATGGGATATTTTTTTACCTTGCCGCTAATGTGATCTGTATGAGTATATCCCTTACTGCAGGCAAAAAAAATACACAGTGTTGGAGGGGAGCTTCTCCAGCAAGGCGTTTTCCTTTGGAATACTTGTGTCTTCATGGAGGCAGAAGCTTGCTCTCTTCCCTCTGACTTGCTCGCTGTTGCATAATCAGCTCGGTGTGCTTCTCCCGTGCAGTTGGCTCTCTTCAGCACCTTGGAGAGCGCTGCGCTGGTTCTAGTTAGGTCAGCAGTCAGCAAAGCCTATGAAGAGGACGGGGGGTGCTGCAGGCGCTGGATCTCCAGGAGAAGCAACAGCAGCAGCAGCTCTCCTCTACACACAACGTGCTCTCTCCAATTCAAGGGCTGCTCCTTTTCTGTCCTCAGCCCCATTGTCAGAAACGATGCTGATGAGTGACTAGGAACAGTTGCTGCTACTGGAAGCTGGATAAAAAAATCTTTTTTTTTTTTTTTTGGAACTAATCTATAAATTGACTAAATACAGCCAATGATCCTTCAGTGTGAAAACCTGGCATACTGCAGGACACATGTAGCCCAACACAGCAAGAACTGCGGATTTAATTACTGAAAACCTATACACTTAATCATGTGCAGTACTAGACAATGCTTCCTGCAAAGCTTTATGAGCCTATTAGAAGGAGGCTGTAGGGATTTTTTATTATATGGATAGTATATATATATATCTCTTTCACACAAACCAACCAATATACAATTATTGATATATATATTTATATATCTATCTATCTATCTATCTATCTCTATATATATATATATATATATATATATATATATATATATATATATCTATATCTATCTATCTATCTATCTATCTATCTATCTATCTATCTATCTATCTATCTATCTATCTATCGATAGATATATCTATAGATATATAGATAGATATATCTATAGATATATATCTATCTATCTATATATATATATATATATATATATATATATATATATATATATATATATATATATATATATATATATATATATTTTTTTTTAATATGAGGGGACGGACAATTCTAAAAGATCTGTACACCAGCAACTGTAGAAAATGAAAGCATAAAAGCAGAATTGGGGAGAGACAGAGACAGGCCATGTCACAGTGTTTGTTATATAGAGTCATTGTACACAGCACGCTGACATCTATGTACACTGCGGGGTTTGTAAAGTCACTGCATGGGTTGGATACAATAGTGGTGGTTTTATTACACAGCTCCAGGTAAAATGTGGTGGTGAAATAAAGATATTTTGTTGCCTTAAGAATTAAAGTGAAAGGAGACCTGTGTTAATAGAATACTTGTGCACAGATTATTGCATTTGCACCCCAAAGCTCAAACAAACATGCACGTGTATTTGTGTTATATATATTCTATACAGTATCTCACAAAAGTGAGTACACACCTCACATTTTTGTAAATATTTAATTTTATCTTTTTTATGTGACAACACTGAAGAAATGACACTTTGCTGAGTACACCCCTAAGTGAATATGTCAAAATTGGGACCAAGGTGTCAATATTTTGTGTGGCCACCATAATTTTCCAGCAGTGCCTTAACCCTCTTGGGCATGGAGTTCACCAGAGCTTCACAAGTTTCCACTGGAGTCCTCTTCCACTCCATCATGACGACATCACGGAGCTGGTGGATGTGAGAGACCTTGCACTCCTCCACCTTCCATTTGAGGATGCCCCACAGATGCTCAATAGGCTTTAGGTCTGGAGACATGCTTGGCCAGTCCATCACCTTTACCCTCAGCTTCTTTAGCAAGGCAGTGGTCATCTTGGAGGTGTGTTTGGGGTTGTTATCATGTTGGAATACTGCCCTGCAGCCCAGTCTCTGAAGCGAGGGGATCATGCTCTGCTTCAGTATGTCACAGTACATGTTGGCATTCATGGTTCCCTCAATGAACTGTAGCTCCCCAGTGCCTGCAGTACTCTTGCAGCCCCAGACCATGACACTCCCACCACCATGCTTGACTGTAGGCAAGACACACTTGTCTTTGTACTCCTCACCTGGTTGCCACCACACACGTCTGACACCATCTGAACCTAATACGTTTATCTTGGTCTCATTAGACTACAGGACATGGTTCCAGTAATCCATGTCCTTAGTCTGCTTGTCTTCAGCAAACTGTTTGTGGGCTTTCTTGTGCATCTTTAGAAGAGGCTTCCTTCTGGAACTACAGCCATGTAGACCAATTTGATGCAGTGTGCGGTGTATGGTCTGAGCACTGACAGGCTGACCCCCCACCCCTTCAACCTCTGCAGCAATGCTGGCAGCATTCATATGTCTATTTCCCAAAGACAAACTGTGGAAATGAAGCTGAGCACGTGCACTCAAGTTCTTTGGTCAACCATGGCAAGGCCTGTTCTGAGTAGAACCTGTCCTGTTAAACCGCTGTATGGTCTTGGCCACCGTGCTGCAGCTCAGTTTCAGGGTATTGGCAATCTTCTTATAGCCTAGTCCATCTTTATGTAGAGCAACAATTCTTTTTTTCAGATCCTTTAGAGAGTTCTTTGCAAGTTCTTTGCAATGAGGTGCCATGCTGAACTTCCAGTTACCAGTATGAGAGAGTGAGAGTGATAACACCAAATCTAACACTCCTGCTCCCCATTCACACCTGAGACCTTGTAACACTAACGAGTCACATGACACCGGGGAGGGAAACGGCTAATTGGGTCCAATTTTAACATTTTCACTTAGGGATGTACTCACTTTTGTTGCCAGCGGTTTAGAAATTAATAGCTGTGTGTTGAGTTATTTTGAGGGCACAGAAAATTTACACTGTTATACAAGCTGTACACTCACTACTTTATATTGTAGCAAAGTGTCATTTCTTCAGTGTTGCCACATGAAAAGATATAATAAAATATTTACAAGAATGTGAGGAGTGTACTCACTTTTGTATATATATATATATATATATATATATATATATACAGAAACACACTCTGATAAAAAAATGTAAAAAAACATTTTAAAATGTATTAAAACATTGACGGTGTCAGTAGAGCAGTTGACATATCAGTAGGGCAGTGCACGATGTCAGTAGTTTTTTCTTTTTATTCATTTATTTCTGTATTATTTTGTACAAATTTTTTAGGAGCCCCCTTGAGGGGCTTTGGTAAAATATCATCAGGGTCAATCTGCATCGCGGGGTGATTAGGGTGTGCCCAGGCACAACCAGCACAGCCCCCGTGCACGCTTATGGTTAGATGATTCCTTCTGAAACGCTAATGGCCTCACAGTCAACTTAATCCATTGACTTAGTACTGCCTGGCTCATTGAGCTGACACTTCCAGGTCACTCTTAGAAGGTATTGAAGGTATTGTATCAGAATGACACCTGGACCACTTTGCTTTTAGAAAAAAGAAGACAACAAGGCAAGCTCTACAGCCAGGCAGTTAGTTTTTCCAAAGGAAGAGATGACAGTAAGACAACTTCTACAGCCAGGTAGTTAGCGTCAGAGGCGTTGCTAGGGGGTGGCTTTTGGGGCTATAGCCCCGAATTTGGGGCCCATAGCCCCGAGTCTCTGCAGGGGTCACCAAGGGGAGGGGAGGTTCTCTGGGGACCCTGATATAAGTGGGGGCTCTCTGGGGACCCTGATGCAAGGAGGAGGCTCTCTGGGGACCCTGATTTTAAGGGGGAGGCTCTCTAGGGACTCTGATTTAAGGGGGAGGCTTTCTGTGGACCCTAATGTAAGGGGGGCCCTATGGGAACCCTGATGTAAGTGGGGGGGGGCTCTCTGGGGACCCTGTTGTAAGGGGGGGGCTCTCTGGGGACTCTGATATAAAGAGGAGGCTCTCTGGGGACCCTGATGTAAGGGGGGGGCTCTCTGGGGACCCTGATGTAAGTGGGGGGCTCTCTGGAGATATACATACACACACACACATATATTACTGTATATACATGTGTATGCCTGCCCAAGCATATGACTTTCTTTACTACGCTGCTATGGGCTCTAGCCCCAGATCTTTTGTAGACCTAGCAACGTCCCTGGTTAGCGTTATCAAAAAGAAAAGACAACCACTAAACGTTTTGAGGCTATTTGGGTCCTGGGGATGAGTATGTCCATGTCCAGCTCTCAGCCTCTTAGTCCTGTTATATCTGATCCTCCTGGAGCTTTACATTGCCCCCTTCTCTCTGTGCTTTCTTTCCTTTCTCCAGTTCTTGGTTCTGCTTTCCTTTTTCCTTTTTTTTCTCTTTCATCTCCTAGTGTTCTTGACTACAAGGGATTTACTTAGTGTTTGGATGCAGTTGTGAACCCTGCCATATTTTGGTTTCATTGTTTTATGTTATGATACATTTATCTAAGGGCCAACTGGTGCTTTGCACTTCTAAAATGTACAGTTATATTAAGTTTAGAATTTGCTCTAACTTTGGGTTACCTTGATGAGTGGTTCTCAATCTGAGTCTTCAGGTACCCCCAACAAGCCATGTTTTGGGAATTTCTCTTAGATAAAATAGCTGTCCAAAATACCAAGCCATTGACTCAGATTTAAAGCACCTGTGCAAAATAAAGGAAAACCTGCAAACATGGCCTGTTGGGGGTCCTTGAGGACTGAGGTTGAGAACCACTGACTTAGATGGTTGAAGGTTGGCCTTGGATTGTCATATGCACATTATTGCGTTCTAGTCATTTTACTGTGTCTCCATTAATATACGTTAGGGCTCTGGCTACTGATTGCTCTAATAATATACTTCAATAAAAATGATTGAAAGTAAATATTGAAATGATGTGAAGTAATAAGAAATTAAAATTGTTCATTGAGTATGAAAAAAAAAGAGAAGACAACAAGGCAACCTCTACAGCCAAGCGGCTAGTTTTTCCAAAGACAGAGACGACAGACAACCTCTACAGCCAGGCAGTTAGCTTCATAAAAAAAAACAAAGACAAGAAGGTAACCTCTACAGCCAGGCAGCTATAAAAAGATATTACAAGGGGGAAGATCCCACTGAAAAGAGACACAGGCAGACCAAGCTGCTTAATAAGGGATAATTTTATTACAAAAAGTACAAAAAACGCCAACACTGGGTACCCATCACCAACACCAGAATCATGTTAAAAATAGACAACGTTGCCTGTTTAGGAGCAGCTGCGTTATGCTAGCATGCATACACACAATTACCCAGACAATTTACTAACCAAAGTATAGTTACTGATACTAGACTACAAGTCCCGGTGACAAGCACCATGAGGAGCTATGTCCATCTGTTCACTAAGTTTGGTTAGATAACCCCCAGCTGGGGGATATGATGAAAAGAGGTGGTTAGTTGACACTTTAGCTGATCCCACAGAGAAGTTAATTTTTCTGGAATTGATTGACTCGATTATAGACTGATGTTTTTATCACGTATAGAGAGGTGGCATATATTCACACTAGGTTACCAGTCCAAAGCTCAAATAAACAATAGTTGATAGTTTCACAGAGGATTCCAGTGTTTTGATAGCAGTAACCAAATAGACACAGCAATGAAAGCAGGCTAGTACAGGCTGTGGTAGAACAAAATCGAAGAGGCAAATAAAGGACCAACGGTCTGCTCACCCGACCGTATTATGGACGGTAATGTCACAGTCTGTGCATAGGCATCATAGATCTCCGATCCAGGAGCTGTATATTTGATCCTGTGTACTCCACTGCCTTTTTTTGGGGTCGGTAGGACTACAATAGGTGGCTGCTGTCAGAGCTATGGCGCTGTGAGGTGCATCCAGGCCACGGTCCAGTGGCCTCAGCCAAAATGGTTACCGCTGGCTTCTCTACAGTCAGGCAGTTGAAAAAAAAAAGAAAAAAAAAAGTTTTGCCTTTAGTTACTCTTTAAAGCGGATGTCCGCTGAAAAAAAAATATGAAAAGCCTACGATGTTGGCAGCCGAAGCCGATCCGTCCGTCAGGTCTCGGCTGCTGCCGCCGCCATCCTCGGTAAGGGAATAAGGAAGTGAAGCCATGCGGCTTCATTTCCTGGTTCCCTACTGCGCATGCGTGAGTCGTGCTGCGCGTCCTCTCTGGTCCCTGCTGTGTTCTGTGTCTCACAGAATAGAGCGGGGGAGGACAGTGTAGGCGCCGGAAGTGGCGTAGGTCACCGCAAGCACCGCAGTGATCTATGCCAGGAAGTGGGAGCAAATACCTGTATTAGACAGGTATCTGCTCCCTCCTCCTCCCTGAAAGGTGCCAAATGTGACACCGGAGGGGGGGGGGGAATCCAAAAAGTGGAAGTTCCATTTTTGGGTGGAACTCCATTTTAAGGCTCACACTGCTGCGACCTAAACGTTGCGCGACTTATGGTGCGACGTTGCCAGGCGACTTCCTGGTGACTTCAGTACTGCTTTGATAGATGTATTGAATAGAGGTCATATAGAAGTCGCCTTGAGGTAGTACAGGAACCATTTCTAAAGTTGGAGCGACGTCTGTAGTGCTAATTAAGACAGCTCTCTTTGACTAACATGGGATTTCACATGTCATGTGACTTGGGGTCTCACAAGTCAGATCTCAAGTTGCAGCAGTGTGAACCGAGCCTAACGGAGCTCTCTATATACTGACAGAAAGTACAGCATGCCTGTGCCTTCCTATAATGCTAGCTGTCTGTTTCTGGATTGAATAGTTTTTGAGTCACTCCGGATCTTCATACTTCTGTGTCAGGGAAGAAGAGCGCTGGAAGTATTGGATTAGCCTGACATTTACTTCATTAGCATTTTTATAAGAAGTCAACAATGACAGTCTACAATATTTATCCCAGCACAGGTTTAATTTTAAATAAATCTGTTATAGCACTGACTAAACCGTGGTATGCAATGTAATGGGAACATGTTCAACCTCTGGCTTTTCTCAATTCAGGAAATTAGAACCAGTTTGACGGGTTTGTTTTCCCTTGCTGCACTTGGCTTGACCTATTGGCTATATGGACAGGTTTGCTTTAGCGTTGAATTTTAGGTATGGCAATTTTTAAATAGTTACATTGGTCCAGTTTGGACCAATGTAAGTAGGTACAGTAGGTACAGTATGTGCCATACCGGTGGGATTCCCGGGGAAGCTGGAAGTCATTATAGTATTCACCACGCTCGCTTGGTACGGGCATTATTTAAGGAACACTGTGCATTTTTTCAAATACATGGCAATCTTAGAAGAAAACCTGTTAGAGTCTGCAAAAGACTTGAGACTGGGGCGGAGGTTCACCTTCCAGCAGGACAACGACCCTAAACATACAGCCAGAGCTACAATGGAATGGTTTAGATCCAAGCATATTCATGTCTTAGAATCGTCCAGTCAAAGTCCAGACCTAAATCCAATTAAGAATCTGTGGAAAGACTTGAAAATTGCAGTTCACAGACGCTCTACATCCAATCTGACAGAGCTTGAGCTATTTTGCAAGAAGAATGGGCAAAAATGTCACTCTTTAGATGTGCAAAGCTGGTAGAGACATCCCCAAAAAAAGTTGCAGCTGTAATTGCAGAGAACGGTGGATCGACAAAGAATTGCACAACATTTTTAAAACCATTTATCATTTTCCTTCCACTACACCAGGGATATGCAATTAGCGGACCTCCAGATGTTGCAGAACTACAAGTCCCATGAGGCATAGCAAGACTCTGACAGCCACAAGCATGACACCCAGAGGCAGAGGCGTAATGGGAATTGTAGTTTTGGAACAGCTGGAGGTCCGCTAATTGCATATCCCTGCACTACACAATTATGTGCCACTTTGCGGTTGATTTACTAAACCCTAGAGAGTGCAAAATCTGGTGCAGCTGTACATGGTAGCCAATCAGCTTCTAACTTCAGCTTGTTCCGTTAAGCTTTGACAATAAAACCTGGAAGCTGATTGGTTTCTATGCAGAGCTGCAGCAGATTTTGCACTCTCCAGTTTTAGTAAATCAATCCCTTTGTGTTGGTCTATCGCATAAAATCCCAATAAAATACATTTACATTTTTGGTGGTAACATGACAAAATTTGGAAAATCTCAAGGGGTATGAATACTTTTTCAAGGCACTGTACATAATTAGGAATTCATGTATAGAGAGAAGGTCCTATTGAAACATTTCTTGTGAATTGTATTTAAATCCCATCCGCTGCAGATCCATTCAAACCTTTAATGCAGTATGACCATTCATACCAGGCAGCCTTGTGCACTTCATTGAATAGAAGCAAAACAGCATGAAAATGATATAATGTCAATGGCTGCTAACAGAGCAGTATGAGGATACATTTCACACTTTGTTGATAAGGAAACTGTGAATGTCTTTCTTTGTAAACGATTGACTTTACATGTCTAGTCAAAGCGGAAAGAAGAGAGGGCAAAAAAAAAAGAAAAAGCTTGTTTATACTGTCAAGTAACTGCTAGCATTTGCCGTGCATTCAGTTAACAAAAATAGGCTTATGTACGCCCGATATGTAGGCACATGTTTCTAAAGCTGCTATTTAATCCAGTGTTGTGTTCAGTATATAATCATTTAGCACGCTTAAGCTGCTAGGTAAATTTAGTTTTTGGCTCAGTTGTGACCAGGGGCATAGGCCTGCACAAAGGGTGTGCCGGGTGTGCCTAATCAGCCCATGTGGCACAGATTTCCCTGACTGAACGCCACCTCCCCATGTCCCCAACCCACAGCGCTGCCAGCTTCCCTTCTCTCCTCTAACGGCAGCTGCTGCGAGGGATGCTTTAGGATTGAGAGCAGGGGGAAGAGGCCGGTAAATATGTAGTTTTCCAGCCCCTTCCTTTTCTGAATAAACACAGCAAGTGATCGGTACCAATCACTCACTGTGTTCATTCATAACGGAAGCATAATAAGCTGTCTTTGCTATGTTTCAGTCTGTGAATAAACAGGAAGCTGCTCAGCATAGAGCACGTCCCATTCATTCACTGTCCAGGCTGCAGAGAAAAGGACCGGGGAATCTCTGTCCTCAGTCCCTTTCTCTGTCTCAAAAGTGGGACATCAGGGGTCTGTTTCGACCCCTAATATTTCATCAAAGCCCCCCCAATGGGGCTCCTAAAAAAATGTATGAAAACACATAGTTAAAAATAAGATGGTAACATGTGTGTTTGAGCTTTGGGGTGCACGCCCTATTGCAAGAGGCTGTGCACACCTATGACCATGGGAGCAGTAATAGTTGGGTCTGGTCTGTTTATGGCTTCACAGGTTGGGAGTTTGATTGCTACCCCCTTTCTCCAGAAGAAGTTTCTGGAGCTTAGGGAAGGAAATTTCAAATGATCAGTCTGAATATTGACCAGGACCTAGCCAATCCCTGGGAAAGTGTGCCCAGATGGTGGCTGGGATGCTGTTAAATAGCCAGGAGCCCTGAGGAAATTGTCTTTTCCCCTGCAGAAGGAATGGATCTGTGAGCTAAGAGGAGGGGGGGGGGCTGTTTGCCCCTGAAGCCCTTTGAACTTGACGCTGTACTATTCTACATGAGGCTGCACCTATGGACTGAATGTGTTCTGGAATTCTGCCTTTACCTCCTCTCAAATCTACTTCATGGTCCCCAGATGTGAACCTGTGGACTGTTCCAGTCTGCCTTTACTTGTTCTCAAATCTACTTTATGGTCCCCAGCTGTGAGCCCGAAGATTGCTCCAGTCTACCTATACTTGTGCTACTGTTACTGAGAGAGAAGTGTCCCCTGCTAACAATACGTAAACATTTTGGAGTATCCCCACATCACCCTAAATCTCCTCTTGTTACAAGTTTCTACAAAAAAATACATTTTAAAATACAACCCCCTAGATTGGTCAATAAACTGGTGTGAGTGGACTGTCGCTGTTTGCCTGGCTGCCTCTGCACTGTTTTTGGGAAAGAGCCTGCTATACTACAGCAGCCCCTTGGGGGGTAGCGCTAAAATCATGACTTGTATTTACATACAGCTACAGAAGTACCTAAGTCTGTCTTGATGTTAGCCTCCTGTATACTCTTGCCCTGCAGCACTGAAAAAGAAAGGAACAGCGCTGTACACCAGACACGCTCCGTACTATTACATGATGTCCATCTAACATTGGGAGCTTCCTGACAGGAGGAGGAAGCAGAATGATGAGCTCATCAATGTACTTCTGCTGCTTCTTGGTCCTATTACAGGCTGAGATGGATCCTGGACTGGGATGTATTGCTCAACAGGGATGAGCAAAACACACCTGAGTTTGGTTCGCCCAACTGTGCTAAAGTACTAAACATTTGGCTTAACTCAGCTGAAGTCAAAGGAAGGTGAATATTTATAGTCAGTTCTGGCTAATACAGTGCCTTGAAAAAGTATTCACACCCCTTGAAATTTTCTACATTTTATCATGTTACAACCAAAAACCTAAATGTATTTTAATGGGATTTTATGTGACATTTTTGCTCATTCGTCTTTGCAAAATAGCCCAAGCTCTCTCAGATTGGATGGAGAGCGTCTGTGAACAGCAATTTTCAAAATCTTGCCACAGATTCTCAAGTGGATTTAGGTCTGGACTTTGACTGGGCCATTCTAACACATGAATATGCTTTGCTCTAAACCATTCCATTGTAGCTCTGGCCGTATGTTTAGGGTCGTTGTCCTGCTGGAAGGTGAAGCTCCATCCCCAGTCTCGTCTTTTGTAGACTCAAACAGGTTTTCTTCTAAGATTGCCCCGTATTTGGCTTCATCCATCTCCCCATCAACTCTGACCAGCTTCCCTGTCCATGCTGAAGAAACGCATCCCCACAACATGATGCTGCCACCACCATGTTTCACGGTGGGGATGGTGTGTTCAGAGTGATGTGCAGTGTTAGTTTTCCGCCACACATAGCGTTTTGCTTTTAGGACAAAAAGTTCAATTTTGGTCTCATCTGACCAGAGCACCTTCTTCCACATGTTTGCTGTGTCCCCCACATGGCTTTTCACAAACTGCACATGGGACTTCTTATGGCTTTCTTTCAACAATGACTTTCTTCTTGCCACTCTTCCAAAAAGGTCAGATTTGTGGAGTGAACGACTAATTCTCCAACCTGAGCTGTGGTTCTCTGCAGCTCCTCCAGAGTTACCATGGGCCTCTTGGCTGATTCTCTGATTAATGCTCTCTTGCCTGTCAGTTTAGGTGAACGGACATTTTTTGGTAGGTTTGCAGTTCTGCCATACTCTTTCCATTTTCAGATGATGGATTGAACAGTGCTCCGTGAGATGTTCAAAGCTTGGGATATTTTTTAAAATTTAACCCTGCTTTAGACTTCTCCACAACTTTATCCCTGACCTGTCTGATGTGTTCCTTGGTCTTCAAGACACTGTTCACTAAGGTTCAAAGAAACCTCCGAGAGCTTCACAGAACAGCTGTATTTGTACTGAGATTAAATAACACAGGTGGACTCTATTTACTAATTAGGGGACTTCTGAAGGCAATGGGTCCACTAGATTTTAGTTAGGAGTATCAGAGCAAAGGGGACTGAATACAAATGCACGCCACACTTTTCAGATATTTATTTGTAAAAAAAATTGAAAACCATTTATCATTTTCATTCCACTTAACAATTATGTGCCACTTTGTGTTGGTCTATCACCTAAAATACCAATAAAATATATTTCTGTTTTTGGTTGTAACATGACAAAATGTGGAAAAATTCAAGGGGTATGAATACTTTTTCAAGGCACTACAAACCATGTGATACATTGTTTCTGAGTGTGGAAGACATACGTAAAAACTATTGATTAAAGTGCCCAAGAAGAAAATTTGATAGTATTGCAGCTTACCAGTCCTTAGATGTAGTGGCTGCATTCTTTTTCTTTTTTTCACTTTTATTTTAGCTGGTAATACTGCCATTAACCAGTTCCAGTCCAGGCGAATTCTGACATTTCTGCCATATTAAAATCATCATTTTTGTTCCTTGAAAATAACTTAGAACCCCCAAACATTAAATATATATGCACATTTGTAATAGAAACGGCGCTGGCAGGTGTAAAAAAAAGCCGATGGCAAAAAAAAAACAGTCAGACACACTGTGCAATCAATTAAATAAACAAATTCTGCCACAATAATAGAAACGTTATACAAAACACACCAATAAAGTGAAAAAAATTAAAATAATAATGTAAGTCCACTTTAAATACATATGATGAGAGCAACAGTTCCAATCCAAAAATGCATACACCGCTGTGTGATAGAAAGTGTCCAAAAAAATTCCATATTCACCACGTAGGCCATCACAATAATTGAATGGACTCTTACCAGAATCAATGGACTCTACTGCGGAATCAAATTGGCCTGCAAGCAGTATCCTGTTACACGATGCTAAGACCCATGTAGTTTAATCAGATCCTTATCTCTGATTCACCAGTAGGGTATTAGATATTCAAAGCAACAGTTGTGATGCAGGATTCCTCCATGAAATTAATAAAGAAATACACACATAGTGAATCCGTAAAAACTTTTATTAAAAGTAAAATGTAAAACTACTCACATGTGAGTCATAAAAATAGCGCTGTATATATAGGATATTCCAAAGCAATGTAACAAGTGCTTCCAGATAGTACAAACAATTTGAACAAGTGTGGCAATGTCAAGTGTGTTAGCTCCGTCCATTGCGTTTCGTCATAACTGATGTTATTAACATAAGTCGATGCCCAAGATGATATGATGATATGTGTTGGGCAGAGAACACATGTGATGTCGCCATGCATGTTCGAATTATTTGTACTATCTGGAGTCCATTCAGTTATTGGTGATGACCCACGTGGTGAATATGGAATTTCTTTGACATCTTCTATTACACAGCGGTGTATGCATTTTTGGATTGGGACTGTTTCATCATATGTATCTAAAGTGGACATGATTATTTTTATTTTTTGCCCTTTATTGGTGTGTTTTGTATAATGTTATTATAAGCGTGGCAGAATTTTGTTTATTAAAAAAGAATATATATATATATATATATATATATATATATATATATATATATATATATATATATATATATATATATATGTTTTCCAATCTCTTTAATAAATTTCTTTGAAACTTATACATTCAAAAAACAAACCGAGAACACTTCTCAATTGTAACATCTCTTACTACAAAAATATTATCCCCCCTCTCTCCTCTCCAGACTTACTTTCTATGTTCATGCGCCTGAGCTCTCCTTATCTCCTCTCCTCACCCCATTCGTTATGCTCCCATCTTTTCAGCGAACCTTATTGTTTGCTTGAAGTTTACCCAATCTCTCCACTTCTCTGCAAACCCTTCCAATCCCTCTTCGCCACTAAACCTTAGATACTCAAAATTATACATTTACTTTACTTTATTACACCAACTCCTCATCGTAGGGCTTTCTGGTTCTTGCCACTGTCTGGGGATTAAACTTTTTGGCTGCATTTAATAGCTGAGGAACCAATGTTCTCATATAATGTTTAGTTGGCATTCTGATCCCATGGGACACCCCCACGGGTCCTCTAGCATTTCTATATTGGTTATAATCTTTATCAATTGCAGTACCTCTCTCCAGTATTTTTTTTTTTTTGGGAAGGTCCACCAAATGTGGGTCATGGTTCCAATTTCCCCATACCCTCTCCAACATAGTTGCAAAACCTCACTGTGGCATTTATGTGCCTTATCTGGGTTTATGTACCAGCATGCCAAACATCTCATAATTCATTTCTGTAGTGTTGTAGTCTATTGATGTGGTATGTGCCCTCCTCATTATTTTCCCTATTTCTAAATCGTTCACTCTTGCTCCCAATTCTTCTTCCCATTTTCCATTTCCAGCCCCTTCATATCCATCAATATTTTATATATCCTTGAGCTCCCCCTCTTCTTGACTATAGCTATGCATACAGTGGGGATGGAAAGTATTCAGACCCCCTTAAATTTTTCACTCTTATTGCAGCCATTTGCTAAAATCATTTAAGTTAATTTTTTTTTCCTCATTAATGTACACACAGCACCCCATATTGACAGAAAAACACAGGATTGTTGACATTTTTGCAGATTTATTAAAAAATAAAAACTGAAAAATCACATGGTCCTAAGTATTCAGACCCTTTTCTGTGACACTCATATATTTAACTCAGGTGCTGTCCATTTCTTCTGGTCATCATTGAGCTGGTTCTACACCTTCATTTGAGTCCAGCTGTGTTTGATTATACTGATTGGACTTGATTAGGAAAGCCACACACCTGTCTATATAAGACCTTACAGCTCACAGTGCATGTCAGAGCAAATGAGAATCATGAGGTCAAAGGAACTGCCCGAAGAGCTCAGAGACAGAATTGTGGCAAGGCACAGGTCTGGTCAAGGTTACAAAAAATTTCTGCTGCACTTAAGGTTCTAAGAGCACAGTGGCCTCCATAATCCCTAAATAGAATATGTTTGGGACGACCAGAACCCTTCCTAGAGCTGGCCGACCGGCCATACTGAGCTACCGGGGGAGAAGAGCCTTGGTGAGAGAGGTAAAGAAGAACCCAAAGATCACTGTGGCTGAGCTCCAGAGATGCAGTCGGGAGATAAGTCGAAAGTTGTAGAAAGTCAACCATCACTGCAGCCCTCCACCAGTCGGGGCTTTATGGCAGAGTGGCCCGACGGAAGCCTCTCCCCAGTGCAAGACACATGAAAGCCCGCATGGAGTTTGCTAAAAAATACCTGAAGGACTCCAAGATGGTGAGAAATAAGATTCTCTGGTCTGATGAGACCAAGATAGAACTTTTTAGCCTTAATGCTAAGCGATATGTGTTGAGAAAACCAGGCACTGCTCATCACCTGTCCAATACAGTCTCAACAGTGAAGCATGGTGGTGGCAGCATCATGCTGTGGGGGTGTTTTTCAGCTGCAGGGACAGGACGACTGGTTACAATCGAGGGAAAAAATAATGCGGCCGAGTACAGGGATATCCTGGACAAAAACCTTCTCCAGAGGGCTCAGGACCTCAGACTGGACCGAAGGTTTACTTTCCAACAAGACAATGACCCTAAGCACACAGCTAAAATAACGAAGGAGTGGCTTCACAACAACTCCGTGACTGTTCTTGAATGGCCCAGCTAGAGCCCTGACTTAAACCCAATTGAGCATCTCTGGAGAGACCTAAAAATGGCTGTCCACCAATGTTTACCATCCAACCTGACAGAACTGGAGAGGATCTGCAAGGAGGAATGGCAGAGGATCCCCAAATCCAGGTGTGAAAAACTTGTTGCATCTTTCCCAAAAAGACTCATGGCTGTATTAGATCAAAAGGGTGCTTCTACTAAATACTGAGCAAAGGGTCTGAATACTTAGGACCATGTGATATTTCAGTTTTTCTTAATAAATTTGCAAAAATGTCAACAATTCTGTGTTTTTCTGTCAATATGGGGTGCTGTGTGTACATTAATGAGGAAAAAAAACTAACTTAAATGATTTTAGCAAATGGCTGCAATATAACAAAGAGTGAAAAATTTAAGGGGGTCTGAATACTTTCCGTCCCCACTGTAGCTGTTTCAGCAGGAGTAGGTTCTCTTCGGATCTAATTGGTTAGGGCAATGTCTCTATGAAGTGTTTCAGCTGGGAATACCGCCACCCATCTATCACCACTAAGTCCTTTTTATACGTTAAATCCAGAAAACTGCGTATTTTATCCTTCTTTATTACATCTTTTAGTTGTGCGTTATCTTCCTTAATCCAATTTCCAAGCAATCTCCCTATCCCGGGTATGAAATAATTAGTGTCTTTTAATGGTATCAATGGTGAATTATATCCCCATTTTTCACTTTTGTGTATCATATCCCAAATCGCCAGTGCTTTGTGTGTTTCACTGTGTGTATTCTCGTTCAGATCTCTCAGTTGTGCGGATATCCATATTATTTTCACAAGTGTGACATTACTGATCATACTTTCCAGTTTAACCCATCTTTTTTCTTTATTATTTTTTTGCCCATTCTATCACCCGTGAGAGTAGGATAGTGTTATAGTAATTCTATATAAGGTTGGTTAACACAAGGCCCCCTTGTCCTTTCTCCCTAGTCAATACTGTCATGCTAATTTTTCTGCCAAATAACCCCTAAAAGTAAAGTTTTTAATGTTTTAAAGTATACTTGTGGAAGAGGGATTGGTAACATTTGCATCTCGTACATAATCTTTGGCAAGATTCCCATTTTAAAGATATTAATTCTACCTATCCAAGACACGTGTCTTGATGCTATTTTATTCAATTATAGTTTGGTATCATTCAGTAACGGGATAAAATTCGCTTGATATGTTGTCTCCATAGATGATGTTATCTTTACCACTAAATATTTTAACTCTTTTTTACTCCAAATAAAAGGGAACTCATTTTTTTATATCTGCTCCTCCTGTTTTTGCAGATTAATATTTGGGATCTCAGATTTGGACAGGATCGTTTTGAAATTTGATAGCTCTCCATATGTTTTTAGGGATTTCATTCAATTAGGGAGGGTTATCCTTGGGTTGGATATGAAAAACAAAATATCGTCGGCATAAGCCTCAAGTTTATGTTTCTCCTCCCCTATCTTAATCCCACTGATGTCCAGATTCTGTCTAATCCCCACCAACAATGGTTCTAATGACAGAACAAACAGCAGGGGGGACAGGGAACAACCCTGCCTAGTGCCATTGTGCATCTCGAAAGGTCCTGAGGCTGTCCCGTTTACCTTCACCCTCGCTGTCGGCTGGTTATATAGTGCTTTGATCCAGTGGGTCATTTTTGGGCCTAATCCCATTGCCTCTAGTGTGTTCTGCATAAATCCCCAGTCAATCCCTACCCTGTCAAAAGCCTTTTCGGCATCAATTGACAGGAGCAGTCCTGGGGATTTGCTTTCCTTTATTTTCTGAACCACTAGGAGCGTTCTAATTCCATTATCCTGACATTCCCTTTCTGGTATAAAACCCACCTGGTCTGTGTGTACCAGGTCGTTCATTACTGTTTTCATCCTAGCTGCCAGCATCTTTGTGAATAACTTCGTATCGGCATTTAGCAGTGGGATAGGTCGGTAACTTGAACATAATGAGGCATCTTTTCCTTCCTTTGGTATAATGGTGATTGCAGCCTCCAAGGCTTCCCTCCGCATCTCCCAGTTAGTTCCTATCCCATTTATATTGGAGCACAGTTTGGGGATTAAGATATCTTTGAACTTCTTGTAATAGAGAGTCGTCAGCCCATCTGGGCCTGGACTTTTCCCTGCCGGTGAGTCTTTTAGAGTTTTTTAATCTCTTCTTTTGTAATGGGGGCCTCTAGGATGCTAAGTTTGTCTTCCGATATTTTATTTAGGCCTAGTTCATAAAAAAAAGCTTTTGTTATTTCCATCCTGTCTTTTTCAGATATTTCCTTTTGATTTATCGAATATAGTTTACAACAATATTCCTGAAAAGCCCTTGCTATTTCTACTGTTGTGTGTGCCATTTCCCCAGTGCAGGTTTGTATTTTTCTATATAGTTTGCTGTTATTTTCTTTTTTAACAATTTAGCAAGATATTTCCCTGTCTTGTTTCCCCCTTGGTACCTCTCTTTCTTAATTCTATTATAGGCCATTCAAGTTTCCAGTTAGTTCTTTTATTTCTTCCCTTTTTATAATGACTGCCGCTAATAATTCTTGTTCTCCTGTTTGTTTATGTTGCTGTTCTAGCTCAAAGATTTCCTTAGAGGTTATTTCCCTTTTTCTTGTTCTCATCTTTTTTTTTTCCGATCCCATCGCACTCAAGATCCCTCTAATATAAGCCTTATGGGCTTCCCAGACTGTGGCTTCCGTTATATCTCCTGTATCATTTATTTTGAAGTACTGCTCTAATCCTTTCTTGATTCTTCATTTAATCTCCAAAAGTTGGACCTATTTTGGGCCCCCTCATATATTTTTATTTTAAAAGCAGAGACCCTGGAGAATAAAATGGTTATTGTTGCAATTTTTGCTGTTGCATGATATTTTGTTGCGCAACGGTTTAACAAAAGCAAATTTATAGGAAAGAATTCACTTTAATGAATTTTAGTGACACAAACATACATAATTTTTGGTAAAACACAAAAGATGATGTTACGCTAAGTAAATAGATACCTAACATATCACGCCTATGGAATGAAGCTAAACTACAGTACCTAAAAATCTCCAGAGGTAGCACTTTAAAAGCCTTTACAGGTTACCAGTTTAGAGTTACACAGGAGGTCTGGCGCTAGAATTATTGCTGTAGATGTTTGCATTTGTGCGTGAGCATAGGGGGATGGGGTACTTTAATTATTTTTTTAATGTATTTTTTAATTTATTTTCACACGCTTCACTGCCTGATTTAACTCTATACTTGCCATACTACTGCACAGCAATCGCATGCATTGCACACAGTTGCAGTGCGGTTGTGGGGCAGCCCCTTAAAACTGCATTAGTCGCATTCAGCGGCAGCACTGCCCGCAGAAAGTGACATGCTGTTTAAACACTTGCAGACTGGGCCATAGTAAAATACGTCATTACTAGCTGCCATAACCCCATAACATTTTTTACTATGGGTGATTCCCTGTCAGATAAAAGTGGTCCCGCAGGCGCATTCACCATAGGATCACTTTTAGAGGTGGCGGGAGAGGTGCCTCCCACCCTCCTGCCACTTCCTGGTCCTTTCTGGGCTTACCAGAGCCGTGGGTAATGCCTGGATGCGATTCGATGCGGCCATTTGCTGGGCAGGAAGTCGAGTGAGGGCAAGATGGCCCCCCACTTGGCTCTATGCCCTTGGAGGGCCAAAACGACCTCTGACGTCACTTCCGGTTCTTGGGCAAAAACAAATTATTTTAAGTCAAAATTACAAATGCAGCAATTTAGAAATTGGATGAAAGGTTTAGCACTGGGAAACACTTTTTGAAAGATAAATAAAATTCCTTTTTATATACAACTATATAGATCAGTCCAAAATGAGGGACAAATGAAGAGGAAAGAGGGACAGAGGGACTTTGTTGCAAATCAGGGACAGTCCCTCGAAATCAGGGACAGTTGGGAGCTATGCATTCATGTCAATGTAAACATGCTGCAAATGCCCCACAAATGCCTCAAAAATGCTCCTATGGCATTTACAGCATGTTTAAGATGCATTTAGAAATAGAGTTGAACTTACTGGACTCCTCTGCTAAGCTCCTTAGTTTTACGACGGGAATGTGGGTGGTGAATGGCTTGGAGGCCCTACATTTAAGTAAATCTAACAAACTCTACCCTGCCTACGCCCGTATCCAGAAGGTTTGGAACAAGATAAGGATGATGCAAGGTGTTCATGGGTTTACCAAATACAGCCCCATTTGGGATAACAATTATCTTCCTGAAATAGCGAAACTGCAATATGGCACAAAGTGGAAACAATTCCGCTTTTCTCACCTGTCCCACATTTTCCGAGATGGACAATTGAGATCCTTTCCGGAACTTCGTGAGAACTTCAGGCTTCCCTTGACTATGCACTTTTATTACTTGCAACTTCTGCATGCAGTCAGAGCCCAGGGGGGCGCAGATCAATGGTCATTGGATTCTACCTCTGTCTTTAACTATTTGGCTGTTAGTGAATGTAACAAAATACAAATTTACCTGAAGTTACAAATTATCCAAAATAACGAATGCCACATCTAAACAAATGGAATGGAACAAATTAATAATAAAATAATAATAATAAAAAGGTTTTATTATTATTGTTATTTATTATTATTAGATCGTTACGTTCCATTTATTTAGATGCGGCATTCCTTATTTCAGATAATTTGTAACTTCAGATAAATTCGTACACGTTACGTTCACTAACAGCCAAATTTGAAAGCAAATTTCAATACCTATAATTTAATAGTTATTATTAGTTATTATTTCAGATTTTCAGGTTTTCGAATTTTCGGATTTTCTCTCTTTAGAATTTTCCGATTTTCATTCTTACTTTCGGATTTTCAAATTTTCTAATTTTTTAATTTTCAAATTTTCGAAATTTCTAATTTCCTAATTTTTGAATTTCATCATTTCGAATTTTTGAATTACCGAATTTCCAAAATTTCAAATTTCATCATTTCGAATTTTCGAATTAACGAATTTCCGAAATTTCGAATTTCTGAACTTCTGAATTTCCGAAATTTTGAATTTCCAAATTCGAATTTTCCAATTTCCAATTTCGGACATTTAGAATTTTCCAATTTCCGACATTTCCAATTTCTGAATTCGGAATTTCCAAATTTCCGAAATTTGAAAGTTCGGAAATTTGAATATACAGAAATTCGGAAATTCGAAAATTTGACATTTTGAAAATTGAAAAATTTGGAAATTCAGAAATTTCGAAATTAAGAAATTTGTCAAAATTTGTTAAAAAACTAATTAGGAACTAAACAAATTGCACATGTCTACTGAAATCTCAGCTTTCTCTGCTATCTTATGTGAACTACAAATCACCTCCTCTTATTGTAATGGAGATGAGAAGAAGGGAGAGTTATCTGTAGTCTAAAAAAATAAAATAAAACTAATGCAGCCACCACGTCTAGACTGGGGTGCTGCAATTTATTACATTTTTGCTTTCGGGTTTAGATACACTACAGAAAACAAACAGCTGGAATCTGACTTCTGTAGAAATTAATGATGTTTTTCTTCTATTCGGTTTTTAAAGATCATCCTTTATATCAGGCATATACAATTAGCAGACCTCCAGCTGTTGCAAAACTACAAGTCCCATCATGCCTCTGCCTCTGGGTGTCATGCTTGTGGCTGTCAGAGTGTTGCTATGCCTCATGGGACTTGTAGTTCTGCAACAGCTGGAGGTCCGCTAATTGCATATCCCTGCTTTATATTGTAGGATGGATTTCTTTTAAGGTTAGTTTCATCTTGCTAAGGGAAATTGTTTAATTTAATGAAGAAAATTGTAAATGGTTTAGCAGATCAATTCTCCGTTGGGTTACTTACATATGCGAAAATAATTAGACATATTTTTCATGGAAGTGGACAACATCTCGAATATATCATTTATAGAAAGTATAGCTAGAAAAGTATATAGCTATCAATAATTTAGTCTAAAATGATAATGCAGGCAGCTTTGTAAAGAAAATGAAATGCATCTGCATAAACTGTTGCAGGGGTTGGGATGTGTAATGTACTGTAGGTTCATACCCCTTGAAATTTTCCACATTTTGTCATATTACAACCAAAAACTAAAAAAAAAAATTGGGGGGATTTTATGTTATAGACCAACACAAAGTGGCACATAACTTTACTCTGATACCCCTAACTAAAATCTAGTGGAACCAATTGCCTTCAGAAGTCATCTAATTAGTAAATAGAGTCCACCTGTGTGTAATGTAATCTCAGTAAAAATACAGCTGTTCTGTGAAGCCCTCAGAGATTTGCTAGATTTGCTAGAGAACCTTAGTTAACAAACAGCATCGTGAAGGCCAAGGAACTCAACGGACAGGTCAGGGATAAAGTTGTGGAGAAGTTTAAAGCAGGGTTAGGTTATAAAAAAAATAAGCTTTGAACATCTCACAGAGCACTGTTCAATCCATTATATGAAAATTTAAAGAGTATGGCACAACTGCAAACCTTCCAAAAAATGTCCGTCCACCTAAACTGACAGGTCGGGCAAGGAGAGCATTAATCAAAGAAGCAGCCAAGAGGCCCATGGTAACTCTGGAGGAGCTGCAGAGATCCACAGCTCAGGTGGGAGAATCTGTCCACAGGACAACTATTAGTCGTGCACTCCACAAATCTGACCTTTATGGAAGAGTGGCAAGAAGAAAGTCATTGTTGAAAGAAAGCCATAAGAAGTCCAATTTGCAGTTTGCGAAGAGCCATGTGGGGGTCACAGCAAACATGTGGAAGAAGGTGCTCTGGTCAGATGAGACCAAAATGTTACTTTTTGCTATGTGTGATGGAAAACTAACACTGTAGATCACTCTGAACACACCATCCCCACCATGAAACATGGTGGTGGCAGCATCATGTTGTGGAGATGCTTTTCTTCAGCAGGGACAGTGAAGCTGGTCAGAGTTGATGGGAAGATGGATGGAGCCAAATACAGGGCAATCTTAGAAGAAAACCTGTTAGAGTCTGGAAAAGATTTGAGACTGGGGCGGAGGTTCACCTTCCAGCAGCACAATGACCCTAAACATACAGCCAGAGCTACAATGGAATAGTTTAGATCAGGGATATGCAATTAGTGGACCTCCAGCTGTTGCAAAATTACAAGTCCCATCACGCCTCTGCCTTTGGGTGTCATGCTTGCTATGCTTCATGGGACTTGTAGTTCTGCAATAGCTGGAGGTCTGATAATTTCATATCCCTGGTTTAGATCAAAGCATATTCATGTGTTAGAATGGCCCAGTCAAAGTCCAGACCTAAATCCAATTGAGAATCTGCGGCAAGACCTGAAAATTGCTATTCACAGACACTCTCCATCCAATCTGATTTGAGCACTTGAGCAATTTTGCAAAGAAGAATGGGCGAAAATGTCACTAGATGTGCAAAGCTGGTAGAGACATCCCCAAAAGGACTTGCCGCTGTAATTGCATTGAAAGGTGGTTCTACAAAGTATTGATTCAGGGGGGGTTGAATACAAATGTACCCCACGCTTTTCAGATATTTATTTGCAAAAAATTTTGAAAACTGTTTATCATTTTCTTTCCACTTCACAATTATGTACTACTTTGTGTTGGTCTATCACATAAAATCCCAATAAAATATATTTACGTTTTTGGTTGTAACATGACAAAATGTGGAAAATGTCAATGGGGTATGAAGACTTTTTCAAGGCACTGTATATATCTATAGTAGCGCAACACTTTGCCATTGCCAAAAACGAATTAAATCAAACATTTCATAGCATGCTTACAGCTTCATATTGGGGTGGATATTTTCAGTTATATTGAACACTAGTGATGGGTGAATCTGCTTGGGTTCAATTCGCCAAATGGTCCATGTGCAACTTACACTAAAAGCTTGTTAAAAATTGGGGTGATTATCTTTTCTTTTTTTTTTTTTCTTTTGTCTGTCTTTTTTTGTTTGTTTAGAAAAAAAAACAGTAGTGTTTAAATACCACTAAAAAAAAGCTCTATTTGTGTGTAAAAAAATGATAAAAATGTAGTTTGGGTACAGTGTTGCATGACCGCGCAATTGTCATTCAAAGTGTGAGAGCGCTGAAATTTGGAAATTGGCCTGGGCAGGAAGGGGGTATAAGTGCTCAATAAGCAAGTGGTTAAATGGGTTGAAAATTCAAAAATAAATCACCAGTGTTATATAGGTATATAGCGGTGCCGTTAAGCTGAATCTATGCAGTGAGTGTATTAATTGTGTAGCACCTCTTCTACCAATAATATAACTAACTTTACAAAACATAAACAGTGAAATAAAACGTCAAACATAAGAACACCCTGTGTGAAATGTGAAGTGTCACACAAAATCAGAGTCATAAGCAAAGTCCATAGAATTTAATTTAATTGCCATAAAGCATCCATGTTAATGTGAAACTTTTGGCTGAAAACATGCAGTCCTGACACCGCACCTGTGTCTCCGTGTCACCACTTCCCCAACGGATATGCACTCACCAGATCAATTTGCCTTGTATTCTCATGCTTGGTAACTTGCGCTCAGAATCACATAATTAGCTCCAACCACGGCAATCTCCAGGATGTATTCCACCAACCCAGAATGAAAATCCAAAGAGGAAAAGACAAAGGAGAGCCCCAATAGTGAAATATGTAAAACCACCTTTATTAAAAACCACACTTATCTCACATCAAACTCACATGTTAAAATTATACAAAAGCCTTGAGTTACAATCACTCCCTCATTAATAATGAATGGCACCCAGTAGTCAGGGAATTAGCCACATTTCGTCTCACATGACCACCGGCTTCTGGCTCCTGGATTGTCACTTCCGGTTCGGCATGATGTGTCATTCGCAGTTGCTGTACAGTCACGTCCAGATGCGTTTCGTCATCAAGTCTTCACCCAGGGAATACATTTTATGTATTGTTGAAGAGGAACTCTAGGCTCCCCGAAAAAAAATTAAAGTCAGTAGCCACAAATACTGTAGCTGCTGACTTTTAATATAAGGACTGACAGACAATGAGAGTGAATGTGAGAAGGGTTGAGGTAGTGTCTCAGTCCCAAATTGGTATGTACAACACAGAAAAAAAACATTTTGCCCTCTGGACTTTTAAAGAGTCACACTTCAGACAGTAGATATAAAAATATGAAAAATGTATTATCATACATTTAAAAACATGTGTACCACAATGATAAAGAAGACATAAATGATGAACATTAATGGTGTTGCATAGCGTTCATATGAAAAATTAGATATGCAGGACCTGAAGGCACCATACAGATACCCCAATCGATCTAGAGCTGCTGCGCGACTGATCTCTACGCGTTTCAAGGTAATTCTCACTTCCTCGGGAGAAGCACAGGTAGGTATCTTGAGATAAAAATGGATCAATGAATGATAATAATATAAAAAAAAACGAAAAAAAATTAAAATTAAAAGGGGAGGAAGGGGTGGTAGGGGAAGGGGAAAGGGCAGGAGGAGAGCCACATATGTATGAGTATATCTTAATATCTGTAACTTACACGTAGTGCCAAATGCTGGTCAACTCTCGCAGGAGTTGACCAGCTGTGGCAATCTGACCGGAAGTAGGAGCAGGTACCTGTCAAGACCAGGTACCTGCTCCTCCCCAAAAAAGTGTGAAATGTGGCAGTGGAGGTTCCAAACAAGCAGAGTTTCCCCTTTTGGGAGGAGCTCCGCTTTAATGTTGTTTGTTGCACACAGAGGAGATTTTGAGGAATATTGTATGATTGGTGATTTTGCACAGTAGGATCATGTTATTAGTATTTACTTGTTGAGCTGTACTTTGGAGGTTTATATCATCTATAGGCATTGAGCAGAAAATACATCACATTATTGTTGTAGAGGAACTAGGACCACTGTCTTGCGTGGTGATAATATAATCCAAGTTTGTATAATAGGTATTTTTGGGACTTTGCAGGGGGGCCAAGAGAAAAACATATTTTATATATACAGTATATTTACTCCCCGGTTATTTTCCGCCTTGACTACTGCAAGTCCTTTCTTGCAGGCCTAACTTTACACAGTCTGTCCCCTCTTGAGTCTATGTCAAATGTTGCTTCTAGACTTATACACCTTAATAACCAATTCATTGCTGCTGCCCCTCTCTGCCAGTCCCTTGACTGTCTTCCACTGGCCAAGCATAAAAAACGCAAAATGCTAACCACATCTCAAGATATCGTCTAAATTGTCCACTCCGCTCCTCCCAAGACATCTTGCTCCTAGCTCCCTCATCATCTCCTCCCATTCTCACCTTCATGACTTCTCCAGAACCTCTTCCATCCTCTGAAGCTTCTTACTCCAGTATGTCTGGTTAGCTCCTACCCTGTCCGCCGGCGATAATTGAAAACTCTTTTCAGGAAAGCCTACCCCACCGCCACCTAAAAGATTGTACTTCCACCACCTCAATCAGATTGACCCCTGCAGCTATTACCTTTTGTAACACCTCCCTCTCTCTTTAGATTGTATGCACCATGAGCAGGGCCCTTCTACTCCTTCTGTATTGAAATTGTACTGTCCTTTATATTGTAAAGCGCTGTGCAAACTGTTGGCACTATATATATCCTGTACAATAATATAATTATTATAAAAATAGATATATATAGGAGAGAGATATAAAGAGTTAAAAGAGAGAGATAGAGATTAAAAAAGAGAGAGATATAAAAAGATAAAAGAGAGAGAGGTAACGAGATAAAAAAGAGAGAGAGAGAGAGAGAGAGAGAGAGAGAGAGAGAGAGAGAGAGAGAGAGAGAGAGAGAGAGAGAAATGGAAGAGAGATATAAAAAGATAAGAGATAGAAAAATAAAAAGATGGGGGGGAGATAGCGGTAGAGAGAGAGAGAAAGAGAGAGAAAGAGAAAGATAAAAAGGAGAGGGAGAGAAAGAGAGAGAGAGAGAGAGAGAGAGAGAGAGAGAGAGAGAGAGAGGTAAAAAGAAAGGAGAGAGAGATAAATAAATGAGAGAGAGAAAGAGAGATAAAAAGGTAAAAGGGAGAGAGAGAGAGAGAGATAAAAATATGAGAGAGAGAGAGAGAGAGAGAAAATGATACATTTGGGGTTACATATACTTTTACAAATAAAACTATGAAAAAGAACAGACGATGTCCATTTACATGGGCTTGCTTGTTTAACCACTTGCCAACCGCTGCGCGCCGATATACAGTGGCACAGTGGCAGCGGTGGGCAAATGGGTGTACCTGTGTGTCCCCTTTAATTGGCGGGGCTAGTGGGCTCGCCTGCCGCATACAGCGTGATCATGCTCACGGCACCCGCGGAATCAATATCCGCCGGTGTCCCAGCGATCATATCACGGAGATGCATATGTAAACAAGGCATTTCCCGGTCAACACTGATACGCCCGACCTCCCAAGGGGGCTTGGCGTGTCCGGATCTATACAAGTACTATCTGGCCACCCAGCTAGTAACAGCTGCTTGGTGGCTCAATCCGGACACCTCCAACCCAGCTACCCAGGTCGAGACGGCAGTGCTGGGATCCCTAGAGGCGCTCAAATTTTTGCTTTTTCGAGGCCCTCGAGCCCCTTATCCACTGACACCCTCCATGCGCACTACACTGCGTGCATGGGGGGCAGGTCTCAAATTAGAAAAATACCCTCAACAGGCAATCTCACCCAATGCTCCCCTTTGGATAAACCCAACCCTGGAGCACATCTATAAACTACCTGAGCCTCATGCCTGGACCAAATTTAACATTAAAACTGTGGCACAGATTATCTCCAATCAATCCCTAGTCTCGCTCTCCAAACTAAACTCCGATTTTAATATACCACAGTCCTATTTTTTCCGATTCCTTCAACTTTCCCATGCCTTCAGTCACCAATTCTCCAACTCCCCTCCTCAACAAGTCCAATCTTCACTGGAGGACCTTCTTAGATCAGATTGTGCGAAAAAACCCACTTCTCAATTATATTCACACCTGACTGTCACCTCCCTCCCGACTATGGAAAAGCTAAGATCTAAATGGTCCCATGACATCCCCAATTTTGACAACGATGACTGGGATGACATATGGGATTTCCCATTTAGCTCCCTGGTCTCTCTGAGAGATCGCCTGATCCAATTCAAGATAGTCCATCGGGCATATTTTACCCCTCACAGACTACACAAAATGAACCCCGACTCCCCTCCCGGATGTTGGAGATGTGGTGGGACTCCTGGGGACTTCACCCACATCTTCTGGACCTGTCCGGCAATTGTCGGATACTGGAGGGAGATATTGGACTTTATCACACAAATCACCTCTGTGCCACTACAACCATCAATGTCAATCTGCATACTAGGCCTGGTAGAACAACTAATTCCTACGGTGGCGGGACGCACACTGGTGGGATTGCTCCTGTTCTATGCCCGTAAAACTATAGCCCTTAGTTGGCGCAAACCAACCCCCCCTCCTCTCTCCCTGTGGAAACAATTAATCAACAATAGCTTACCTCTGTATAAAGACACATATGACAACAGAGGCTGCCCCAACAAATATAACAAAGTCTGGTCTAAGTGGCTGGCAGATCCCTCCACCGCTTCAGAGGCCTCTCAGTAGACCCCAATCACAAAGTAGCTCCCAAGCGGGTGCCAGGTGTACACAATAATCTACAATATGCTATTTTACCATGTACAACTGCACATAGCACCACCTCATGACCCAGTAAACTGTACCGCCATGACTGATTTCATAATATATTTTTCATGAATAAGGTGACAGCGTGATTCCTGCAAGGATCACATAGACATCATATTAGACCAATGTATGTTAACTGTTTGTTCTCTTTATCTGTTTTTGTTTCTCTTTTTAAAAACCAATAAAAAGATTTTGGAGAAACAAGGCATTTCCCTGTTCTGCCTAGTGACATGACAAAGATCACTGCTCCCTGTCATCAGGAGCAGTGATCGCTGTCATGTCAGTGGTAGCCCATCCCCCCCACAGTTAGAATCACTCCCTAGGACACATTTAACCCCTTGATCACCCCCTAGTGTTTAACCCCTTCTCTGCCAGTGTCATTTACACAGTAATCAGTGTGTATAAATGACAATGGTCCCAAAATAGTGTCAAAAGTGTCCGATGTATCCGCCATAATATCACAGTCACGATAAAAATTGCAGATCGCCGCCATTACTAATAAAAAAAAATAAATAATAAAATGCCATAAAACTATCCCCTATTTTGTAGACGCTATAACTTTTGTGCAAACCAATCAATATACGCTTATTGCAATTTTTTTTACCAAAAATATGTAGAAGAATACGTATTGGTCTAAACTGAGGAAAAAATTATTTTTTTTTATATTTTTGGGGGATATTTATTATAGCAAACAGTAAAAAATATTGCTTTTTTTTTCAAAATTGTCGCTCTTTTTTGGTTTATAGTGCAAAAAATAAAAACCGCAGAGGCGATCAAGTACCACCAAAAGAGAGCTCTATTTGTGGGAAAAAAAGGATGTCAAGTTTGTTTGGGTGCAACGTTGCACGACCGCGCAATTGTCAGTTAAAGCGACGCAGTGCCGAATAGCAAAAAATGCTCTGGTCTGGAAGGGGGTAAAATCTTCCGGGGCTGAAGCGGTTAATAGGAGTACAGTATTGAGTATGTGGCGCTTTGTTATGATGATTACTAATTCAAAGTGGACAGGTTTTATGATATGTCCTATTGTCATGGGTTTAAGCAGCTGCTTTATAGTAGTATATATCTCTCTGGGTACCAAGATAATGGACATTATTATGAACTGTGCCATCACTTGTAAACGTGCCAGATGTTACTACACAGGTGCAAGAAATAAAATCTGTCACAGCGGCAATTCTCTTTATATATCTTTTTGTATGCATGGACAAGAAAACAGATATGAGAAGTCATATTTCTTCTGTGACAGCCCTGCTTACATTGTCTAGATTAATATAAAATGATACAAATTATAAATCAGCAATGTTATAAATTATTTAAAATGCTGGTAAACATAAAGCAGCAATTGCTCACTAAAGCTTATGTACAACTTTAAGCTGTGTACTCTCAGTCATTTATATTGTATGTTGGCTTCTATGACATTTTCCAGCTATATTTTCAAATTTTTTTTATTAAAAAACAATATTTTATCCATGTAATTTTCATATTTCTACTACATATTGGTCACATGTAAAGTCCTTAAAGTGATTCTAAAAGTAGAGGGTTTTAACCTTTATGTATTCTCTGCATTAAGATGAAAAACCATCTGCATGCAGCCCCCCCAGCGTCTCTCTCAGCGGTCTCCCACCTCATTGGTTTAGATTGCGGTCTCCCACAGCCAGTAAGAAGGGAGCTGGGGGTGGGGCCAAGCTATGCTCTGTGTCAAGGGACGCACAGAGCAGGGCTTGGGAGCGAGCACGCACGAGTAACCCCAGAGTATGCAGTTTGCTATGGTGGCATTTGGCAGGGGAGAGTAGCCAGGTGCGCCAGTGGGGGTCCAATGTGTCCACATACCAATTCCAGCAAGTTAAAGAATAACTAAACCCAAGAACCAAAATGTAATAGACTGCAGCTTACAGTCCTTAGATGTTGTGGGCTGCATTAGTTTTCTTTATTTTTTTCAAGCCAAGAACATTTTCATTAACTACAGAAAGTATCTGTTAATCCTGCAGCGTTCGCACCACTTCCTGTGAGATGCAACAAAGAATATCTTCCTTCCTAGCTATCCTCTGTAAACCAAGTGTATTATTTAGAGAATTACTAGGAGAAAATAAATCATAAGCGTTTTAAAATGAAAACAAATGCAGCCACTACACCAAGGACTAGTAATCTGCAATGTGTTACATTTTTGGTGTTGGGTTTAAATATACTTTTTGGAAAAAAAAAAAGATAATCACCCCAATTTTTAACAAGCTTTTAGTGTAAGTTGCACTTGGACTCTTTGGCGAATTATTATTATTTTATTATTATTATTATACAGGATTTATATAGCGCCAACAGTTTACGTAGCGCATTACAACTTGAGGGTAGACAGTACAAATACAATACACTTTGATACAGTAGGAATTAGAGGGCCCTGCTCCTTAGAGCTTACAATCTAAGCGAATTAAACCCAATTCACCCATCACTAGTGTTCAATATAACTGAAAATATCCACCCCAATATGAAGCTGTAAGCATGCTATGAGATGTTTGATTTGATTAGTTTTTGGCAATGGTAACGTGTTGCGCTACTATAGATATATACAGTGCCTTGAAAAAGTATTCACACCCCTTGAAATTTTCCACATTTTGTCATGTTACAACCAAAAACGTAAATGTATTTTATTGGGATTTTATGTGATAGACCAACATAAGGTGGCACATAATTGTGAAGTGGAAAGAAAATGATAAACAGTTTTCAACATTTTTTGCAAATAAATATGTGAAAAGTGTGGCGTGCATTTGTATTCAGTCCTCCTGAGTCAATACTTTGTAGAACCGCCTTTCGCTGCAATTACAGCTGCAATTTGTTTTGGGGATGTCTCTACCAGCTTTTCACATCTAGAGAGTGACATTTTCGCCCATTCTTCTTTGCAAAATAGCTCAAGTGCTGTTAGATTGGATGGAGAGTGTCTGTAAACAGCAATTTTCAGAATCTCAATTGGATTTAGGACTGGACTTTGACTGGGCCATTCTAACACACGAATATGCTTTGAGCTAAACCATTCCATTGTAGCTCTAGCTGTATATTTAGGGTCGTTGCCCTGCTGGAAGGTGAACCTCCACCCCAGTCTCAAGTCTTTTGCAGGTTTTCTTCTTAAGGCCCCTTTTACACCTTTACGACTTGTCCCACAATTTTGTACTGCAAAATCGTATGACAAGTCATTCTCCATGATTTTCAATGACTACCATTCATATTGGCACGACTTTAAGTTGTGCCAACTTGAAAGTAGTCCCTGCACTACTTTGGTCCAACTTCCATGCGAGTTGTACTCCATAGACCTTAATGTTAAACCCTCAAGTAGCATGCAAATCGTATCTGAATAATATAGACACAATTTCAGTATGACTTTGTAAGCACAAGCCTCACACCATGTACAGTACCTGATCGCGAGATTGTGTTTCTCAGCGACAGGGTACTGTGCATGTTGCTCGGGAAAGGAAAACTTTTTTTTCCTTTCGCAATGAGCGACAGGCAGTGCTGACAGCCGTCTGGTATGAATCATGAGGGGGAACGCCGCACCAAGTTTTAAATGAAAAAAATGGTGTGGGTTCCCCCCCAGGGGCATACCAGGCCCTTAGGTCTGGTATGGATTGTAAGGGGAACCCCCCTACGCCGTCCCCCCATAATCCATACCAGACCCTTATCCGAGCACACAGCCTGGCCGGTCAAGTATGGGGGTGGGGACGAGCGAGCGCCCCCCCCCCCTGGACCGTACCAGGCCGCATGCCCTCTACATGGGGGGGTGGGTGCTTTGGGGCAGGGGGGCGCCCTGCGCCCCCCCACCCCAAAGCATCTTGTCCCCATGTTGATGAGGACAAGGGCCTCTTCCCGACAACCCTGGCCCTTGGTTGTCGGGGTCTGCGGGCGGGGGGCTTATCGGAATCCGGGAGCCCCCTTTAATTGTACCCCTACCCATTCACTTAGGGAAAAAAGTGTCAATGAAAAAACAATACACAGGTTTTTAAAGTAATTTATTGGCAGCTCCGGGGACATCACCCGATGACCACGCCCTCTTATGACGGCACAGTCCCAGCATGCCCCGGGTCTGTGACCTCATAAGGAAGCGGGGTCACCGCCTATATAAGTGATTGCGCGGCTTGCACACAGCATTCTAGCGGGAGAGAGCGTTGATTCAACATTGGAAGAAGAGAAGAGGGGACAAGACAGCACAGAAGACCGGGCCCCCGCTAGCAAAAGAGCATGAGAAGATAGCAGAGGGGCCCGGCAGAAGAATTGGACACCGGGAGAAGAGGCTGAACACCGGGAGAAGAGGCCGGAGAGAGCGGAGAAGTCAGAAGAAGACCCCCGAAGTCGGCAGAAAACCCCCGGAGCTGCCTAATAAATTACTTTTAAAACCTGTGTAGTGTTTTTTTATTAGGTGATATAAGTGTAGCGCTAAAGGTGAAAAACAAAAGCAAAAAGTTTTTTTAAAAAATTAAAGTGAATAGGGTGGGGGATAAACAGTGGACAATCTACATCTAGGAAGATGGGAGGCCCCGTTTGATCCTGAATCCAAAAGAATGTGTATAATGAGTGATTTAAGAAAACAAATAAAACCACATCTTAAGGCACATAAACCACTCTTTCTCCTCGGAAGAAGTGCAAACAATCACAATACATATAGCAGATAGTGACACTGAATTCTGTACTATAAATCCAGATTAGTGAAAATAAATTAGCATATATAGCAGAGAGTGTCCCCAATGTTGGTAGGGAGATATGGCTCCCAAGTGAAGCAGCATAAATCTGATGAATTAGTCCATATAGTACAAACAGTGATTGGCCCAACTTGAATCCAAGGCAGATATCATCACCATAGACATCCAGATAAAAGTAAAGGATAAATTACTCTTACCGACTTTGATGGACTCACAGGCCGTAGGCGGTGAGTCAAATAGGCTTGTACTGTCTTAGGATGGATGACAGTATGGGAATGGCTTGTACATCAGATGAAGGACTGGGGACCAACCCAGACGATTTCCACGGTCAGCGTCTTTGACAGCAAACATGGACCACGTGTAAAGAAAAAACAGGAAGCCTCCACATAGTGTAAATCCAAGAATTATTAACAAATGATGTTTATTAGATCGCTTAAGATCGTAAAACAGTCCATAAAAAATATTAGAATCGATTCAAATTGCAAAGATGGATAAGAGAACAATAAGCGTGGTATAGGTGGCTGGGTATAGCAAAAAACCCGACCGGTTTCGTCCACAAAGACTTCGGCTGGGGTGTCACACCCCAGCCGAAGTCTTTGTGGACGAAACCGGTCGGGTTTTTTGCTATACCCAGCCACCTATACCACGCTTATTGTTCTCTTATCCATCTTTGCAATTTGAATCGATTCTAATATTTTTTATGGACTGTTTTACGATCTTAAGCGATCTAATAAACATCATTTGTTAATAATTCTTGGATTTACACTATGTGGAGGCTTCCTGTTTTTTCTTTACACGTGGTCCATGTTTGCTGTCAAAGACGCTGACCGTGGAAATCGTCTGGGTTGGTCCCCAGTCCTTCATCTGATGTACAAGCCATTCCCATACTGTCATCCATCCTAAGACAGTACAAGCCTATTTGACTCACCGCCTACGGCCTGTGAGTCCATCAAAGTCGGTAAGAGTAATTTATCCTTTACTTTTATCTGGATGTCTATGGTGATGATATCTGCCTTGGATTCAAGTTGGGCCAATCACTGTTTGTACTATATGGACTAATTCATCAGATTTATGCTGCTTCACTTGGGAGCCATATCTCCCTACCAACATTGGGGACACTCTCTGCTATATATGCTAATTTATTTTCACTAATCTGGATTTATAGTACAGAATTCAGTGTCACTATCTGCTATATGTATTGTGATTGTTTGCACTTCTTCCGAGGAGAAAGAGTGGTTTATGTGCCTTAAGATGTGGTTTTATTTGTTTTCTTAAATCACTCATTATACACATTCTTTTGGATTCAGGATCAAACGGGGCCTCCCATCTTCCTAGATGTAGATTGTCCACTGTTTATCCCCCACCCTATTCACTTTAATTTTTTAAAAAAACTTTTTGCTTTTGTTTTTCACCTTTAGCGCTACACTTATATCACCTAGTTATTGTGCACAAATTAGTCTTTTTGGAGTGTTGGCTGCTACCTTGATGATTTGGATTGGCGCGGTTTTTTGATTTATATAGTGTTTTTTTATTGACACTTTTTTCCCTAGGTGAATGGGTAGGGGTACCATGTACCCCATACTCATTCACATAGGGTAGGGGGCCGGGATCTGGGGGCCCCCTCATTAAAGGGTGCTCCCAGATTCCGATAAGCCCTCCGCCCGCAGACCCCGACAACCAATGGCCAGGGATGTCGGGAAGAGGCCCTTGTCCTCATCAACATGGGGACAAGGTGCTATGGGGTGGGCATGCAGCCTGGTATGGTTCAGGAGGGGGGGCGCTCACTTGTCCCCACCCCCTTTCCTGACCAGCCAGGCTCGGATAAGGGTCTGGTATGGGTTTTGGGGGGACCCCCATGCCGATTTTTCGGCAAAGGGGGCTTCCCCTTACAATCCATACCAGACCTAAGGGCCTGGTATGCCCCTGGGGGAACCCACGCCCGTTTTTTATTTAAAATTTGTATGTTTTCATTTGTTAATGCCAAAGTTATGGCAAAGTCGTACAAAGTAGTACTGCTCCCAAATCGCGGTAAAATCGCGGCAAAATAGCCGCCGTAAAATCGCGCGACTTTGAAGTCGTATAAGTGTGAAAGGGGCCCTAGGCCCGTACACACGGTCAGAAAATCTGAAGTAAAATTTTGTCCAATGAATGATCTGCTGATTTTCTGATTGTTAGTATGCTGCTTTTGAAAGCCAATTATGAATTTTCGTCAGACAAAAACTGGATGTGCAGGCTCCCAAATTTTTGTCTGATGTGACCACAACATCCGATTTTCTTTGCATTAGTACAGTTTTCTGCCCAAAAAAAATCTGAAGAGCGAGTCTAGGCATGCTCAGAAATGAAAGAACACATACAAAACAATTCAACACATTACATCACTTCTGAGGTTGAATTCTGTCATCCGAAAATTTTCTGATGGTGAGTACCCTCTTCACTTTCGATTTGAGACTAGCATCCAACAAAAGACTGACGATAATTTGTCCAATAATCTGATCGTGTGTACAAGGCTTAAGTTTACCCTGTATTTGGCTCCATCTATCTTCCCATCAACTCTGACCAGCTTCCCTTTCCCTGCTGAAGAAAAGCATCCCCACAACATGAGGCTTCCACCACCATGTTACCATGTTTCACGGTGAGGATGGTGTGTTCAGGGTGTTGTGCAGTGTTAGTTTTCCGCCACACACAGCGTTTTGCTTTTAGGCCAAAATGTAAAAATTTGGTCTCATCTGAACAGAGCACCTTCTTCCACATGTTTGCTGTGTCCCCACATGGCTTCTTGGAAACTGCAAATGGGACTTCTTATGGCTTTCTATCAGCAATGGCTTTCTTCTTGCCACTCTTCCATAAAGAAGGTGCCAGATTTGTGATATGCACGACTAATAGTTGTCCTGTGGACAGATTCTCCCACCTGAGCTGTGGATCTCTGCAGTTCCTCCAGATTTACAATGGGCCTCTTGGCTGCTTCTCTGATTAATGCTCTCCTTGCCCAGTCTGTCAGTTTAAGTGGATGACCATGTCTTGGTAGGTTTGCAGTTGTGCCATACTCTTTCCATTTTTGGATGATGGATTGAACAGTGCTCCGTGAGATGTTCAAAGCTTGGGAATATTTTTTTTTTATAACCTAATCCTGCTTTAAACTTCTCCAAAACGTTATCCCTGACCTGTCTGTTCTGTTCCTTGGCCTTCATGAAGCGGTTTGTTTACTAAGTTTCTCTAACAAACTGCTGAGGGCTTCACAGAACAGCTGTATTTATACTGAGATTAAATTACACACAGGTAGACTCTATTTACTAATTAGGTGACTTCTGAAGGCAATTGGGTATCAGAGTAAAGGGGGCTGAATACAAATACAGGCAACACTTTTCAGATATTTATTTGTAAAAAATTTTGAAAACCATTTATCATTTTCCTTCCACTTCACAATTTTGAGCCACTTTATGTTGGTCTATCACATAAAATCCCAATGAAATACATTTACCTTTTTGGTTGTAACATAACAAAATGTGGAAGATATCAAGGGGTATGAATACTTTTTCAAGGCACTATAAATAACATAAACAAAAATTATTTAATAAATTAATCCAAAAATGTGCCTATTCCAGTGAGTAAATATACACTCAGTGCGATAAAGCCCATGCAATCATAAAGCATAAGTGAATCCAAAATCCGATGCCAAGAATGTGTCTCCACCACCAAGAGGCTTAACAGACAACTGTGACCCTCAAGTTATAGAGAAGTCATATATTGCGCAGTATGGATATATTAATGGTTACCCCAGATTTCTCCCTCTCCAACAGCATCAGGACACCTCAAAGGGAAAAGATTTCACAAGTGCCCACTAATCCTCGTTCAATGTGCGCAGGTTTATAAAAAAAAAAAGAAAGCAGACCAAGTGCTCCAAATAGAGTAGGATCATAAAATATTTATTTTTGAAAGTAAATGCCCTTACACATTATTAAAAACTAACAGCTTTGTCACATTTGCATTCTTTAGGCTGAAAGATTGCTACATTAAGCAAAGGATCTGTCCATGCAAATGAAACTGGCCATTGTAAGGCTTCAAAAACGAAACAAATCCATCTGAGAGATAGCACCATGCAAATAAAACAGGCCATTGTAAGGCTTCAAAAACAAAACAAATCCATCAGATAGATAGCAGCAACATTAGGAGTGGCAAAATCAATAGTTTGGTACATTCTGAGGAAAGAAGAACGCATTGGTGAACTCAGCGACATAAAAAGGCCTGGACATGCACAGAAGATAACAGTGGTGGATGATTGCAGGATCCTCTCTATGGTAAAGAAAAACCTATTCCCAACATCCAGACAAGTGAAGGACACTCTCCAGAGGTAGCATCTACAATCAAGGGAAGACTTCACAAGAGCAAAAAACAGAGGGGTCACCACAAGGTGCAAACCATTTATAAGCCTGAAGAATAGAAAAGCCGGATTAGATTTTGCCAAAAAAAATAAGCCAGGCCAGTTCTCGAAAAGCATTCTTTGGACGGATGAAACTAAGATTAATCTGTACCAGAATGACGGGAAGAAAATAGTGTGGAGAAGGCTTGGAACAGCTCATGATCCAAAGCGCACAACGTCATCTGTAAAACATGGTGGAGGCAGTGTGATGGCAAGGACATGGCTTCCAGTGGCACTGGATCATTGATGTTTTATGATGATGTGACAGAAGACAGAAGCAGCCGGATGAATTCTGAAGTGTTTAGAGATATACTGTCAGCCCAGGATCAGCCAAATGCAGCAAAGTTGATTGGACGGCGCTTCACAGTACAGTTGGACAATGATCCAAAACACACTGCCAAAGCAACCCAGGAGCTTTTGAAGGAAAAGAAGTGGAATATTCTGCAATGGCCAAGTCAATCACCTGATCTCAACCCAATTAAGCATGCATTTCACTTGCTGAAGGCAAAGCTAAAGGTAGAAAGACCCACAAAAAGAACTGAAGACAGCTGCAGTAAAAGCCTGAAAAAGCATCAGAAGGGAGCAAACCCAGACTCTGGTAATGTCCATGGGTTCCAGTCTTCAGGCAGTCATTGCCAGTAAAGGATTCTCAACAAAATATTAAAAATGAACATTTTATTTATGATTACATGAATTTGTCCAATGACATTTGAGCCCCTGAAAATGGGGGGACTGTGTATAAAAATGGTTGCAGTTCCTAAAATTTGTACTTGATATTAATGTTCAACCCCTTGAATTAAAGCTGAAAGTCTACACTTCAAATTCATTTGGATTGTTTCGTTTTAATTTTATTTTGGTGGAATACAGAGCCAAAAGTATGAAAATTGTGCTTGTTTCCAAATATATATGGACCTAACTGTATAACTTGAGGGTCATATATATCTGGTAAGCTCCTTGAAGTGTTTATCTGGTGGTGGAGACGTCCTTGGTGTGGGATTTTGGACTCACTCATACTTTGGTATTGCATGGACTTTATTGCACTGAATTCATATTTACTCACTGGAATAGGCACATTTTTGGATTGATTTATCATTTTTCGTTTATGTTATTTATATTTCTATAGTAGTGCAGCACTTTGATTTAACTTGTGTTCAATAGGTTTGAGGTCAGAGCTCTGTGAATAGTAATCAAGTTCCTCCACAAAAAAACTTGTCAAACCATGTCTTTATGGAGCTAACTTTGTGCTCAGAAGCACAGTCATGTTGAAAAAGAAGAGGGTCTTCTACAAACTGTTACCACAAGGTTGGAAGGTCTAAATTGTATATGCTACCTTTTTAATACATCATGCCTAAGCTATAACATGTATATCCACACAGGAGGAAAAGGGCATTGCACTCTTATTATCCTAGATTAACTTTGGGTATATTGGCTAGAAAATCAGGGGTCTTCAAACTATGGCCTCCCAGTTGTTCAAGAACAACAATTCCCATCATGTCTAGTCATGTCTGTAAATGTCAGAGTTCTACAGTACCTCATGGGATGTGTAGTTCCACAACAGCTGGAGGGCCGTAGTTTGAAGATCCCTGGGCTAGATGCTTGAACATCAGTTGGTGGCTCCTTTTATCTAGTTTTATCGATGGGCTACTTTTTAAAATCACTCATGCCTTTATGTAAATGTCTAAGTTTTATTTTGTCTTCAGAAAGCAGCAGGTGTTTTAAAAAGATGTGCCCCCTCCCTATTTCATGGCAAAGTTATTTGGGGACATTGTGTGGGGTTCTCCTTCAGAGGAACACAACATGTCTTTAAATTGCAGATTATGTATATTACTTCTACCTCAGATCATCTTTCATCTATAATTATATCTCCAGGGCTTCTGCTATGTAATTAGGTAATCACGATGTTTTACCGTGCATCACAATTACAATATTTTCATTATTGAATATGCACTTCATTTAATAGCAAGTTCTCATTACCTGCAGCAGCCATCATAAATTCACATGAATTTCACTTCTCCAGCTTCTTTACATTTATCTCAATTTGTACCTTTTGGTATGGCAACTTGATATGGATATGCTTCAGATTACTTTACGTTAGGAAATGTTTGACTTACATTTTATTTTGTATTCCTAGCGATAAGCGGATCAATGTTGACCTTTGAACCTCATTAGTGAAATTTGCTTTTGATCTATAGTTTTGTTTTTCTCATTATTTGGAGGGTTTTTTGTGGGGGTTGGGGGGATTTAGGTTTGTTTAGTTAATTTAATGCCCTTTGTATTTGTGTTTTTATCCCTTTTTTTGTGTATTTAATTGTTATTTGTGCCTTACTTTGCCTTTTTATTGAACTTTTTCCTTGCTTGTTTTTTTTTCTTCTTTTGAGTCTGATGAAGAGATGTTTTTGGCCGGTCCATGATAGCATTAGTATAGTAGTATAAAAGTATAAAAAAGTATAAAAGTATTTTCCCTAACCCTCAGAAGCTATTACCCAGATAGCAAGGATAACTTGCCACACATTTGTGGCAGTATTTGTAAAGCCTCGTACACATGATAGGATTGTTGGCCAACAAAACCGTGGAATTTTGTCCGAAGGGCGTTGGCCCAAACTTGTCTTGCATACACATGGCCACACAATTGTTGGCCAACAATTACAAACGCAGTGACGCACTAGATGTACTACATGGTTTTTCAGCTCTTTAGGGCCACCCTTTGGGCTTCTTCTGCTAATTTTGTGTTAGTAGAAGTTTGGTAAGTGTTGATTTGCGCTTTTCTTTCCGTGTTTTCATTTAGCGCTTTTCAGTTTGCGCTTTTCATTTCGTGCTGTTCAGTTTATTTCTGAGCGGCCGTTCGTCAGCCAGACATGTTGCAGAATCGGAGGAGATAACGTGTTATTTATTATTGGCCTTGGAGTTATTGTTTTGACATTATTTTTTTGGTTGAATAATGATTTGATTTGGTATATTTTCTATATTTTTGGATGCATAGAATGCAATTTTTGGTTAAAGGGGTTGTAAAGGTAAATTTAAAAAAAAAAAAATAACAAACATGTCATACTTACCTTCACTGTGCAGCTCGTTCTGCACAGAGTGGCCCCAAACCTGGTCTTCTGGGGTCCCTCGGCGGCTGTTTCAGCTCCTCCCCGCAAGAACTAACCACCTTAATGCGAGCTCCCTTGCATGGTGGTTAGTTATTGCGGGCGCGCTCCCGTGATACAGCCGGCGGCTATAGCCGCTCGCTGTATCACTCGGCCCCGCCCCCCGGCGCACCGCGTCATTGGATGTGATTGACAGCAGCGCGAGCCAATGGCTGCGCTGCTTTCAATCCATCCACTGTAGCCAATCAGCGACCAGGCTGAGCTGCAATAGAGATGACGGGAGCGAGCAGCAGAGTTTCGAGGTGTCAGGTAAGTAAAACGGGGGGGCTGGGGGCGGCGGTATTGTCAAAAGTTTTTTCACCTTAATGCATATAATGCATTAAGGTGAAAACATTTTTACCTTTACAACCCCTTTAAGTTCTATTGGCAGATAACATGTCTAATTTTATTTGTTTTTTTTTTTTCATGCAGAATAAAAACATTGTGGAGAATAATACTTGGCTATGTTGTGTTTTACTTCAAATGACAGTTTGGGAGTAGGCAGTTGCATTTTAAAAAATACAATGTAAAATTGACAAGGGACACCAACATAGTTGTATCTTTGATCTTAAAAAATGACGAGGTAATGGTGTTGTGGTAACTTGTCCAAATAATTAAACAAAAAAGCATAATAATATTATTCTTGATATCACTATAAAAAAAAGCCTTTGAAAATTAGTTTGCAATAACTCCATCAGTATCACCAGCAAAGCAGCTTCATTATTATCCCATTAAAGAAGAAGAGAATTGTGCGCTGCATTTCGAGATTTCATAATTTGCCGTGTCACGAATGTTAAATCTCCATTACGAGCGCTAGTTTACAAGGCTCGTCCTTGCTTCTGAGCAAGAGTGTTTGTACTTTGGACTTTTGTCCGACGGACTTGTGTACACACGATCGGACAATCCGACGACACACATTTGTTCGCGGAAAATTTGAAAACCTGCTAGCCAACATTTGTGGGCGGAAAATCCAACAACAATTGTCCGATGGAGCGTAAACACGGTCAGAATTTCTGCCAACAGCCCATCATCACACATTTTTCGTCGGAAAGTCCGATCGTGTGTACGAGGCTTAAGTCTTGTGAACTTGCTGCATATCTTCCCTGGCAAGTTGTACGCTTGCAGAGCACTTGAAGCACAAGTTCTAGTTGACACTTTTCCAATTTGTAGCAACTCTCTAGCAAGAGCAAAGTTGCAGTGGTGAGTCTACAGCAAGAGCTCTGCAAGTCTCCATTTTTGGCAAGAAAAAAGCAGCAAGTAGCGCAAATCTATAATCCCACAATTTGGTGATAGTGACCCCACTGCTATTAACCTAATCCCTTACTGTACACGTGTGAAATACATTCACTCCAACAATCATATATAATGATAAAACATGGTGTGCTGACACAGTGAACAAAAAGTGCTTATTGCAAGAAAATATTATTCATTAGTAAAGTGCATGCATCAAAAATTCATATGTGTTCAAAATATTTGCAGTCCATTTTGCAATGCCAGGAAGAATCCAGGAGTATTATTATCACTTTCTTGGATTTTTCCTGGGATTTCACAACAGGTGAAATCCCACAACAGGTCTAGTGCCGCTTTGGTATACAAATCCATAATGGTAGTTCACATTCCACTCACTTCTCCTCGCCTGCATCGAAATCTACAGCTGGTTTGACAAGTCTTTAATATATGGATACTTTATGGAAAATCACATTCCACTCTACTCTCCCCTCCTAAAAGTACCACTAGACCTGTTGTGGTCTTTGTTTAAGGTGAGCTGTTAGCATATAAACAAGGAAAAATAAAACATTCCAAATTGTGCTCCACCAATGGGATATTGTCACATCTGTGGTAAGGAGATGAGTGAGGGGAAGATGGCCCCCCACTCAGCTCCATACCATTGCAGGGCGGAAGTGATGTCAAAAATTCACTTCCGCCCATAGCTCTTAAAGCAACATTTTTTTTTTTTTTAAACAACATTTTTTTTTATTGCATTTTAGTGTAAATATGAGATCTGAGGTCTTTTTTTACCCCAGATCTCATATTTAAGAGGTCCTGTGATGCTTTTTTTTCTATTACAAGGGATGTTTACATTCCTTGTAATAGGAATAAAAGTGACACATTTTTTTAAAAAAAAGAACAGTGTAAAAATTAAAAATAAAGCATACCTGAGCAGCGCCCGCATATGAAAATTGTGCTCAAATGTGAGGTATCTCCGCAATGGTTAGAGTGAAAGCAATAATTCTAGCCCTAGACCTCCTCTGTAACTCAAAACATGCAACCTGTAGAATTTTTTAAACATCGCCTATGGAGATTTTTAAGGGTAAAAGTTTGTCGCCATTCCACGAGCGGGTGCAACCTTGAAGCGTGACATGTTGAGTATCAATTTACACGGCGTAACATTATCTTTCATAATATAAAAAAATTGGGCTAACTTCACTTCATTTATTATTCACTTATTTTTTAATTAATTTTTTTTTTTATTTCTTCAAAAAAAAAGTGCGCTTGTAAGACCGCTGTGTAAATACGGTGTGACAGAAAGTATTGCAACGACCGCCATTTTATTCTCTAGGGTGTTAGAAAACAATATATAATGTTTGGTGGTTCTAAGTAATTTTCCAGCAAAAAAAAAACAAACGGTTTTTAACTTGTAAACACCAAATCTCAGAAAGGGGCTCGGGGCTTAAGTGGTTAAAGAAACACCTTACACACAGCAGGGTGCAATGATGAAAATTAAACCACAGTGACCCCTGTGGTGGGATGACTATTACACAACATAACTGAACCAGAACTTGCAAGAGACTTGCAGAATGTTTGCAAAGAAAGTTGATCTGTTGAAATTGAAAGTTCAAAAGGAGAACGAAGATTCGCAGTCCAAGGATCACGGGTATGGAGCGCTCTTCCGACTTACATCCGCATGGAAGAAAACCATCAGGCCTTCAGGAAAAAACTCAAGACTTACCTCTTCTAAGAAGCTGACAACACAGAACGCATCTAGCGCCTTGAGGCAATTCAGTTCGCAATTGCAGCGCTTTACAAATCATTCATTCATTCATTCATGGAGTCATACAAGGCAGACTTGCTGCAATTGTGCAACAAACTTGAGAAGCCTGGCAAGTCTAGCAATAGCTTAGCAAATTAATTTTCAAACTTGCAGCACAATTACTTGCTATATAGGTTACTATTAAATGCCATCAAAAACAGCCCTAGCTGTGTAAGACCTATTTTATTTGGAGTGATTCTAATATTGCTCAATAAACATTGTTACTGTTCAAAATAATATATACAGATATTCTAAGGCTTACATAATAAGGGTTATGCGTAAAAACCTTTATGCAAAGTGTATGTTATGTATAGTGAATGGTACTAGTCTAGGATTTCAACTTTAAGCTGAAACCCTACACAGTTAAACATTCTGAAGGGTCAATCTACCTAGAACTGATAGTTCAGCATTTTTTGCAGATTCAGAGATTTTCCTGACACTCATTAGAACTGAAGAAGTGGCTTGGATGAACTGCAAAATGTCTTTAACATTACAGAAAAAGTCCAGTGGAATGTAACTAACTACCACTCTCTGTCAGATGCCGATATACGTTGGCACAATGGCAGCAGTAGGCAAATGGGCAGACCTGTACATCCCCTTTAATTGGCGGGGCTAGTGGGCGCGAGCGTCCGCCGCATTCAACGTGACCATGCCGTGGGTCCTGCGGACTCGATGTCCACCAGTGTCCCGCGATTGTGACACAGAGAGGCAGAACGGGGAGATGCCTATGTAAACACGGCATTTCCCTGTTCTGTCTAGTGAAATGAAAGGGATCTACTACTCCCTGTTATTGGGAGCAGTGATCGCTGTCATGTCAGTGGTAGCCCATCCCCCCCCAGTTAGAATCACTCCCTAGGACACACTTAACCCCTTGATCCCGCACTAGTGTTTAACCCCTTTCCCGTCAGTGTCATTTACACAGTAATCAATGCATTTTTATAGCACTGATCGCTGTATAAATGACAATGGTCCCAAAATAGTGTCAAAAGTGTCCGATGTGTCTGCCATAATGTCGCAGTCACGATAAAAATCGCAGATCGCTGGCATTACTAATAAAAAAAAAAGAATAATAAAAATGCCATAAATCTTTCCCCTATTTTGTAGACGCTATAGCTTTTGCAAAAACCAATCAATATACACTTATTGTGATTTTTTTTACCAAAAATATGTAGAAGAATACTAGACATGTGCACAGCCAAAAAATTTGTTCATTTTCGTTTTCGTTTCATTAGTTTATTTATTTTTTTCGTTTTTCGGGTCATTCGTTATGATCGCGATTCGTAAATTCATTCATTCATAAATTCGTAAATGCATTCGTTCGTACATTCGTACATTCGTAAATTCGAACATTCGTTCATTCGTACATTCGTACATTTTTACATTTGTTCATTTGTAAATTCGTAAAATCGTACATTTGTAAATTAGAAAATTCGGAAATTTGTAAATTCGAAGTTTGAAAATCCAAAAACCCCAAAAATTCAAAAATCTGAAATAGTAACTAACTATTAAATTACGGTATAGGTATTGTAATTTCCTTTCAAATTTGACTGTCAGTGAACGTAACAAATACGAATTTATCCGAAGTTACGAATTATCCAAAATGAATGCTGCATCTAAACAAATGGAACGGAACAAATTAATAATAAATAATAATAGTAAAACGTTGTTATTATTATTATTGTTATTTATTATTATTAATTCATTACGTTCCATTCCGTTTTTTCGGATCATTCATAACTTTGGATAAATTTGTATGTGTTACGTTCACTAACAGCCAAATTTTAAAGGAAATTACAATACCTATAATTTAAAAGTTACTAGTAATTACTAATAGTTAAGTTATTATTAGTTAACTATTATTTCAGATTTCCGAATTTTCGAATTTACAAATTTACGAATTCACTAATTTACTAATGTATGAATGTATGAATGTACGAATGTACATTCGTAAATTGTGAATGTACGAATGTACGAATGCCCGAATTTACGAATGTCAAATTTTATCGAATTTACGAATATTCGGAAAAAAATCGTTAAACAAGTTTTCGTTAATTCGGATATTCCCGAATGAACGAATTTGTCGAAATTCGTTAAAAAACGAATTCAGAACGAAACTGATTGCACATGCCTAAAGAATACATATCAGCCTAAACTGAGTAAAAAATTTGTTTTTTATATACTTTTTGGGGATATTTATTACAGCAAAAAGTAAAAAATATTGCTTTTTTTTTCAAAATTGTTGCTCTTTTTTGTTTATAGCACAAAAAATAATAACCACAGAGGTGATCAAATACCACCAAAGGAAAGCTCTATTTGTGGGGAAAAAAGGACGTCAATTTTGTTTTGGTGTAAGGTCGCACGACCGCGCAATTGTCAGTTAAATAGATGCAGTGCTGAATCGCAAAAAGTGCTCTAGTCAGGAAGGGGGTAAAATCTTCCAGGGCTGAAGCGGTTAAACTCACTTAGTGCCTTATCTGCATTAATTTTGACTCAGGACCTGTGTAATTAAATTGGTTTCCATTTAAATGGATGAGGTGGCAACCGTAGATGTGTGGTCCTCAAACCTCAGCAGTCTGTAGTGGGACCATTGATTAGAGTAATAGTATTGACCTCATGTAACATGTTCCCAGTTTCTTATTGTCTTCTGCAGCATATCCCCAGCCAACAATGTAGCATGTCCACATTCTCTTACCCTTATTTCCTCTATTAGGTCTGCCCCCTTTAACTCAGAGGTTGACAACCACTGCCCAAACCTATCCGGACTCTATGGTGACTGTATAGTAAACAACAAAAAAAATGAAACACCACTATATAGACTACAAATAGTAACCTCTAACACACTATAAGAAACAAGTCAAACAAACAATAATCACCCAAAGAATACTTCAATAACCATGTGATTATTTTAAGAGGAGGTGCACATACCATACCATTGCACAGAGCAGGTAAGTATAACATGTGTGTTAAACCTTTACAGTCGCTTTAAATTCTTCCAAAAACAACCTCTACTAACACTAATGCCCCGTACACACGATCGGACATTGATCGCACATTCCGACAACAAAATCCATCAGATTTTTTCCGACCGATGTTGGCTCAAACTTGTCTTGCATACACACGGTCACACAAAGTTGGTCGGAAATTCTGAACTTCAAAAACGCGGTGACGTACAACACGTACGACGAGCCGAGAAAAATGAAGTTCAATAGCCAGTGCTGCTCTTCTGCTTGATTCCGAGCATGCGTGGCACTTTGTGTGTCGGAATTGTCTACACACGATCGGAATTTACGCGGATGGATTTTGTTGTCGGAAAATTTTAGAGCCAGCTCTCAAACTTTGTGTGTTGGAAATTCCAATGGAAAAAGTCTGATGGAGCGTACACACAATCGGAATTTCCGACAACAAGCTCCGATTGCACATTTTCCGTCGGAAAATCCGATCGTGTGTTCAAGAAACAAATCTATTAAACCTCAATCAATCAATGAATACTTCAATAACCATTTATTGTACAAAAAGGTTTTTGCTATAAAAGTTATAAAGAAAATAAATAAGAAATTAAGAAATGGTGGGTGGTTAGTTTTACCATGGTAACTTTTATATTACAAATCTTTTTGTGCAATAAATGGTCTCAAATCGAGAACATGGTTATTGAAGTATTCATTGGTTGATTATTGTTTTATAGATTTATTTCTTAGTGTTATTAGAGCTAACTATCTGTTGTAATCTATTTAATGGTGTTTTATTATTGGTTGTTTTTTTTAAGAATTTAAAGCGTCTGTAAAGGATTGATTTTGTTTTTCTCTAAAAATACACATGCTATAGTTACCTGCTTTGTGCAATGATATGGTATGTGCATAGAGTGACCCCGAACCTCCTCTTCAGAGTTCCCTCGCTATTGTTTTCGGCTCCTCTTTTACTGTGTCTGTCCCCATAGCAAACGGGCAGACATGTGGGCGTGCTCCCGAGCCAGGCTGTGTCCATCTATAGACACAGACAGAGAGGCTCTTCCCCACCCCCAACTCCCTTCTCCCGGGATTTGATTGACAGCAACAGAACCCAAGGGCTTTCACTGCTGCCTCTGTGTCCTGTGAGGAGAGGAACAGAGACCAACGCCGCTGTAGATGGGCACAGTACTGGATCGAGATAGGACTCAGATAGGTATTTAGGGGGGTGACGGGGCAAGACTACTACTGGGATATTTTTTACCTTAATGCAGGGAATGCGTTACAAAAAATGTTCTGCCTTTAGAACCACTTTAAGAGAGGCTGGCATGTTCAATGGATGGCAAGAATGCAGAAACATCACAGGTGGACAGGAACAGGAACAGAGTGGACAGGAACAGAGTCAAGAAAATGAATTACTGTTAAAATATACAAGACATACAGTATAAAACAGCCAGAGGCTAACCAAGACCACTAGGTTCCACCTATGACTAAAACATCACTTTTGGATTTAATGACCATTTTTGTGCCTTTTCTCCATCACTATTCTTTACATATTATCCTGTAAAAGCAATCACATGTTAGTGCTTTAAGAGGAAATCTAGGCACTATGTGGTTGATTTACTAAAGGCAAAAAGGCTGTTGACTTTGCAAGGAAGCTTTCCCCAGAATTTAGCTAATGTGGTGACATACCGTATTATCTTGCAAAGATGCAGCCACATGCAAGGAAAACAAATAAATTACTTTTTGCATATACATGATTGGATGATCGAAGTTAGCAGAGCTTCTCCTCGTTTACAAAGCCCTGGGGAATAAATCTCTTGCAAAGTGCAACTTCCCTTGAAATCTGTGCAGGCTATTTGCCTTTAGTAAATCAACTCCTGTAGCTGTTATATTTTGGGGGGAAAACATTGATAAATAGACCCTTTGGGTTTCATCATTTTTATTTTTAGCTGGTAAAAGTCGTTATGTGCGGCCAAATATACTGCACCAGGACTACACATACTTCACCTCCTAGAGTGATTCTGGAGAACACAAACTTGATAGACAACAAAAATTACACTTTTTCTTCAACAATCAATAAGCAATTAGTGATTTGTTTTGATTGATCTGCTGCCAGCTAGGTAATTAAAGCAGAATTTATGACTGATTGCTATTGACAATGCTCAATGGATGTTTTCCCTTTCTTAGTAGATGTCCATCACCAACATACGGTAAACCCAAGAACCGAAATGTAATATATCGCAACCTATCATTCCCTACTCCATAGACATGGTGACTGGATTGGTTTTGTTTTTTCAGGCTCTTTTCCTTTATTTTTTATCTAATGTTTCTGTCAGTACTAAACTTCCTGTCCTAGGGTGACAATGATGCTCTACCACCCCTACAGTACAGTGAGTGAGCACTGTCACCCTAGGACAGAATTAAAGAATGAATACCACTCTTCCCTTCTCAGTAAGATAATCAAGAAGGTTTTCTATAGTCTATAGAGAGAACTGGGAACAATGATTACATGTACAGGAAGTTATCAGCCCTCAAGATTTTTGCCAGGCTCAACAGGTATTTTTTTTCAAGCATTGCACAGATAAAACAAAAACTTTCAAAAGTAAATTTAACAGACCAAATATGAACAAATAGGAGACGTTTATTGTTAGGGTTTACATACACTTTAACTTCTGGTGTGTTGTGTGGACAACAACAGAATAGCAAAACTAACAGCATCAACATCCAATGAGATTATGAACTAGGGACATGGAATAAGAACGTGGGACTTTATAGCTGTAGGGAAATATGGTTACACAAAAGGCACTTAAAATTTATTAATTTTATTAAATTTTAAAAAATAGTTTAAAAAGCATTACAACAAACATGTGTTGTTATCCATCATACATAGACAGCATATTCTTTCAGCACGCTTATATTTCAACATGTTTCGCCATTCTGGCTTCTTCAAGAAAAAGTGTGGTGAAATTACTGGTAAAACAGACAAAGAGCAAGGGTCAGGATAGTATTAAACAAGTAAAAGTATATACATGTCCCCACATGATATATTGGCATACTGTCAGAAACCATGAACCAGACCGAGACAGAAGTACAGTAAAATCACCCTTTTTTCTTTAATAAAAATAAAAAGGTAAATAGAGTAAGCGTAGTCAAAGCATAGCCAGAGTCCAGTAACCGGATCGGGTAGTCAGCCAAGCCAGAGTTCAGTAACCAGATTGGGTAATCAGCCAAGCCAGAGTTCAGTAACCAGATCGGGTAATCAGCCAGGCCAGAAGTCAGGGATCTAAGTAGAGGAACAGCAAGCAGGATAAGCATGGCTACGATGGCAGTTACATCAGCACGTAGACTAGGCCACCAGAATTGTTGGGAAATGGCCCAAACTAGTACATTCTTCCCAGGGTGGTCAGCTGCCTTGGGAGAATAGTAAGTCTGGAGCACAGCAGAACGGCGACACTCTGGGGCAAAGCAACTGTCACAAGATTTCTCAGGAGGAGCATGGACCTGAGCAGCAAGAATTTTGTCACCCAAAAGAGAAGTAAGACAGGAACCGAATCCAACTTGGAAGTGGAGGAAAATTGTTGTGACAAGGCGTCAGCCCTTTCATTCTTAGTACCGGGTAAGAATGAGACAATGTAATTGAAACTTGACAAGAAAAGAGCCCATCGCGCCCTTTTGGGAGAGAGGCGTTTAGCCTCAGACAAGAATGTGAGATTCTTATGGTCAGTAAGAATGAGAACCGGAACAGTGGTATCTTCAAGGAGATGTCTCCATTCTTTCAGGGCTAAAATGATCGCCAACAGCTCTCTGTCACCAATCTTGTAATTGCACTCCGCAGGTGACAATTTCTTGAAAAAGTAGCCACAAGGATGCATTGCACTCTCAGAGGTAGGACGTTGAGACAGAAGGGCACCAACACCAGTCTCAGAAGCATCAACCTCAAGGATAAAAGGTAATGTAGGATCAGGATGTGCCAACACAGGAGCAGAAACAAAGGCAGCCTTGAGACTTTCAAAGGCCTTAATGGACCCAGGAGACCAACTCTGTGGGTTACCGTTGTTTCTGGTCATATCGGTCAGGGGCTTGACCAGAGACGAAAAGTTACGAAACTTCCGATAATAGTTGGCAAAACCCAGGAAACGCTGCAGAGGACATAACCCCACGGGTCGAGGCCACTGTAGGACTGCCGGAAGTTTCTCTGGGTCCATCAAAAAACCAGCAGTGGAAATGACATAGTCCAGGAATTTAACCTGTTCCCGATGGAACTCACACTTCTCCAGTTTACAATAAAGATTGTTCTCTCTTAATTTCTGAAGCACACAACAGACATCTGTGCGATGGCTCTTCAGGGACTTGGAAAATATGAGGATATCATCAAGATAAACCACCACACATAACTGCAACAAATCTCGGAGGACATCGTTAATAAATTCCTGGAAAACTGCCGGGGCGTTACAAAGGCCAAAAGGCATTACGAGGTACTCATAATGGCCTGTTCTGGTATTAAACGCACTTTTCCACTCGTCGCCCTCCTTAATCTTCACGAGATTGTAAGCCCCTCTCAGATCAAGCTTAGTGAAAACCGTTGCTCCCTTGAGGCGGTCAAATAACTCTGTAATCAACAGAATCGGGTAGGCATTCTTAATTGTGAAACGATTGAGACCCCTATAATCAATGCAAGGTCTCAGTTCACCGCTCTTCTTCTTCACAAAGAAGAAACCAGCACCAGCAGGAGACAAGGATTTGCAGATGAAACCTCGAGAAAGTGCGTCTGCAACATATTCCTCCATGGCTTTATCCTTCAAGACCGACAAAGGGTAAACCCGACCACGAGGGGGAGTGGCACCAGGTTGAAGGTCAATTGCGCAATCATACGGCCGGTGTGGAGGCAAACTACCGGCTTGACCTTTGTCAAAGACATCGCTAAAATCACAGTATTCCTCTGGCAGGGAGGAGAGTGAAGAGATACAGAGGACCTTGGCTACCTTCCGGAAGCATGTTTCACTGCATTGTAGTGACCAGGAGAGAACCTCAGCACGGAGCCAATCAAAAGAGGGGTTGTACCTCTGTAACCAAGGATAACCAATAACCAGTGGAAACTTAGGAGAGGAAATCACTTGGAATTGGATTATCTCATGGTGAAGAGCCCCTACGGCCATAGACAACGGAACCGTCTCATGAGTCACATGGGCAGGCTGTAGAGGTCTCCCGTCAAGAGCCTCAATGGCAAGTGGAGTGTCACGTAGCTGCAGTGGAATCAAGTGCCTTGATACAAATGCAGCATCAATGAACAGGCCTGCAGCCCCAGAGTCGATTAGAGCCTGTATCTCGATAGACGACTTAGCCCAAGAAAGGGTGACCGAAACCAGGGGCTTATCCTTCTGGATAACTGGGGACGACACAACACCACCTAAGGTCTGTCCATGTCAGGACCTCAAGGTTCAGGTGTTCCCAGGATGGGTAGGACAAGACTTTAAAAAGTGACCTGCCTGGCCACAATAAAGGCACAATCTCTCCCTCCTCCTAAAGGCTCTCTCATTCGCAGAGAGACGCGTGAAGCCCAAGTGCATGGGTTCATCTTCACTGACCGACTCGGTACCAGGAGGCATGGGAGGTGAGGGAGGCACGGGTGGGACTGCAAAGCTCGGAGGCAAACGTACAGGAGGCTTCCACAAACGCTCCTTAAAAGAAAGTCTTTCTCTGAGTCTGAAGTCAATGAGGATGGCAAACGAGATCAAGCTCTCCAGCTCAGTGGGTATATCTCGGGCTGCTATCTCATCCTTGATGGAATCTGAGAGACCATGAGAAAAAGCAGCCACGAGGGCCTCATTGTTCCAAGCAACCTCTGCTGCCAGAGTATGGAACTCAATGGCGTAGTCGGCAACAGTTCTCGTACTCTGTTTGATGGACATGAGGCACTTGGCAGCAGAAGCGGAGCATGCGGGAACGTCAAATACCCTTTTAAAGGAGGCCACAAACTCAGGGTAACTCAAGACAACAGGTTTTTGCATCTCCCATAGAGGGTTGGCCAAGGCTCTCTCAGAAAGCAAAAATATCACAAACCCTACTTTGCTTCTGTCCGTGGGAAACACCTGGGGCAGCATCTCAAAGTATATCTCAACTTGGTTGAGAAATCCTCTGCATTGAACTGGATCGCCCCCAAATCGCTGGGGAAGCGGTGTGGAACCAGACATGCCTCTTATAGAGGTAATACTCAAGGCGGGTGCCTGCACAGAGACTGGCGCAGCAGCAGGGACGGCCTGTAACTGTTGTACCGGAGCAGTCACAGTGGGGGATTCCAGGTGAGCCGTGCGACTGAGCCATGAGCCGGGCAAACTGATCCATGTGGTGATCTTGTTCATCCAATCTGGAAAAAATATTACCAGCAAGTGGATTGCACTCCGCAGGTGACACAGTTGACTGTATCTTCTGAAGAAAGAGTTCAGTAACCAGATCGGGTAATCAGCCAAGCCAGAGTTCAGTAACCAGATCGGGTAATCAGCCAAGCCAGAGTTCAGTAACCAGGTTGGGTAATCAGCCAGGCCAGAAGTCAGGGATCCAAGTAGAGGAACAGCAAGCAGGATAAGGAGCCAGAAGGGATGTCAGCAAAGCCAGTCTTTAAACAGGAACACAGGAGATGGTTTCTTGTGATGTGACCAAGGCGAAGGCAGGAATGAGGTGAGCTGGACGTCTTTAAGTAGGCGGGACTGACGAGTAGATCCACAACAACTGGTTAACTGTGGAGAGAGAAGAGAGCTGGCAATTAGCCGACAGCTGAACAGCCAGCTCAGAGAGGGAAGGGCTGAGCCAACCCTGACACATACAGATAAACAAAGTTGCAACCACCCAGCAAGTCCTAACTCCCAACTGCAACTTGATCTAAACAATGCACCTAAAGTCCTGCATTCTTTGTACATGAACCTAATACACTTTAACTTGTTTACTGACTTCAAACTACAGTACACTACTTCAGAACCAATCAATCTTTTCTTTTGGTATTTAAGTTCCACAAAATTTTATTTAAGATCAAGAAGAACAGTTAAACAAAGTAAAAAAGTACAGCATACATTTTGGTAATGGTAAATACAAATCGCTGACAAGGGTCACATACAAAGTTAAAGGGCCTGGTAATGGATTGGGGGGGGGGACCCATGCCGTTTTTTTCAATTAGTTTTATCTATATTGCGAGGACTTGACAATTCATTACAGCCGCGATCAGTTTTAAATTACTTTTTTCCTTTAGAAATGTCATTTTGCTGTGGTACTATTCTAAACACGGGAAAAATGCGCCACTTTACAGGCATACTATAAACACCCTCCAGGCACGATAATTAAAGGAATATTTCATTTTTATTGTTTCACTTTAAGCATTATTAAAATCACGGCTCCTGAAAAAATGGCCATTTTTGAAACTTTTTTTTGCATTGTTACATGTCCCCTGGGGCAGGACCCGGGTCCCCAAACACTTTTTATGACAATAATTTGCATATAAGCCTTTAAAATGAGCACTTTTGGTTTTTCATATTAGTGTCCCATAGACATTAACAGGGTTCGGCAGCTTTCGAATTTGCCGCGAACACCGCATAATGTTCGTTGTTCGCCGAACGTCCGAACAACCAAAGTTCGGCCCAAATCCCTATTGTTGATGTCGGTGGCAGAAACTATCCCCCATCGTTCCCTGTTGCTGATTTTATAAAAATCCCTAAATTTCAGTTTTAACGATTATAACATTTGGTATTTTTTTCTAACTTTTCACATTTTCTAGATATTATGCAACAATAAAATCATATAAAAAAAGATATGCAAGTTGAATCAAATTTCAGAGTCAGATTTTAGTTATTTTCTCTGTATTTCTGAGTCTGAGATGCACAACTATGCTGCCATGCTGAAACCATCATTGAGAGTCTTTGGGTTTGATCTACTAAAGGCAAATAGTCTGTTCACTTTGCAAGGGAAGTTTTACATTCCAAGGGAATTTTCCCCAGAGCTTAGTGAATGTGGTGAAGTTTCACTTTGCAACCCAACCACCTTCAAGGAAAACAAAAACAGCACATGATTGGATGATGGAAGTCAGCAACGCTTCACCTTATTCTTTAAAGTGTTACTAAACCCAGGACCCTTTATTCACTATATCTGGTCTCCCACAGTACACAGAACATGGAAATGCAATTATGTTAGTAAATATGAAAGACTAAATACCTTTTCGCATCAGCAGTTAGAGCAGTCTTGTGACATCTATCAGTGTCCGGCCATGCACTGGTTAAAGCTTGTAGGAGGAGTTTTCTGACTATCCTATGAGACTGCAAGACCCCTGACCCTCTGTCTGGACAGTGTTGATTAGCCCTGTGCTAATCACATGCACTCTCCCAAGAAAAAAAAAAGAAACCTCTCTAGCAATACACACCAAAGTGAGCATGTGCAAGCAGCCTGACTCCATAGAGTGTGTGTTATCAGGAAACTATTAGGGGACAGTGGAAGAAGGGGAGGATCAGAGAAGACTGGATCAAACAGCCTTTTTACACAATGCAGATGATTAACCCATTAGGTTCCACAGTGAGTATAACGAGCGTGCTTTCCTGCGAATACAGACTGATTTTACTGTTGTGGGTTTAGTAACACTTTAGGGCTCATGCACACAGGACGTTTTTACAGCTACTGTTAGGGGCGTTTTTTTAACTGCCTCTAAACGCCCCTCCATTATAGCCTATGTGTCCATGCACACGTAAACTGTAAGAGATATTTGGTGGCATAAGCGTTTAGGGGCAGTAGAAAAAAAAACAAAAAACGACAGCCTCTGCACCCAGAAGCAGAGACTGTTGAGCCATAAAAAACAAAAAATGCGCAAAACCGCTGCTAAACGCGGCTAAATGCTGCTAAACACTGTAACAAGTGTTTAGCCGCATTTGGCATTTTTAGGCGTTTTTTTTGCATTATAGGGAGTGTTTTTACTGAAAAAACACCAAAAAATGTAAACGCCCAAAAATGTGGAAAAACACCTTTAACCTCCCTGGCGGTATGATTATTTCGGATTTTAGGTGCTGAAAGCGGTACCATTATTTTGCATGGAAATTTGGCGTTTTATATTGTAGGTCTGTAAATATTAACAATAATACACTTAAATCTGTCCAAACCAGAGTCTAGTAGATATCCCGGGTATGATAAAGTTTGAAACACAAAAACATAAATTATAATATAATAAATAAAAATAAATAATAAAAAAAAATAAAAAAAAATAGTAATAAAATAAATTTCCCCACAATTCACTATCGCTCAATTCTGCAAGTGTTCTAATTTACTATCGCTGTTTTCTAGCTGGTCTAAAGCCACTTTTGACGTAAAGGGACACTTTTTGGTTGCTATGGACAATCTCCAGTTTCCAGGCAGAAGGAACAGTTTTATATATATAAAACTGCATGCAGGGCACTGGGCAGACCACTAGGGACAAAGGGGATGTGTCATTATTTGATACAGTACTGTAATCTGTAAGATTACAGTATACTGTATCTGTACTGTGTGTTTCACTTTTTGAATTTGCCGCCGAACTCCGTCCCCGTGCGTCGCAACGCTCGCAGGGAACGGAGCTCGGCACTGTGAATCGAGCGAGACACAGCGGCTCGCCGATCACAGCGGGGAGACATCGCAGGATCCAGGAGACAAGGTAAGTAAACTCTTCCTGGATCCTGCAATGCAAGCCCGAGTCTGGCTCGGGGATACCGCTTTTGGTATGAAAAATCCACCCCGAGCCAGACTCGGGAATACCGCCAGGGGGGTTAAACGACATTCAAAAACGCGACTAATCGCGTTTTTAACGCTGCTTTTTCCTGGTAGCAGCGCTGGCGTTTTTTTAAATGTCCTGTGTACACAAGCCCATAGCCTCCCTGGCGGTTTTCCCGAGTGTGGCTCGGAGTTAAATTTTAGTACCATTAGCGGTAACCCCGAGCCACACTCGGGATTACATCTCAGGATCCTGGTGCGGTATACTTACCTTGTCCCCAGGATCCTGCGATGTCCCCCCGCGCTTTCTGCGGGCTCCGTCCTCAGCCCGAAGCCTCTCTGTGCCAGGCTCCATTCCCTGCGAGCGTCGCGACGCATGGGGGCGGAGCCTGGCGGCAAATTAAAAAATGTAAAAATCGTAACACATACAGTACTGTAATCTTATAGATTACAGTACTGTATGAAATAATTTCACCTTTTTGTCCCCAGTGCTTTGTCCAATGACCTGCATGCAGTTTTATATTATATATACTGTTCTTTCTGCCTGGAAACTGGAGATTGTCCATAGCAACCAAAAAGTGTCCCTTTACGTCAAAAGTGGCTTTAGACCAGCTAGAAAACAGCGATAGTAAATAAGAACACTTGCAGAATTAAGCGATAGTGAATCGTGGGGAAATTTATTTTATTATATATTTTTTTTTTAATTATTTATATTTATTTATTATAATATAATTTATGATTTTGTGTTTTAAACTTCATCATACCCGGGATATCTACTAGACATTTGGTGGACAGATATAAGTGTGTTATTGCTAAGAATTACAGACCTACAATATAAAACGCCAAATTTCTATGCAAAATAATTGTACCGCTTTGAGACGCAAAAATCTAAAATAATCAATACCGCCAGGGAGGTTAAGCTCTGGGGCAAATTTCCTTGGAATGTGCAACTTCCCTTGCAAAGTGAACATCCTATTTGCCTTTAGTAAATCAACCCCTTTTTTTGCAGCAGAAAATCCTTCTTCCACTTGCCTGGCCTGGATGGTATTTGCTATCTTTACTGCTGATATAACAAGGAGTGGGGTGGGTGGGGGGGAGGGAGGAGGAAGATGGAATGTGGTGGTCTGTGACAGCCTGGCATATAGTAAATAATGACTAGTCTCAACAGATTTATCAATGCGGTAAACCAGCCTAAGAATTCTTTTGGTGAAAAAGCATTAAATGATTTGCAAATCAATCCTGCAGGGCTTTATAAAATTCCCCCTCGGGTAGGATTTAGCAGCAAACTCACGTAAAGTGCTCCAAAAGCAAATGTTTTAATAATTTCACTTTAATTAATAGGCACCCAAATTTTTTGTACATTAAAAAATGCATTGCATTTGTCCCAGAAAACAAGATGCACTTGATATTAAATGGCAATTTTGCATGCAACGTGCAATACAAAAAAAAATTAATTAAATAATGTGCATGCTGATAAATAGAGTCACAAAGCAGAGAGCGAAAATAAAAGCTTAAAGGGTTGAAGAAAAAAAGCAGGAGATAAAATATGGATGAGTATTAAGGAGAGCAGTGTTTGATCATACGCGCAGCAAATTAACACTGTGCTGTTTGTTGTTCCAGTATTTATAGCCCTCCGGGGCCCGTGTACGTACATTGTGTATATTAGGAGAAGCAGAGTTTTCCCTTATGTACACAGATTTAGTTGTGTCAATCACATTGGGGCTCTGCGCTTAACTGTTATAATGCATTAGATTGACTGGCTGTCACTCAGACGAGGGGAAATTATAAGTAACGGGACATTAACATGAGTGATTTAAAGGTATGATCCAGTCAAGCATGAACATTTTACACTCGCTCAAGGGTGTGCTTACTTGCTGAGTGCTCTATTTTTGTTTTTTTTTATCCTCGTATACACTTTATCCACTTGGCTGCCCCTTTCATTAAAGTACCACTAGATCCAAAACTTTTTTTTTTATAGTTTTGGATAGAGTGGAGATGGATTAGAACACCTGTCATTTTTTATTGCTGTCTGTGTCCCAGTTCGGGAGATTCATCCTCTCTTTTTTGTCCTGTTTACCGTTATCATTGAAAGTGAAAGTAGAAGAAAATCCCAAATTGTGGGTTCTCCCCAGAAAAGTAATAGAGGGGTTAATCTTCCAATGGGGACACTAGTTCTGGTCTTAATTTGCATGGATTTCTTCTCACTTCCTGTATTAGCTATGGGACAGGAAGTGAAGGTAAATCTCCCCAATGGTAAATGTCAAAAAAATCTGACAGGGGTAATGACTAGGGTTGCACCGATACTAGTATCAGTATCGGTGCCGATACCGAGCATTTGCACGAGTACTTGTACTCGTGCAAATGCTCTGATGCTTAATCCAATACCTCCAGCTCTAATAGAGCACTTTCGCTCGCTCCTGATGTTTCCCCCGGCCGGCGGTGATGAGCCCCGACGGCAGCTGTCATTTCCAGGTGCGCCGTTGATCTCTCACACTTTCACACAGCCAACAGGCTCGTCTGACAGCAGGCTCCCCATCCGGCTGGCAGCACTCTCTGATGTCCTCCGCAGCTGTCCTTTCCCCCCTTCTGGCTCCCTTTCCCACTCTGTTACCGGTCCATGCCATGGATCTTCTCCCCATACATCTTCCACCAGTCCCCCCTCCCCGAGTTCCCCTCTCCCTCCCGCTCTCGCCTCCTCTCCAACACGTCCATCTAGCCAGTTGGCTCTTTTGCAGCTTGTTCCCCAGCCAAGCTGTCAACAATGCCCAGCACCTCCCACAGCTTCTTCTTCATCTCCTGCAGTTCCTTCCACCTCTCCCCCCCCCCTTCCCCCCGTAACCAGCCCATGCCCTGTCAGCCAGTCTCCACCATCACCTACCCCTTCTTGCCACCACTTCCAGGCTATCCAAACCCCACAATAGTTTGTCACGGCCCCCAGTTCACGTCTCTGCCCCCCCTTCCCCTCCCATGCTGCCCCATTCCATTCCATTCCATTCCTCGCAATAACATCAAACCAACTTTTTCCATATAGATCCTGGTTGGGGTCCTTCACTCAACAAACAGCAGCAGGTCAGTCACTAGACTTTTTTTTCGCAAATCGCACTGCAAAGTATCGGCAAGTACTTGCCCGAAAGTATCAGGACTCGTACTCGCAGAAGGTAACACACATTCGTGTAAAGCTCGCCATTTCCTAAATGTTTTGCAGAACACCTTCATGGGTCAGATGGTGAATGCACCAAGAAGAAAAAATGCGTTACTAGACCTACTGATTACTAACAATACAGACGTGATCGGCAATGTAGAAATACGGGGCAGCTTAGGAAACAGCAACCATAGGTTAATTAGTTTCAGTATAAATCACAGATATAGGAAACACAAGGGTAATACAAAGACACTGAATTTTAAAAAGAGCCAACTTCCCCAAACTATGCTCTTTGCTAGATGACAATAAATGGGAAAAAATCCTAGGAACAAAGAACACATGGGAAAAATGGGAGTGCTTTAAGAGCATACTAAATAAAGGTATTAGCCAGTGCATTCCAACTGGAAATAAGTTTAACTTTAAAAGAGCTAAAAAAAAATCCTGGGTGGCTAAACTGCAATATAAAAATGCATATAAAAGCAAAAGAAAAGGCCTTAAAAAATACAAGGCTGAGGGGTCATTGGCAGCATTTCAACTTTACAAATAAGGCAATAAGAAATGGAAGATTGCAATCAGGGTGGCTAAGATTGAACACGAAAGGCACATAGCGGAGGAGAGTAAAAAAAAACAAAACACGAAATTCATTAAGTATATAAATAGTAAGAAAGCGAGGCCAGAACATATTGGCCCCATAAAGGATGAGGAAGGGAATTTGGCTACAAAGGACAGAGAGAAGGCAAAGGTTTTGAATATGTTCTTCTTCTCAGTCTTCACAAAGTAAACGGCGGGATACAGTAACCAAGACTTTAATGGTAATATTAACATTATTTTTTTCCTAACATAAATAGGTCACCGGGACCAGATGGCTTTAAGGAGCTCATGTTCCTAATTTTTATGGACAGTTTACTGACTGGAATGGTGCCAGCTGATTGGAGAAAAGTCAACGTGGCACCAATATTTAAAAAAGGGCCAAGACATATCCCTGGGAACTACAGACCAGATAGCCTAACATCAATAGTCTGCAAGTTATTCGAGGGGATGATAAGGGACTATATACAAGATTTTAGTAATGAAAACTGTATCATTAGTAGCAATCAGCATGGATTCATGAAGAATCGTTCTTGCCAACCCAATCTATTAACCTTCTATGAAAAAGTGAGCTGCCATCTAGATAGAGGAAGGCCTGTGGATGTGGTGGATTTTGCAAAGGAATTTGATACAGTTCCCCACAAATGCTTACTGTACAAACTAAGGTCTGTAGGCATGTACTCGGAATGGTCTGGTGTGGAAAGTGGGGTCCCCGAGGAATATGTCCTGGGACTAATCCTGTTTAATTTATTCATAAACGATCTAGAGGATGGGATAAACAGCTCCATCTCAGTATTTGCAGACGATACCAAGTTAAGCAGGGCAATAACTTCTATGCAGGATGTGGAAACCTTGCAATAAGATCTTAACAAAATAATGGGGTGGGCAACTACATGGCAAATTAGGTTTAAATGTTGAAAAAATGTAAGGTAATGCATTTGGGTGCCAAAAATATGAAGGCAAGTTACTGGCTGGGGGGGGGGGGGGGACCTCTGGGGGGAATTTAGGATGGAAAAGGACCTGGGGGTCCTAGTAGCCAAGCTGCTGCAGGCAAAGCTAACAGAATATTAGCATGCATTAAAAAGGGGATTCACTCCACAGATAAAACGATAATTCTCCCACTCTACAAGACTCTGGTCCAGCCGCATCTTGAATCTGCCGTCCTGTTCTGGGTACCAGTCCTCAGGAAGGATGTGCTGGAACTGGAAGAGAGTCCAGAGAAGGGCAACAAAGCTAATTAAGGGAATGGAGGACCTCTGCTATGGGGAAAGACTACAAGTTTTGAACATATTCTCTATGGAGAGGAGATGCTTGAGAGGGGATATGATATCAATGTACAAATACCGTACTGGTGACCCTAGCATAGGGAAAAAATTATATAGTGAAAGGGAATTTAAAAAGGCACGTGGCCATTCACTAAAGTTGGAAGAGAAGCGGTTTAACCATAAACTGTGTAGATGGTTCTTTGCTGTCAGAGCGGTAAGGGTGTGGAATTCTCTTCCACAAGCAGTGGTATCGAAAGTTTTAGATGGGCACCTCAATGACCACAACATACAGGGGTATATGATGTACTATTTATATAAACACATACACACATCAATGATTGAACTGGATGGACTGATGTCTTTTTTCAACCTTATCAACTATGTAACCATGTAAAAAAATATGCAGAGGTCAATATACGGTCAATGACGTAACCGGGTTGCCCTGCTCCTTTGGGATATCGCTGATTGTTAGTACGCTGGCATGTGCAGCAGACGAGGGTGTTCACGTGCAAAAACTATCCACCATTTCAAGATCCATGGGCAGCTAAATGTGACCCATTCAAGTGAAAAGGGAAGCGCCGTAAAAGCCCCACATTTGCATGCAACGCACGCGGTTGCAGCATATTTGTTCTGCAAAAATGGGGTTAAAATAGGAGGTGAGGAGACATCACCTCCTGTCTGCCAGTCAATCACCTCTGAAAGCAATTTCGTGAATCGTTTTCAGAGGGGTGGTGGTTGGTCGCACATCAAAATGTTTCCTTAGAGAGATTTCCACTATAGACACATAAAGCAATATAACCCTAAACAATATTTTAACCTTTTCCCATTCCACCAAAAAATTACTCTGTTGCACTTTCGGTCCCCACAGCAAATATTTCCTCTCCTCTTTCTGTCAGGATGACCACCATTACTGAGGGAGTAAGTGATGAGAAATCTCCACAATATGTCACTGACAGCAAAAGAAACCTTGGTGGTGGTCTAACCATTCTCAGCTCTATCCAAAATAATATAGAAAGGTGGCTTGATCTCCACTTGATTGCCCCAATCCAGACAAAGTTAAAGTGTTACTAAACCCACAAAAGTAAAATCAATCTGTATATGCAGTAAAGCATGCTTGTTATACTGACTTTGAAACCTAAGGGATTAATCCTCCACATTGTGTAAAAAGGCTGTTTGATCCTGTCCTCTCTGATCCTCCCCTTCTTTTACTGTCCCCAACCCATCTCCTGATAGAACAGAACCTTGAGGCACTCTGCACATGTTCAGTTTGATGTGTATTGCTAGAGAGGTTTTTTTTCTTGGGAGGATACATGTGATCAGCAGAGGGCAATGGTGGATAGTGCTCAAAATTTTTGGGGGGCCCAAAAAATTTTTGAAAAAAACTCATTAATTTCAGCCACTGTGCCATCAAACGCCACTGTGCCCTCAAGCGCTGCCACTGTGCCATCAAACGCTGCCACTGTGCCATCAAACGCTGCCACTGTGCCCATCAAACGCTGCCACTGTGCCCATCAAATGCTGCCACCGTGCCCATCAAACGCTGCCACCGTGCCCTCAAATGCTGCCACTGTGCCATCAATTGCAGCCACTGTGCCCATCAAACGCTGCCACTGTGCCCATCAAACACTGCCACTGTGCCCAAATGCTGCCACTGTGCCCTCAAACGCTGCCACTGTGCAATCAAACGCTGCCACTGTGCCCATCAAACGCTGTCACTATGCCCATCAAACGCTGCCACTGTGCCCATTAAACGCTGCCAGTGTGCCCATCATATGCTGCCAGTGTGCCCATCATACGCTTCCAGTGTGCCAATCATATGCTGCCAGTGTGCCCATCAAATGCTGCCATTGTCCCCATCATATGCTCCCAGTGTGCCCAAAAAATACTGCCAGTGACACCCAGCTCACACCCCACCACCCAGGCGGATGGATCGGCGCTTACCTTGTCCTCTTCTCTGGCATCTCCTCTCGCTTCCTCTGTCCCACTTCCACCAAAGCACTGAGCATCCAATAGCAACGTCTGGCGCTTTGGCCAATCAGGAAAATGTGTGAAAATAGCGAATATTCATTAATTGGTCACACAATTTCTGCACCCCGAGCCCACCCTTTTTTGAAGCCTATTACAGCATCAGGTGCTTCAAAAAAATACACCCCCTCCCGCCCCTGTCATAGGAATCCATGCGTCCGGCGTCCTGAAAGGGGCCGGGCGCATGGATAGGGAGGTGGCAGCAGGGATGGGGGGGTGGCGCCCGTGTGCCACCCCCCCACACAGACTCTGTGCACAGACCGCCACTGGCACAGGGCCAATAAGCACTGTCTAGACCAAGGGTCTTCAAACTATGGCCCTCCAGTTGTTCAAGAACTACAATTCCCATCATGCCTAGCCATGTCTGTGAATGTCAGAGTTTTACAATGCCTCATGGGATGTGTAGTTCCGCAACAGCTGGAGGGCCGTAGTTTGAGGATCCCTGGTCTAGACAGAGGGCCAGGGGTCCTGCAGCCTCCTAGGACAGTCGAGTAGAATGAAAATTCCTCCTACAAATTTTAACCAGACACTGATAGAAGTCACAAGACTGCTATATACTGCTGATGAGAAAAGGTATTTAGCAGTTTATATTTACTGAAATAATTGCATTTCCATGTTCTGTGTACTGTGGGAGACCAGATATAGTGAATGCCGGGTCCTGGGTTTAGTAACACTTTAAAGTAGGGAAGAGTTAGGACCTCTGTCTAACTTTTTCACACTTCATCCCAAACTATAAAAAAAGTTTTGCCTGGAGTTGGACTTTAAAATTCAGAGTAAAAGCAAACTGTGTGAGTGAGTGAGTGAATTTTCAGGCTTTCAGACAGTTGTGGCGATCATTGGACAGGCTTAGCTGTATACTGATTGATTGTACTTGTTGCCTGTAATTGGTTTTTAATTTTGCCAGTTAAATTTTACCTCCTCATTTAATTGGCATAATCATGCACTAGATTGACTAGCTGTCATTGCAAATTGGAGAAATTATAAGAAGCCACACATGGTCACCAATAATGTCTTATGAAGTATCCATTTATTAAGAGAAATTGTACTGGTTTGAAATCATTTTAAAACTGATCTTTTACGGTGTTTTCATACCCCTTGAAATTTTCCACATTTTGTCATGTTACATTCAAAAACGTAAATGTATTTTATTGGGATTTTATGTGATAGACCAACACAAAGTGGCACATAATTGTGAAGTGGAAGGAAAATGATAAATGGTTTTAAAAAATTTTTGCAAAAAAAATGTGAAAAGTGTGACGTGCATTTGTATTCAGCCCCCCTCCCCCCCCCCCCCGAGTCAATACTTTGTAGAACCGCCTTTCACTGCAATTACAGCTGCAAGTCTTTTTGGGGATGTCTCTACCAACTTTGCACATCTAGAGAGTGACATTTTTGCCCATTCTTCTTTCCAAAATAGCTCAAGCTCTGTCAGATTGGATGCAGAGTGTCTGTAAGCAGCAATTTTTAAGTTTTGCCACAGATTCTCAATTGGATTTAGGTCTGGACTTTGTCTGGGCCATTCCAACATATGAATATGCTTTGATAAATGATTCCATTGTAGCTCTGGCTGTATCTTTAGGGTCATTGTCCTGCTGGAAGTTGAATCTCCGCCCCAGTCTCAAGTCTTTTTGAGACTCTAGCAGGTTTTCTTCTAAGATTGCCCTGTATTTGGCTCCATCCATCTTCCCATCAACTCTGACCATCTTCCTTGTCCCTGCTGAAGAAAAGCATCCCCACAACATGATGCTGCCACCATCATGTTTCACGGTGGGGATGGTGTGTTCAGGGTGTGCAGTGTTAGTTTTCCGCCACACATAGCGTTTTGCTTTTAGGCCAAAACATTTAATTTTGGTCTCATCTAAAGAGAGCACCTTTTTCCACATGTTTGCTGTGTCCCCCACATGGCTTCTCGCAAACTGTAAACAGGCTTTCTTCTTATGGCTTTCTTTTAACAATGTCTTTATTCTTGCCACTCTTCCATAAACGCCAGGTTTTTGGAGTGCACGAATAATAGATTGTCCCACCTAAGCTGTGGATCTCTGCAGCTCCTCCAGAGTTACCATGGGCCTCTTGGCTGCTTCTCTGATGAATGCTCTCCTTGCCCGGCCTGTCAGTTTAGGTGGACGGCCATGTCTTGGTAGGTTTGCAGTTGTGCCATACTCTTTCCATTTTCGGATGATGGCTTGAACAGTGCTCCGAGAGATGTTCAAAGCTTGGGATATTTTTTATAACCTAACCCTTCTTTAAACTATTCCACAACTTTATCCCTGACCTGCTTGGTGTGTTCCTTGGCCTCCATGATGCTGGTTGTTCACTAAGGTTCTAAAACAAATCTCTGAGGGCTTCACAGAACAGCTATATTTATACTGAGATCAAATTACACACAGGTGGACTCTATTTACCAATTAGGTGACTTCTGAAGGCAATTGGTTCTACTAGATTTTAGTTAGGGGTATCAGAGTAAAGGGGGCTGAATACAAATGCATGCCACAATTTTACCCTATTTATTTGTAAAAAAATTTGAAAAACATTTATCATTTTCCTTCCACTTCACAATTATGTGCCATTTTGTGTTGGTCTATCACATAATATCCCAAAATACATTTACGTTTTTAGTTGTAACATGACAAAATGTGGAACATTTCAAGGGGTATGAATACTTTTTCAAGGCACTGTACATCCGTTTTTCCTTTTTTTTTAACTGTAGCACTAAAACCTTAGGAGCCACTGGATTTTTTGGTTCCTCCTGCCCTGCCCAGTGATGACCTGCCCTGTACCTGGACCTGACAAAAACTGACACACCTAAACTATGGAATGGGTTTTACCATAACAGGCAAAGGCCTAGAAGGGATGCTGGGTTAAAGAGGTTGTACTGTAAACCCTTACATATATCCAGTAAAGTGATTAGCCTCAGATGATACAGAGGTCAAACAAATCCTCCTACATAAGGTATACCTGTTTATCTGCAGCCCTCTCTCTCATACAACCTTCTAACACACAGATTAAAGACTTTTTCTTTGCTCCAAAAGGCAGGGGGCTGGTATCAGACATAGCACACAGCATTAAGCACAGAGCTCAGTGTGATCTGAAACCTGAGTGGAGAGAATGGAGACACCACCCCTACACACTGTCAAATGGAAACATGGACAGCTGAGGAGGTCAATTACATGCTGTGTGTGTGTGTTTGGGGGGGGGGGGGCATCTCCCAAGATTGTCTGGTGTGGACTCATGCAGATAACAGAAGAAGGGTTTAAAGGTGGTTTACAACCACTTTAAATAAATGCAATACTGACATTTTAGAGCAAGTAATCAGTGTTAATTTTATCGACTAAAATGACTAAAGCACTTTAGTCGATTAAATGAATATTTTTTCAGTTGCCTAAAATACAACTAAAAAACCTAAGATGACTAAAATACTACTAAAACTAAAATGGCATTTTAGTCAAAAGACTAATGCCCCGTACACACGGTCGGACATTGATCCGATATTCTGACAACAAAATCCATGGATTTTTTCCAACGGATGTTGGCTCAAACTTGTCTTGCATACACACGGAAAGTTGTCGGAAAATCCAATCGTTCTAAACGCGGTGACGTACAACACGTACGTCGGGACTATAAACGGGGCAGTAGCCAATAGCTTTCGTCTCTTAATTTATTCTGAGCATGCGTGGCACTTTGTCCGTCGGATTTGTGTACACACGATCGGAATTTCCGACAACGGATTTTGTTATCGGAAAATTTTATAGCCTGCTCTCAAACTTTGTGTGTCGGAAATTCCGATGGAAAATGTGTGATGGAGCCTACACACGGTCGGAATTTCCGACAACAAGGTCCTATCACACATGTTCCGTCGGATAATCCGACCGTGTGTACAGGGCATAAGACTAAAACTAAATAGAAATTTGACTTCAAAATTAACACTGGTCTGTAGTGCATGTTCATACCTCAATACCATAATAAATAACATATTCAATTTTTCACTCCAGCAGTATATAATGAGATTGGAAATTGTAGAGAAATGTTAACTAATCCATTACAATTTAATTACATCTATTAGATTTTAGATGAATAAAATGAGTTTTAGTCGACTAAAATGTACTGGAGATTTAGTCGACTAAATATGACTAAAACTAAAACAACTGTAGAAGACTAAAATTGGACTAAAACTAAAATGCCATTTTAGTCCTAAGACTAAAACTAAAACTAAATTGAAATTTTCTGCCAAAATTAACACTGTAAGTAATGCGACACAGATGGGATGGTGAGGCATGCATTGCTATGTGATCCATACAGGAAGATGTCCTGTCCCCTTGGCATATAGATACAGGCTAGCTGCAGCAATACATGCACATAGGGGAACTATAAACTGCAGCCACACCATGTGAGCCCATCATTACAAGGTAAGACAAAAAAAAAAAAAAAACAGGTAATAAAACTACGCCCATACCTAGTACAAACAACAAAAACATTTAAAAATGTACAATGCCTTTAATTTTTTCTCCCATTCCTTTTCTTTCTTTATGTCAGGTATAGCTCACTGTATATACGATATACAATATTGTCTGCACTTCTTATACAGATTTTTTTTTGTACATGTTATATTTCTCTATGAAATGATGTATCTATGTACTCTATGAAATTAATATACTGTCTGTATTGTTTATCAGTTCTTAGATTTATCAATACTGAAAAGTAGATTCTGAAGAAGCCCCTCTTCCGGACGAAATGCGTAGATCCGTATACCATATATCATACCACGCTCTAATGCACAAACGGATATATTATATGTCTACAGTGATGATACAATATGTTTTTATGAATTTTTAATTTTAATCTTGTTTAAATAAAAATGTGGATATTTTTTTTATATATTGTGCCACGTGTTTACTATTTTTGGCACTTTAAAATCCCACTCCATCTAAAACTTTTCCTTTTTATTTTTTACTATTAAAGGCCATGCGTATATGTTAATGTTACTTTTGGGCTATTTATATATTACATTTTGTGCATTTTTCTAATTTAGATAACAATGCCGCTCTAACAATTGTGTGACATTAACCACAGACAACGATTGTAGCTAGAATATTTCTATAAAATCATGTTGAAATTGCCTCTTCATTTTATTTGAATATAAAACAAAAAAAGTTCTTTATTTTCATTTTCTGCTGCATTTTATTGAAGCACTGACCTTTATCTTTTATAACACCGGGTTTATTGTGCTTTGTATAAAACAAACATTCTGCAGTTAATTCCTCCCTTATGTGACTGGTTTTGACTGATATCCTAGATGTGTGTTTCATTAAAAATAATGGATATTACACAGGCATGCAGACTAACATTTTACAAAACATTATGGAACAATGCGAATAATCATCATAAGGCAAAAGAGAAACACATAAAGAGAAGCAGTCAGGTTTGTTTAGCACAGGATGATTCTTTCTTAGGAAAAGAACTCCAGGCAACAACCCAGCGAGTTAGACAACTTGTGGGAAGATGCGGTGTAATGCGGTGTAATGCGGTGTAATGCGGTGTAATGCGGTGGCAGAAAACACATAAATTGGGTTGATTTAATAAAACTGGAGAGTGCAAAATCTGGTGCAGCCGTATATAGTAGACATGTGCACTACCGAAAAATGTTTTAGTTTCATTCCTTTTTTGTTTTTGTTTTTATTCTTTGGTTTTTGGGTCATTTGTTATGATCGCAATTCATAAATTCTAAAATTCGTAAATTCTAAAATTCTAAAATTTGAAAATTCAAAAATTTGAAAATGTTAAAAATTCCAAAATCCAAAATTTTGAAAGAACGAAAACCTGAAAATTCTAAATAATAACTAACTAACTAACTAATAACTAACTATTAAATTATAGGTATTAGAATTTCCTTTCAAATTTGGCTGTTAGTGTACATAACGAATGCGAATTTATCTGAAGTTTACGAATTATCCGAAATAACGAATGTTGCATCTAAACAAATGGAACGAATCGAATTAATAATAAATAATAATAAAAAGTTTTTATTATTATTATTGTTATTTATTATTATTAATTTGTTGCGTTCCATTTGTTTATTAATTCGTAGCTTCAGATAAACTCGTATTCGTTGCATTCACTAACAGCCAGATTTTAAAGGAAATTCCAATACCTATAATTTAATAGTTAGTTATTATTTCAGATTTTCAAATTTTGCGGGTTTTCGGATATTCGAATTTCTGAATTCACGAGTTTACTAATTTTCTAATTTACAAATTTACGACTCATTTTCGAATATTTGGAAAAATTCGTTAAACGGGTTTGTTGAAATTCGTTAAAAAACGAATTCAGAAAGAAACGAATTGCACATGTCTAGTGCATAGAAAACAATCAGCTTTCAGGTTATTTTGTACAAAAAAAAAAAGGAAAAAAGATAAGGACTCTAACGGTTGCCATAAATAATCCTAAAGGAAAAAACAAGTGGAAATTTTATTGGAACATCATATTAAAACCATAAAAGCATATCCACAATTGTGTAGAACACTCTATCTTGCATTTCCCAACTGGTATTGTTGAGCAATATATGTATTGAAAACTGTAACATGTGGCCCAATTGAATGTATTGTATAATTGAAGAATCCTCATATACTTGGCCAGAGGCAGGGATCAATAAAACATCAGTCAGGATCCTATTCATGATCAATGCATGGAGTCAAAAACTGCAGCCGTAAAAAAGAGCTTCAGCCAAGATGTAGGAGAGAGAGATAAAGGAGATAAAAGCCGCTCAGGTGTTATCCTAAAGGAGCGGGGGAGGGAGTCCCGCCGCCTTCCACCACTTTTCCCGGGCCTCCCGTCCCACCGGGAGACCCGAGCCACCAGCCGGGGCGTCCGCCGCCTAGGCTGAGACCTGAACAAAGCCGGATTCGGCTTTGATCGGGTCTCCGATGTAAAATCCTTGAAGCGACGTCACGGTTAACTCGGCTGCCAATGGCGCCGATTTTTAAAAAAATGACACTATTCAGAATCTCCAATTTTGGCGATATGAATACTTTGAAGTGCAAAGGAGGGTTTTGGGGTCTTTTAGACCCCCGACCCCTCCATAAAAAGTACCTGTCACTGCCTATTACTGTCACAAGGGATGTTTACATTCCTTGTGACAGCAATAAAAGTGATCAGATTTTTTTTTTAAAAGGGACAATGTAAAAATTAAATAAAATAAAATAAATAATAAAAAAAATTAAAGTGCCCCCCCCCCCCCCCCCGTCCCGCATGCTAGCACAGCAAATAAAACACAACGTAAAACGCGCCCGCAAATGTAAGCGGTGTTCAAATCACACATATGAGGTGTGTGTGTGAGGCCCGATCATCAGAGTGAGAGCAATAATTCCAGCAAAAGACCTCCTCTGTAACTCTAACCTGGTAACTGTTAAATTTTTTTAAAGCGTTGCCTATTCAGTTTTTTAGGTGACGTAGTTTGTCGACATTACACGAGTGTGCGCATTTTTAAAGTATGACATGTTAGGTATCTATTCACTCAACGTAATATCATCTTTCACGTTATACAAAAAAACTGGGCTAACTTTACTGTTTTGGTTTTTTTTTTAAATTCATGAAAGTGTCTTTTTCCCCAAAAAATTGTGTTTGAAAGAATGCTGCACAAATACCGTGTGACATAAAATATTGCAACAACCACCATTTTATTCTCTAGGGTCTCTGCTAAAAACACACACATATATATATATATATATATATATATATATATATATATATATATATATATATATATATCTATATATATATATATATATATCTCTATATATAGAGAGAGATATATATATCTATATATATATCTCTCTATATATATAGAGATATATATCTCTCTATATATATATAAAATGTTTGGGGGTTCTAAGTGATTTTCTAGCAAAAAATATAGATTTTAACTTGTAAGCAACAAATGTCAGAAATAGGCTTAGGCATGAAAGGGTTAAAGTGCAGTGGAAGGAGTGTGCCCAATCAGGGTTTCTAAAGTCCTTATCTCTTTTCCTTTTTTTTTTGTGCACATTTCTACAGATGTGGTGCCATACTAATTGAGTTATGTCTCCTTGTCTTGTGTGTCCAGGTTATTTTGTCAAAGCTTAATTGAACAAGCTGTTAGAAACTGATTGGTTACCATGCACAGCCACAACAGATTTTGTTTTAGTAAATCAAACTCTTAGTTCAGATGCATTAACAAAAATATATATGGTAATAAAAGCCCAGCAATACAAACAAGCCCAGCGGAAAGGAAACCCAACCGGGAGCACTCATAAGTTGTACCAGCAAAGTGGCAGTAGAGTGGTGAATGAATGAATGAATGAAAAATTTATAGAGCGCTGCAAATACGAACCGAACCGCCTCAAGGCGCTAATGCGTTGGTGTTGACAGCTTCTAGAAGAGGAAGGTCCAGATGTGCAGACAGCATCTGTCTCAAGGAACGGAATGTGGCCTGGGTGATCTGCACCCAAACAGGAAGGCTTTCGGGAAGGATGGTATGTCCCTGCACTTTCCCTACTCCTTCTGGACCTTGTCCTGAAGCAAAGCACTATCTCTGACAGATGGGTGACCTGTCTTTACTCTAGCCACTTTTGCGAGGGTCTCAAAAAAACTGTGCCTGACCCAAGATAGCTGCAAACTCACATGGGGTGCCAGCATCCAATAGGATAGCTAACTCCCTGTGACTGAGGAAATCATACAGGAACTACCTGCAGCGAAGAAATCAGACTGCCCTTGCCTACAAACTACATCAATAGAAAAGTACAGAGTTCTTAAAGAGGAACTGGAGTCTGCTCTCATAATTCATAATAATAACATCTTTGCCATTCTGAAGCCTCCCTCCAACCACTTTGCATATTATTTTATATATGTAGCAAGGTCCCAGGCCTCCTTCAGTCTAATGAGAACCTTCAGAGCCAAGAGCTGCTGACATCCTTCCAAATAGAGTGGGTTGTAAGACATAGTGGGTGTAATGCAAGATACAGTAGATTCATGGGCGCCACTTCTTGAATGCAAAGAGATTTTATTTCTCTTTGTAACGACACCCCGAGTATGAAAGGGGTTAAAGTCGTTTAGGACATTTCAAACCCAAACACAAAGGCAGCTACTGAACACTCCAATCAGCTGAACAAGGAACCCATACAAATAATCCACCCCAAAAACGAGACACGGCTCTGTCTTCAGGTTCCAAGCAGGAATTAACTTCTTTTATTATAACACATGGACACAACAGATAAAAACACTCAGAGACTCTTTCCCCCCACCCTTGGAAAAGAGGGCGGGTTAAACTGTCCAATGACAATGGACACACAGGTCAGGTGTGTTTAACGTCTCATCAGTAAACAGTCTTAACAGGGGGGCAGCTGGAGGAATGCCCCCTCCCTCTTTCCTCACAGCAATACACATCCTGTGATCCAAGGCAGACAAACACAATAGAACATTGGAATACAGCCCCACCCCAAACTAGCACAGCAAACAGTACACAACACAATGAGACAGCACACTTTATATATACACACATATACAGCATTGAGTCTCTGACTACCACAGATCATAGTGGGGTTCTCATTCACCCTGTGCCCCTATTAGTGACTCCCATCACAATGGCATATCCAGAGTCCCCAGAGTCTGTGTGTCTTGGGGGACATGGACCTGAATCTAAAGTAATGCCACCTCCAGGGTCCCCAGGCATACAGCTCACAAAGAGCACCGTCCCACCAAGTGCCAGGGCCCATAATCGGTTTGCAGGAGGCTGGCATTCAGTCCCCTCCAAAAGCCTCTTTTCCAGCTAGGTCTGTCACATTTCTCCCCTTTCGGCAGGAGACTAACACAGGAGGAGACCCCAGACGGGTTGACTCTGAAGTTAGTCAGTAGTTCCAGTCCCCCAATGCCGGTATCCACAAAGTACCCCAAATAAATTGTTCCAAACAGAGAACTACTCACCCAGCCAACCTCTGCATCTCTCAGAGAACATGCACGCCGCTGGGGAGAGGCCTGGACTGGCCCTTCTCCCTGGAGTCTTTTCAGCCGCTGGAGAGAAGACAGGGTGGCTGGGCTCACTCCGTCACGCTGTTGGGGATCTGGGCCGACCGCCCAGCATCCCTGGGGTATACAAGTGGAGACTGAAGTCCCATCCACTTTTGGTAGGTGAAAATCCCCCAGTGCTTGCAAAGCATGGCTGACATCCTCCTGTTCCAGTGCCGCACCAATTTTTGGGGTTGTGTCAGTGAAGACCGAAGTCCCTTCTACTACCACAGGAACGCCCTCTTCTGTTAGGTGAGGGCAGAGGCTTGCAGCACTCTGCTCTGTTGCCAACTCTTCTGCTGGATTGGTGGCATCACTCTGGGGTGCCATATGCTGCTGGGAAGGGACCATCTCCTTCTCACCCTGGGCCTCCGGAACCGCCGAAGGTGTAGGGCAGAGGTCTTGGACCCTCTGTCCGGTGGCCAGCGCTTCAGCTGGGGAAGTTCCTTGTAACTCCACAGATACTGCTGTTCGTGTTGGGCAGAGCATGGTGAAGCCCGGCCTTAACCCCAGCTCCCCCACCGGAGGCTCACCCGGCTGTTCCTCCCCAGCAGAAAAGTCCATCAAATCCCCTGTGTCTGCAACTGGTGTCTGGGGATAGAAGTTCACAATCTCATGTCCGTGGAACCCAGAAGATGCCATCAGTGCTGGGCAGAGGTTAGCAGAGCTCTGCCCTGTTGTCAGCACTTCAGCTTTTGAGACGGCAATCTCCGGAGTTTCCACTGCCGATTCTCTGGCATGCTGCTGAACGCATTCTAGCAGTTTCCTGTATGCCCTTTCCAGATGCTGTTCCTTCCTTAGCAAATAGTCTAGATCAGGTTTAAGCTCTGAGACCCTTGCAAGACTGAACATAGCCTCTCTGTATTCTCGCAGGTCCTCCAGGGTAGGTTCCCCTTCATCGCCATACACAAAACAATCTGAAAGGCTCTCCCAAAGCAATCCAGGGCCACCAAAGTCATATCCCTCCGGAGAGCATTCTGTTGTCTCCCCTAAATATTCCTCCTCCACGTGCCATTGCAGAGCCCGATACCGATTGTCCAGCTCTATTTCTTGCTGGACCAGCCTGTCCAACTCAGTCACCCATTGCTCCTGGGGCCGCTCTCCCAGGAATTGCATCCGTAAGTCCCGTTGTGCACTGGCCTGCTGCTCTGGGGTTGGAAAGCACTTGCCCTGTTGTGTTGCAGCAAACTGGAGGGCTCTAATCCAGTGTCTTACACCGATCTTCTGCCTGAGCTCCAGGTATTCATCCACAGACACAGTCCTGGGGATTGCTGAAAGGACGATCCGCAGCAGCCCGGGGAACTTTGATGTCAGATCCATATCTCCGCTGGGGTGACTGAAGTCTGCTCTACTGGGCCTTTTGGTTATGTAGGGTCTTTCAGCTCTATCCATTTCGACTAGTTCTGCGATAATGTCCCTCTTCTTACGGTTGTTGGCCGGTCGGCCCCGGTTCTCCAGTAAGTCCTTGAAGGTAGAGCGCTTTAGCCGTTCATACCGTGCTTCCATTGGCCTGTGTCCTCTTGTAGCTGTCCTTCTGGGCTGTGGGAATCATCCCGCTGCTGCCACCAGTGTAACGACACCCCGAGTATGAAAGGGGTTAAACTCGTTTAGGACATTCCATACCCAAACACAAAGGCAGCTACCGAACACTCCAATCAGCCGAACAAGGAACCCATACAAATAATCCACCCCAAAAACGAGACACGGCTCTGTCTTTAGGTTCCAATCAGGAATTAACTTCTTTTATTATAACACATGGACACAACAGATAAAATCACTCAGAGACTCTTTCCCCCCACCCTTGGAAAAGAGGGCGGGTTAAACTGTCCAATGACAATGGACACACAGGTCAGGTGTGTTTAACGTCTCATCAGTAAACAGTCTTAACAGGGGGGCAGCTGGAGGAATGCCCCCTCCCTCTTTCCTCACAGCAATACACATCCTGTGATCCAAGGCAGACAAACACAATAGAACATTGGAATACAGCCCCACCCCAAACTAGCACAGCAAACAGTACACAACACAATGAGACAGCATACTTTATATATACACACATATACAGCATTGAGTCTCTGACTACCACAGATCATAGTGGGGTTCTCATTCACCCTGTGCCCCTATTAGTGACTCCCATCACAATGGCATATCCAGAGTCCCCAGAGTCTGTGTGTCTTGGGGGACATGGACCTGAATCTAAAGTAATGCCACCTCCAGGGTCCCCAGGCATACAGCTCACAAAGAGCACCGTCCCCCCAAGTGCCAGGGCCCATAATCGGTTTGCAGGAGGCTGGCATTCAGTCCCCTCCAAAACCTCTTTTCCAGCTAGGTCTGTCACACTCTTGAACAGAACTTTGGGAGAGAGGGTTAGGGCCAGGACGCCCTGAGGTAGTTGCAATGTCAATTGGCATACTCCGAGACTTCTACAGGTAGACAGCCATGCAGGGAAAGGCATCCAGCAAGACACCCCATCTTCATGTGTAGGATCTCTGTCTCCTATGTCTTAGAACAGTTCCTAACACAAGTTGTAACAAACTCCTTTACTCTTATACAGTCACTTTTTGTATATTCTCAACTCACTGAGCTCCCAGTCTCTCTCTCTCTAAATTTGCAGATTCACTGCCACTGAACCCCTTGAGCTTTTCCAATCTTCACTGTGGTATCTTCCTCAAGCGTCACCCCTGCTTCTCTACTGGGTCCCTAGCTTGGCACTCCAGATACCTCTCAAGCTTCCCCCCACTGGCCTGCTCGGTCCCTGGCTTGACACACAAGGCTGCTCTGCAAGCGTCACCTCCGCTGGCTGGGTCCCTGGCTTGGCACCTGCGCGAAGTGTCCCGATTCTTCACAGTCCCGGTACTTGCTTCAGTTACTTACACACGTTCTGTGTGCCGAACACCTACAGGTTGATATATTGCATTTACAGAAAATGACAGAGCTGCAGATTGAAGAGGAAAGGTAATTTGTAACATTCAATTACAATATGACTTGTGTCACAATTTTATACGCTATATTTTTTTTTTTGTATTTGATATTTTTTCCCCACGAAAGTGGGAAAAAATAGCTAACTATACTAACTATTTTCCACCTCCCCATCTCTAAATACTTTTACCTGAGCATGTCAGCGATCCAGCTCTGTGCTGTTCTCTCCCATCTCTTCCTTTTCTCACAGGGATGCGGGCAGCAGCAAGAGCCTGACAACTGACAATTGTGCGGTGTACGCTGTACTCAAACAAAATTGATGTTCTTTTTTTTCCCACAAATAGAGCTTTCTTTTGGTGGTATTTGATCACCTCTGCGGTTTTTATTTTTTACGCTATAAGCAAAAAAAGAGCGACAATTTAATTAAAAAAAATATCAAAATATATTAAAAAAAAACAAATTTATTCATCAATTTAGGCCAATTTGTATTCTGCTACATATCTTTGGTAAAAAAAAAAATCCCAATAAGTGAATATTGATTGGTTTGTGCAAAAGTTACAGCGTCTACAAAATAAGGGATAGATTTATGCCATTTTTATTATTTATTTTTGCTAGCAATCGGCAGCAATTAGTGATTTTTAGCGGGACTGTGATATTGCTGCAGACAGATCGGACACCAAACGGATATTTTTTACACTTTTTTGGGAACCAGTAACATTATTACAGTGATCAGTGCTAAAAATATGCACTGTCATTGTACTAATGACACTGTTAGGGAAGGGGTTAACACCAGGGTCAATCAAGGGGTTACCTGTGTTCCCTCACTGTGTGTTCTAACTGTATGTGGGAAGGGCTCACTGGGACAACACACAGATCTGTCTTCCTGCAGAACAGAGATTTGCTTTGTTTACACAGGCAGATTACCGTCCTGTCACTGTGGGAAGCAATTGCGGGTGGCCAGCGGACATTGAGTCCGCCCCACTCGCTGTTTGGCTTGCGCCCCCTTTTCTTCTTAGATTTGTTTTTTGTCTTGGAGCTCCATCTTCCCTCAGGACTCTCAACTAGCTCCTTCTCTGAGTTCCCCCGAAGTTCCCCGCCGGCTTTGGGAAGAGTAACTTCTGTAAGGCCTTCAGAATGTCCACAAGTAATTGGGAGCTGAAGCCAGCCTTGGGACACTCGCCCAAAAGTGTCCAGCCTCCCCACATCCGTACCATCTCTTCTCTCATCCTTGGGAGAATTTTGGCTCCCCTTGGCGAGTCTCTTGTTCTTGAACCTTGGCTTGGGTCTCCATCACCCGCATCAAGGCATGACGTCTGGATTTGAGCTTGAGCTACCTGGGCCATCAGTTTGGTTTGCCCCAGTTCACTTACTGGCTTATCCTATGGAGGATTACGCTATCCAGATTAGTTTTATGGCCGTCGCCCCAGGTGTTGAGTACTGAGATATATTTTTCGTGGAGTTCACCAGTAATGCCCAGGATCGGGCAAGATCAAGAACTCTCCTTGGGCATTCACCGTAGTGACAAAGAGCTTAATGTCCTTCTTATTGAGTTAACATCATTTGAGTTAGTCCATCAGCCAATGGAAGCATGCGCCCACAGATCACCGTGTACGAGCCCGACGTACACCTATGGCCATTTGCGCAGCCAAGCCAACCTGCCGCAGTCGGCAAGTGGTTAAAAAATAGTATTAGCCAGGGCGAGGCTTTAAAAAATCATAAAAACAAAAGTACACTCGCTAAAAGAAAACAAAAGATTACACACCGACAGGAGCACTGAGTCTTGTCTATGTTTTTCTATTGCTGATAGAACATGTGAAAGGGCATTTGTTTTTAATATATTGTATTTATGTTTTTTTTTGTTACGGGAACATATATTCTGAGTCTGGTGGGGCGAAAAGGAGAGGAAGTCTCTATAAGAAACAATAGATTGAATGGTCTTGCTCTGGATGTATGAAAATCGTTGCTCTATTAAATTTCTAGTGATTGGTTGGGGGGGGTGGTGTTGGGGGGGGGGGTAGTGTCTATACTTGTTCTGGTCAGCCTTCAGCTAAAGTGATTTGGTTAAGGAACACCTTCATGTGTTAAGAAGTGGACAGGAATTTCCACGGAGATTGCAACATTTCTGGGAATATATAGATTGCAGCTATTTATGTGGTCATGTATTATTTATTATATATTTGATTTATATTGGATTGGTATGTAGTTTTAAAGGAGAGTGGGGAATTGTTCCTATTTTACACATTTATACATTATATTGTTCAAGTGATTGAAACAGCAGCTAGTATACTAGTAGATTTGTGTGTAATACTATTAAATTCTATATATGTATTTTTTTACATTTGTGAGGGTACGATAAGGATATTGATGAGCACAGAATATTGAGGGTATGTTCATATAATTAATTAGTGGGATGGGTGAGGAGCAGAAAAGAAATGTAAAGAATCAGAGAAATGTATTTATTACAGGTACTTATATAGCTCTGTCAATTTATGCAGTGCTTTACATCGTTATACATTCGTATCAGTCCCTGCAACCAAGGAGCTTACGATATATAAGGTCCATAACTCACATTCATACATACTAGAGACAATTTAGACAGGAGCCAGTCAACCTAGCAGAATGTCTTTGGAGTGTGGGAGGAAACCCACACAGGCAGAACATGCAACACCCAGGCAGGTAATGCAGTGGTTTGGATTCGAACTGACAACCCTAGTGCTACTAACCACTTAGCCAAGCATGTATGACAGTCTAAACAAGTACAGAATCGATTTTCTATGTGATGCACAAAACAAATCTAAATGCCTAAGCCCAATTTTGCAACTTTGACATGTGTTAGTAAAATTGTACATATCATCACAACTACTTTGTGCATCCAGGTGGATTATACCTTTTTTTTTTCCAGGACAAATTGGGCTTTCATTTGGTGGTAAATGGTAATGGATATCTCCTAGATTTTTTTTTTTTATTATCAAAGGAAAACTGAACTAAAATAGTAAAAAAAAAAATCATTTTATATATTAAAAATATTTCTTGTAACTACCATAACCTACCACCAAAGAACAACCCAAAATAAATTAGTTGCTGTTTGTACCCGTAGTACTGCCCAGAAACAATAGTGTGCATTTTGCTTTTTTTTTTTTTTTTTAATCCTACCTAAAACACACTGACACTGATATGAATTGAAAAAAAAAATCCTGTCCAAAAAATCCTGACCTTTGACCCTGACCTTGACCCAAACATTAACCCTGGCATTGACCTAGATCAAACCTTGATCCAGGTTTTTTTTTTTAATTATTATTATTTTATTTTTTTCTACACACTTTTTTTTGTTCCTATCTCTGCAAGGACAGAGAATGATACAATGTATCTCTCTCGTCTATTCATAGAGACAGAAAACACGGGGGCGGGCTTCACAGTGACTGATCATCGTGATAGCCAATCAGAGGCTATCACAGTAATCAGGTGACCAGGAATTGGACGTTCTGCATCCCGATCGTTAGAACGGGGCCCGGGACTCTCAGTGAGACCCCAATCCCTGTGCTGGGGGCGCACTGTGTGGCGCGCTCCCAACGCAAAGGAAGATACGCAAATATTCGGCCCCATGGAAAAAAGCCCAGTCCAGTGGGGCCGCATATTTGCATACAATTGGCGTGATGGGGTTAAAATATCCTTTACCTTCACTGACTGAGCCAAATCCTCCTTCATTTGTATCTCAAGTGCTCACCCTCCCAGACACTGCAGCTCACAGTGGGAAGTAGACATGTGCAATTAGTTTCGTTCCGAATTAGTTTTTTAACGAATTTTGACAAAGTCGTTAATTCAGAAACATCCGAATTAACGAAAACCTGTTTAACAAATTTTTCCAAATATTCGTAAATTCAATTATTCTAAAATTCATAAATTCCCAAATTTAAAAATGCAAAAATTTGTTAATTCAAAAAATTCGGACATTCATAAATTCGAAATGTGAAAATCTGAAATAATAATTAACTATTAAATTATAGATATTGGATTTTCCTTTCAAATTTGCCTTTTGTGAACATATCAAATACAAATTTATCCAAAGTTACGAATTATCCGAAATAACGAATGCCGTATCTAAATTAATAGAATGTAATCAATTTATAATAATAAATAACAATAATAATAATAACTTTTTATTATTACTATTTATTATTAATTTGATCCGTTACATTTGTTTAGGTGCAGCATTCTTTATTTCAGATAATTCATAACTTCGGATAAATTCGTATTCGTTACGTTCACTAACAGCCAAATTTGAAAGGAAATTCCAATACCTATATATTAATAGTTAGTTATTTTTACTTAGTTAGTTAGTAAGTTATTATTTAGAATTTTCGTTCTTTCGAATTTTCGTATTTTTTCTTTCTTATTTTCAAATTTTTGGATTTTCTATTTTTCTAATTTTTGAATTTTCAAATTTACGAATTTTCAAAATTACGAATTGCGATCATAACAAATGTCCCAAAAAATGAAAAAAACAAAAACAAAACAATGAAATGAAAATGAACTGATTTTTCAACAGTGCACATGTTTAGTGGGAAGCTTTCAGCTACAGGGCAGTACTTTCCATCCAGAAAGCAGCGGGAAGGACTAGGTGCTGACTGACAATCTATAAGCTTGTGAATCAGCAGTGGTAATGCTGATAGCCACACCCACTGCAACATCTTCTCCTCCCACTGTAGGCACAGCCCACTTGAGAGTGTCAACTATGCTCTGAGTTAAGGAGCAGTGAAGCATCATTGCCACACCATTGCAGAACACTGCATTACCCTGTTTCCCCGAAAATAAGACCTAGCGCGATTGTCGGTGATGACTGCAATATAAGCCCTACCCCCCAAATAAGCCCTACCCTGTTTCCCCGAAAATAAGCCCTACCCTGAAAATAAGACCTACAAGGACTTTAACTAGGGCTTATTTGGGGGGTAGGGCTTATATTGCAGCCATCACCGACAATCACGCTAGGTCTTATTTTCGGGGAAACAGGGTAGGTGGACTTCAGTGGCAGGATCAATAGGTATTTGAGGACTAAGAGAAAACTTATAATTAAGTGATGCCGTGTATATTTTTTAATGGAAGGCCACAGTTCTATTTAATTACACTAAGAATGCCTAACAAACATGTTACACAGAAAACATTAAAAAAAAGGTAAATCCAGGCTTTCAAGTTGCTTTTCTAGCTGTATTCCATTGGGCAACATCGATGTGAGGTTAATCAATTCAAACTTAATGATGTGATTTTTATAGCACTGCAAGGTAAATAATTGGAAAAAGCAAAGTTTGACTCATCAGAAAACAAACTAGCATGTCCTTGCTGATTACCTATGTGAAAATATTGTACGCTCCCTTTCATTTTGTCTATCAGCAGATCAATACATACCTAGCAATTCATCTTCATGAGTGGGGATAACAAGACTGAGAGAATTTACCAGCCACTCTCGTGGAAACTTTGTAATTTTCAGATTGGGCAGAAATCACTAAACCTTTATGATAATAAGTTCTGTTTCTGAGCCGAAAACTCTACAAGACCCGCACTGATTGTTTAATAACCCGCCTTATTGATAAAGGAAAAAAAATTCACTAAGCCCTATTCTTATTTAATACAGCCAGATGGCACCTGTTGAATTTTAATAAAGTTACAATTCTTTCAGTGAAAGACAATTAGTTACTATTTCTGGTGTTCCCGTGCATCCAGACCCGGAATGAAGATAGCTCTAGCCTTTGGCCATATCCTGTTTATTTATGGAAAGACAGAAAAAAAAAAGTCACGTAATGTTTTGGGGTTGCTATGCTTCAAGTGATCTGATGAAGGTAATATCCTTGAAATGCTGTATGACTTCTTATTCAATTGGATATTCTATAAAGAGACATGGAGATTATAAGTAGGGATGCACCAATACCATATTTTTTTTTACAACCAGTACGAGTACCGCTCCTTTTCTTTTAGTACTCGCAATATCAATTACCAGTACCTACCACAAATTTTTTTAATTTTGCGCTTTTTTGTAATGCGAAACGTGTAAATATATGTTAAAGGTGTACATATATTAACAAACAAAGCAAACAAAAAAAAAGTTAACATTATTAATAGTTTATAAATTAGAAATGAACAAAAACAGCAGGAAAATAATAATTAAATGGAGAATCAGAATAAGGAGTTAATTAAGGCTGATTAGAGTAAATTAAGGGTTAATAAGGGGTTAAAACAAAGGAACATATTAATAAAATAAATCTTTTTTTTTTTTTTTACTTGACAGGTTGCTTTAAATTGACTTCATCTGCAGAGGGAAGTCCATCCCTTTGATCTGTAGATGAAGCTCTAGCTTCAAATCTCTAGCTTTAAATTTTTTTTAAAATAGAGGGGAGTGGGAGGGTAGGAAGAAAGATTCATAAGGACTACTCCAATCAAGTCCTACCTCACCACCCAAAACTAATTGGACTATTCCGGTACCTCATACAAACATACAATTATAGGTAAAAGTTAAATTTATTCAAAAAACATCAATTGTAAAACATCTATATAAACACGATATAGATATCACAAATAACTATTATAATACAGAAATTACAGTAACAATTAAAAGTGCCCACAAAGGTAGTTGAAGGCTGTTGTTTAGAGTACTCAACAGTTTCGCGGATTGACCGCTTCACAGTGACTGATCATCGTGATAGCCAATAAACATGTTTATCTGAAACCAATTACCACTCCAATGCTATGTTACTGTCAATGTATTCATTGTTATTTACTGTATGTGTAATTGTAGTTATTTGATCCTTAGAGAACTTACTTGAACGCCTCCTGAAGAAGCGGTCAATCCGCGAAACTGTTGAGGTCACGTTCTCAAATACTCTAAACAACAGCCTTCAACTACCTTTGTGGGCACTTTTAATTGTTACTGTAATTTCTGTATTATAACAGTTATTTGTGATATCTATATCGTGTTTATATAGATGTTTTACAATGGATGTTTTTTGAATAATTTTTACCTTTACCTATAATTGTATGTTTGTATGAGGTACCGGAATAGTCCAATTAGTTTTGGGTGGTGAGGTAGGACTTGATTGGAGTAGTCCTTATGAATCTTTCCTCCTCCCCTCCCACTCCCCTCTATTTTAAAAATGATTGAAGGATGAAGGTACCCACAAAAATGTATTAATCGTTATTTGCGTGGCAATTATTTCACTATCTAAAAAAAGAAATCTTTCTTTTTATCTCTCTGTTTCAGCGGCTGAGCAATGTTGTTGATAAACATTGCCTCAATTCGCTTTTTTTTTTTTGACAGCTCCAATTGCCAGTACTTCGCTTACACTTCAGCTGTCAACAGGGGAACCCCATTAACAGCTGAATGAGTCATTGTTGTTAAGAACGTGGCGGCCCCTGCTTTTGTTTTTACATTTCAGCTGTCAGTGGGGGAATCCCACTGACAGATGAAAGAACTGATCCTGAAAGTATCGGAGTCAGGTATTGATAAGTACTAATACTCGTGCAAATGCTTACTATCGGCACCGATACCAGTATCGGTGCAACCCTAATTATAAGCTTTATTTTTTGTCAACTACTGTAGGGTTGCTTGCGTGGACTGAGGTATGCACATGCCAGTGACTTTTTGAATACCTACTAAAGAGTGACCAGGATTAAGTATTAAGAGACCTTCAACATGTGCCCCAGGGTTGGGGTGGAATCAGCTCATCCTATTGGGGCACCTTCCTAGTCAGTCCATTCTCACGCGGTGCGGCAGTCACTGTCTGCTTATATTTATTTGACACATTGTTGTCATTTTTTCATTCCTTCACATACCTGAAGAAGTGGGGTTCTGAACCCAAGAAACGCATTGTATGTATCTGCCAACAGGCCTCCCGACCTTAACAGCATGCAAGAGAATTGATAATATCTTGTGTTTTAAAGATAAATACAATAATGCTGAAGGGCGTGGGCATTGAGCGCAGATAGTGAAACATTTGTTATAACTATTGTGTAAATCACTGTTTTGAAATATTGTATTGGCCTTCGGTGGCCTATATACATGTATTTTAAGGATCTAATGATCATTTTTTTAGAATAAGATAAATAAAAGTACTAGGAATTTTACGCATATTGATGTCTTTAACATGAGAAGGCATTGTGAAAGTCCCATTTATTTATGGATTTTATATGTATAGCTATGAGAGATGTTGGTGCCAGACTGTGCGATTTCTACAATTTATCATTTATTGTAGAGCTGGATCCCCCAACTTTGTATATTGATGTTCGGATTATAAAGTAGAAACTGCGAACAGTCAAATATTTAGAATACCCTAATAAGCTGTGAACAAGTTTAAAAAAAAAATCTCCCACTGACCTCTGTAATGGAAGGTATTCTGGAGAAATCGATCCTCAAACTTTACAGTGGAAAATTACTTTGAACTTCATTTCAGCAGCTCAGTTTTCCTCTTAACGGTGAGGTGGCAGCTTGCCAGTGTTTTTATTGCTAAAGGAAATAGATTTTAAAGTAGAACTGGAAAACAAATATTTTGTTTGCTGGGTCCAGTTTAGTTACCTCTAATGTTTAGGTATGTGTGTGTCCAAGGGCTGCTGCAGATGCTCAAATTCTTCATTGCATTGATTGATTTCATATACACTATATTACCAAAACTATTGGGACGCCTACCTTTACATACACATGAACTTTAATGTCATCCCAGTCTTATGCCCCGTTTACAAGGTCGGACTTTGTTCGGACATTCCGACAACAAAATCCTAGGATTTTTTCTGACGGATGTTCTCTCAAACTTGTCTTGCATACACACGGTCACACAAAGTTGTCGGAAAATCCGATCGTTCTAAACACAGTGACGTAAAACATGTACGTCGGGACTATAAACGGGGCAGTGGCCAATAGCTTTCATCCCTTTATTTATTCTGAGCAGGCGTGGCACTTTGTCCGTCGGATTTGTGTACACACGATCGGAATTTCCGACAACGGATTTTGTTGTCGGAAAATTTTATATCCTGTTCTCAAACTTTGTGGGTCGGAAAATCCGATGGAAAATGTGTCATGGAGGCTACACACGGTCGGAATTTCCGACAACAAGGTCCTATCACACATTTTCCGTCGGAAAATCCGACCGTGTGTACGGGGCATTAGTCTGTAGGGTTCAATATTGCGTTGGCCTGCCCTTTGCAGCTATAACAGCTTCTGCGAAGGCTGTTCACAAGGTTTAAGAGTATGTTTATGGGAATGTTTGACCATACCTTCAGAAGCGCATTTAAGAGGTTAGGCACTGATGTGGACAAGAAGGCCTGGCTCACTGTCTCCACTCTAATTCATGCCAAAGGTGTTCTATTGGGTTATGGTCAGGACTCCCACCCCAAACTCGCTCATCCATGTCTTTATGGACCTTGCTTTGTGCACTGGTGCGCAGTCATGTTGGAATAGGAAGGGGCCAACCCCAAACTGTTCCCACAAAGTTGGGAGCATGAAATTGTCCAAAATGTCTTGGTATGCTGACACCTCAAGAGTTCCCTTCACCAAGCCCAACTCCTGAAAAACAACCCCACACCATAATTTCCCCTCCACCAAATAATTTGGACTAGTGCACAAAGCAAGGTCCATAAAGTCCTGACCTAAAACCAATAGAACACCTTTGGGATGAATTAGAGTGGAGACTGCAAGCCATGCCTTCTCATTCACATCAGTGCCTGACCTCACAAATGTGTTTCTGGAAGAATGGTCAAACATTCCCATAGACACACTCCTAAACCTTGTGGACAGCCTTCCCAGAAGAGTTGAAGCTGTTATAGCTGCAAAGGGTGGGCCAACTCAATATTGAACCCTATGGTCTAAGACTAGGATGCCAATAAAGTTCATGTTCCTGTAAAGGTAGATGTCCCAATACTTTTGGTAATTTAGTGTATATTTCAATGTCCATAGTCTGTCCACAGTAGTATTTTAAGAAGATATTTGGTGTCAATACAGTTGATGATACCTGCAGCTGTCCACTTCATGTGTGTAATATGAATTCTCATTCATTGAAATTTGAATCTACTTCAATTTATATTTAATTCTGATTGAATTCTGTAATCTCTTTTGATGAAGGAAGGAACAGAAGACTTGGAATAATGGACTTACATGAAGCTCCTAACTACCAGCTGGTGGTTATTCCTTTAGACCAAAAACATATATTTACAAATTTTCTGTAAAATGAACATATCGCTAATCGCTAGGGATATGCTTCCCTCTACTGTTAGCTGCTATCACATTGTTATGTATATTTATGTATTACCACTTCCTGTCTCAGGGAGGGGTTTTGAAAACTTCAGAAAGAGGAAGTGAAGAGAGAGACAGAGAACTGAACCAAGTGGCCCTATACACACTGCTGCTGTATTTTCACCCAGATCAGAAGCAAAGATTATTATGCAAGTATTCCTATGTTCCAATAGTGTAACTGCAGCTGCCAATAGCTTCTTGATTCCAGTGTATTTCTGAATCCTTGTGACACACAGGTCTGTGCTACCATGTGTGTGTTGTGGTCACCTTCAAGTACATTAATAGGTCAACCTGTTTCTTGCAATATAGTTTATATGCACCTCCTAGTTGTAGTTAAACCTGTCCCTTCAGGTGTGGAATTCTATAGCTAGTTTTAGCTCAGGGCTCAACAGCCAGCATAGACTAGAGCCAGGTTAGGCAGCCGATGGCTACTTCTGGTAGTCAGAGGTCTATTTGCATGACAGATTACAAACTCCTAGGGAGGGACTAAAGCGCAGAGTAGCTAGACTGACTCTGAGTTCCGGTGCCACACCGCACCGGAACACTGTTCCTGTCGGTGAGAAGCTCTGTTCCAGGCTGGTTGGACACAGTTGGAGAATCCTCCTGTAACCGCTGATCTTATCTTCAGGCCTCCAACACAAAGATAGATGCTGCATCATCCTCAGGGGCACCTAAAACTGAACTTTGCTGAAACATTCATATGGAAGTATCTATGTTAATATCTAGAGTATATACCTGGTATATGTGGACAATTCCATGTAGACAAGATTGTATTATTTCTATGCTGGTGTGCATTTACGAGGTGTATCTAAAAAGTTTGGTGATTTTTCTGATATCTCAACGGCAACATGGGCTAGGTGCGTGCCCATGCACATGACTATCCAGAGACACATCAAGAAGCGCCACCTAGAGTGGAGTACATGTGACCGTCAGGGTAAATCCGCTGCGGGCAATCGAACGTAGTCTGTGTGAGAGGTAGGGTCACAGTGGAATGGAGCAACGAGTGAACACCACGTTCTGTTACAAATTGGGGAAAATGGCAACAGAGACGCTTGAAGTGTTGGTGGAAGTGTACGGGACGGAAGCCGTGAGCAGAAAATGGGTTTACAACTGGTTCAAACGCTTTCAGGTCAGGAAGAAAATGACTGAGGATGAACCCCAGACATGATTGAGCCAGTGCGACAAATGCTGGCACAAAATCGGCGACTGACTCTATTAGTGGGGGAATTGGGCATTAGCAAGGACACGGTACGCACCTTCGTCCATGAAGATTTGGGTAAGCGGAAGATCTGTTCCCGGTTTGTGCTGCACAAACTGATAGAATAACAGAAAGCAAAATAGATGGAGACTTCTGATATTTCATTGCCATGTGTGACCAGGATCCATCCTGCGCACTGTGCGATCTGTGTGCACCAATTCCTGGCTCAGCACAGAATACATGTTTTTGATCATCCACCGTACTCCCCTCATCTGGCACCTGCAGACTTCTGTTTTCCCGCCTAAAGAGCGTTGTGAAAGGCGCATGTTTTGCGAACGTGGCGGCATTCCAAGAATATATGACAGCGGTTCTGCGATTGAGGCCTTTGCTGACAGTTTCCAGAAGGCTAGAATGTTGGCAAAAATGTGTTGTGAAGAATGGCGATTATTTTGAAGGCCAATAAAGTTAATTTGTTTGTTTTTTCTGCTTTGTTTGTTTTCTGATACTATTAATCGAACTTTGTAAACACACCTCGTATATATTTATGGGCAGATGTGTAACTAGAACCTTCAGGGCCCTGGTGCAAGAAATCATAAAGGGCCCCTGACTGGGGTCCTTCCCACTGATCCTGGGGCCCTTTAATCCCATTGTGGGACACTTTATTGCGGTCCCGCCCGCAGTGGGCCACCTTCCTGCTGTCTTGGGGTCCCCCCACGGTGGCGGAACGCTAGAGCCCAGTCGCAAGTGCGACCTTTGTGACCCTGGTAGTTCTGCCACTGGTTTTAGTAGTTTTTTTTATATTTGTTGTTTTAATTTTCTATTAATTTTTACCTTTAATTTTATCTTACTTTAGTTTAAAATTTTATTTGTTATTATTTCTTACATACTTTTTAGGATCCCTGTTGGGGGGCTTTGGTGAAATATCAGGGGTCTAAACAACCCTCTGATGTATTGCTTTTGAGACAGAAAAAGGGAGTGAGGACAGATTCAGCTACACAGAATGAATGGACAGAAATAGCTCTGTACAGAGCTTCACGTTCATTCACAAACTGAGGCATAGTAAACACAGTTTACTATGCCCCAGCTATGAATGAATTAAAACAAAAAGTCAGTGATCACATTTACCGGCCCCTTCCCTACTCTCCATCCTGACAGATCCCCTGCAGTAGCCGGCAGGAGGTGGGAGGAGGAAACCCAGCAGGGCGACCAGGGAAGCACACAGGGACCCAGGGCAGCAGTATAGAGATAGGAAAGCTAAAGGAGTGGCATATGGAGGAGTCAATTCCCTCCGTTTCCCCCCTGCAGCCACTGAATGTCTGCGGGAGGGAGAGAAGGAATAGCGGGCATTCAGCGGCTACATGGAGGGAATCGGTTCCTCTAAATGTCACCGCCCCCACCGCCCTCCAATCCAGGCATACAGGGGGGCTGCAGGGGCCTGGAGCATGGGGCTGGGTTGCAATAGTGACCCCTGTGACCCCTGTATGTACGCCCCTGTTTATGGGTACTCTCCTTTTCTAACCAATGATACAACAAAGCTCTTAATTCACTCGCTGGTCATCTCTCACCTCGACTACTGCAACTCCCTTCTAATTGGCTTACCTCTACATAATCTATCGCCTCTTTAATCCATCATGAATGCTGCTGCCAGACTCATCCACCTTACCAATCGCTCTGTGTCTGCTACCCATCTCTGTTAATCCCTCCACTGGCTTCCGCTCACCCAACAAATTTGTCACGTGATATATAAGAGAGTGTGTCCGCGCTTAGGATAAAAGTAAGGGCTGCTGCCTATCTCTGATTGGTACCCCTAAGGGTGCAATTATATAGTGGATGAATAGAAATGAGACAGTAAGCGGCGCTGCCCTCTAAAAATTAGTGATTAGCAGGAAAAATATCATAAGCTCTGCACCTAGTGCAGGTATCTCTGATATGTGGAATTTCACTAAGAGCAATGAAAACGTATTCTAGGCAGTATAGCGTCACAGACCATCAATGCTTACAAGTAGATAAATGAAATATGTTCCCCCATCAGGGCATAAGTGTCATCCAAAAATGAGATAAAAACCAAAGTGAATAAAAATTATAATTTCAAAAATATTGGGACAAAATGGCGTCAGAGGGAACGTAATCCCTAAATGAAGATCTATGTACTACGTGATAACAAAGTGATGTGTGTGTGTCACTTAAATGTGAATGTGCAGAAATAATTAAATAAAGTAATATTAATTAAATATTCAAAAGTATTGGGACACTAATAAAAGATAGAAAGGTAGAGCAGATAAAATTGCTAATGTAAATCCGTGTGGTGATTGTGTATCCCCTTATGTGTTCAACAAACCATTGGAAATATTAAATAATAAAGTGAAATATATTGATTATAATGCCTAATTAACCAAAAGTATTGGGACAGTATGGCGCTATGGAGTGTGAGTGATAAAAACTTATTCCTCCTATGCAGTAAAACAAATAATCCTCCTATGCAATAATAGCCAAGTGATACTCATCTACTGCCATATGTAAATTATATTTGGATACTATTGTTTCTAATTAGTTCAAATTGCTCATGTTTAAAACTGGTATTAAGGTTAAAAATCCATATATAAAATCCATGCAGATCAAATGTTATTAGGCAGGTGGGAACAAACAGGGTTCAGCTAAAATGCTAATTGTTTCATCCAGGAAGGTGCAACGTAGTGACTTCTGTGCAGTTTTTCATAAGGTGACTTGAAGTGACTTGCAGTGCTCGCCCCCTATGCTACCCCACTCACCAGAGATAATCACCCCTACAGGGGTACCAAGCGACAAAGTGGGTGCCTGAGGGTGGATGGTTGTTCAATTCCAAAGTACTTCCATTCCTCTGCTGCTTTCAATCCTTATGGCTGTCCTTGGTATGTTGTGTACTCTGACATGTCATACTGCTCCAGCAGTGTGACCTTAAGATGTTAATCACTCCAGATATCCAGAGAAAAAGAGAAACACAAGGGGCTGCCTTCGTGAAGTATGTCAAAGCATTTATTCCATCACAACAAATCCAATCCACATAAATTTGTAAGCCACAATGAACAAGAAAGACAGCGCTATGAGCAAGAAGGGAACCGGCAATGAACTAACAGCGTGCGTCCCAGCTTGCGTTCCAGCGTTCACTTCCGGGTATGACGTGTGAGCGTGACTCCGCCTTACGCGTTTCGCCATAGGACGTTCTCAAAGACGGTCCGTCTTTGAGAACGTCCTATGACGAAACGCGTAAGGCGGAGTCACGCTCACACGTCATACCCGGAAGTGAACGCTGGAACGCAAGCTGGGACGCACGCTGTTAGTTCGTTGCCGGTTCCCTTCTTGCTCATAGCGCTGTCTTTCTTGTTCATTGTGGCTTACAAATTTATGTGGATTGGATTTGTTGTGATGGAATAAATGCTTTGACATACTTCACGAAGGCAGCCCCTTGTGTTTCTCTTTTTCTCTGGATATCTGGAGTGATTAACATCTTAAGGTCACACTGCTGGAGCAGTATGACATGTCAGAGTACACAACATACCAAGGACAGCCATAAGGATTGAAAGCAGCAGAGGAATGGAAGTACTTTGGAATTGAACAACCATCCACCCTCAGGCACCCACTTTGTCGCTTGGTACCCCTGTAGGGGTGATTATCTCTGGTGAGTGGGGTAGCATAGGGGGCGAGCACTGCAAGTCACTTCAAGTCACCTTATGAAAAACTGCACAGAAGTCACTACGTTGCACCTTCCTGGATGAAACAATTAGCATTTTAGCTGAACCCTGTTTGTTCCCACCTGCCTAATAACATTTGATCTGCATGGATTTTATATATGGATTTTTAACCTTAATACCAGTTTTAAACATGAGCAATTTGAACTAATTAGAAACAATAGTATCCAAATATAATTTACATATGGCAGTAGATGAGTATCACTTGGCTATTATTGCATAGGAGGATTATTTGTTTTACTGCATAGGAGGAATAAGTTTTTATCACTCACACTCCATAGCGCCATACTGTCCCAATACTTTTGGTTAATTAGGCATTATAATCAATATATTTCACTTTATTATTTAATATTTCCAATGGTTTGTTGAACACATAAGGGGATACACAATCACCACACGGATTTACATTAGCAATTTTATCTGCTCTACCTTTCTATCTTTTATTAGTGTCCCAATACTTTTGAATATTTAATTAATATTACTTTATTTAATTATTTCTGCACATTCACATTTAAGTGACACACACACATCACTTTGTTATCACGTAGTACATAGATCTTCATTTAGGGATTACGTTCCCTCTGACGCCATTTTGTCCCAATATTTTTGAAATTATAATTTTTATTCACTTTGGTTTTTATCTCATTTTTGGATGACACTTATGCCCTGATGGGGGAACATATTTCATTTATCTACTTGTAAGCATTGATGGTCTGTGACGCTATACTGCCTAGAATACGTTTTCATTGCTCTTAGTGAAATTCCACATATCAGAGATACCTGCACTAGGTGCAGAGCTTATGATATTTTTCCTGCTAATCACTAATTTTTAGAGGGCAGCGCCGCTTACTGTCTCATTTCTATTCATCCAAATTTGTCACGTGGGCCATGTACCTGATGTGAGACCGAAGTAGTGGGGAGGCCTCCCTTGCACCTCAGGTCCTTAAAGCTTCTGGAGATGGAGACAGAGACTTGGTGGGGACACAGAGTGGCAGGGGTAAGGGTGCGGAGCACCGTGCAAGCCTTAGTCCGGGATCCGAGCCGAGGTCCAGTCCAGTTGGACAACGAAGCATAAAAGGGTTAATCAGAAGAAGAATGGTGGAGATCCAAGCTGGGGTCGGTTCCAATCTGGCAGCTGAGTACAAAAGGGGCAAAGAAGTAGAATGATTAAGGTACAAATCCGAGGTCAAATGCAAGCAGCAATCAAGAGTAGTCAAACAGGTTTCCAGGTCACAACAGGTTCAGAAAGATCACACACTAGCACAGGAACAAGGGGGTGCTGAAGATAATCCAGCAATTTGGCAGTGTCTGGGCTTATTTAGGGAAGTTTGAGGTCACTTCCTGTGCGCCTCCTGGGCATTTTCCCTGCTTTTTCCATCAGGTTGATGTCACTTCCTGTGCGCCTCCTGGGTATTTTCCCGCCTTTTTCCATCAGGTTGAGGTCACTTCCTGTGCGTCCTGGGCATTTTCCTGCCCTTTTTTATCAAGTCTTCTGTGCAGGTGCTGGTTGGCGCCCTGAGGCGTCTTTGGCGCATGCTCAGTTGGCACGGATTTCCTCTGGTGGCAACGCGCCATTGGTGCATGCGTAGTAAGCCGTGGACTCTTGCACAATTAAATTCAAAATACTAACAACTACTTACAAAGCCATCCAAAATTTAGCCCCCAGCTACATCACTAGCCTAGACTCTAAATACCAACTTACTCGTTCTCTTCGTTCCTCTCAAGACCTCCTGCTCTCTAGCTCCCTCGTCACCTCCTCCCATGGAAAAGAAGAAAAGTAACAGTGCTCTCTGCAGGGACAACTTCATCCATACACCAGGTCCACTCACAGGTGCCGAGGATGTGTCCCAACACACTCCAATGCAACAGTAATAAGGAGAGCCGGCAAAACTGTAATCCTTGAAGTGACGTTTATTGGTACATCAGAGTGACAATAAAACAATAAAGCTGACTCGTTTCGGCAATAGCCTTAGTCGTAGCTACGCGGCAGGGCTGCGCGTGCGCCTGCGCACACGACTACACGGCGGCAGATTCAAAGGGACGTACCTGTATGCCCATTTGCCCAGCCGTGCCATTCTGCCGGCGTCAATGTACATGCGGCGGTCGGCAAGTGGTTAAATGAATTAAATAATTTTAAGATAATTACAGTGCTGAACTAAAAGCTTGCCTTCAGGTCCACTTTAATTCCACATAATGATTTTAGGTATATTTTTTTCTATTCATAAATGCTACACATTTAATTATTTTTTATATATGTTAAATAAATGATCTACTTAATTTCATAGTACACTAGAGATAGTTTCTTCATATTCAGCACTGCATTGGGGTTTTCATATCCCATGGTTGAGTAGTGAAATGCAATAGGCAAAATTAACTAAACTGTAATGGTCATTATTTGCCATCATTTTGAGCAACGGCTAATGAAAGCAGAAAAGAGCAGTCACATTGCTAAAAATAATAATCATTATAATGCACAACAAGTGTTATAGCTTGGTGTATTGAGCCTGTATGTCAGCTGAGATTTACAGTATAGTATATAATCAAGGAGTATAATCGAATTTCTTATTTTAATGTATAGGACATCAAGGGCTCTTTCACAATTACCTAGTCTGTTGTAGTGTGTTAACTTGTGTTATGTTGCACATTAAAGTGCTTTGGGTTAAAGTTTATGTCAAGGCAAAATAAAAAAAACAAAAAAAACAAAAAAAAAAACATACATATCTGCCTTGGGTTTGACAATTGACAGTTGACAACTGTTTGTGGAATGAGTGGTGTCAGCCCTACCAGGTTGTTTTTTGCTAACTACTTAAACATTGTCACTCTATTTTTTACAGAATAGAAGCTAATCATTCTGTAGTGCAAGCTAGAAACTGGAAGGTTTTATAAAACTCCTTAAGATAACACACTATTTTTTTAAACAGCTATAACAAATTGCTTTAAATGGTATATTTAACAGACCAAAAGGTAGTCATTTCTAAAGCCCAGGTCTGGCCAACTAAAAAGTTATCCCTTGCAATGAGGCCGTGCCGATGTTCTATCGAGAGGTGCCCGCTATCGAGAAGTGCCCGGGACGAACGGCGCATGCGCCGTACGGAACAGCACAATAGCCAACGAAGGAAAAGTTTCTGTCAGATTGTGCCCCGCGCTCCCGAGGCGTGTTCATGTCGGTGAGGGGCAGATTTGTACATGTTGGGGGCGGATTTATAAATGATGGCCAGTGCTACAAAGATGGGGGCGGAACTTTTAAAGATGGCCAGTACTGCAAAACAAAACTTTTTCTACTTTTCTTCCTGGACGCTTGCGGGGCGTGTTTAGTCAACTGAAGGGTGGGTTTTTCTATGTTGATGGGCGGGTTTGCAGGCCATATTTATCTAGCTAACACAAGCCATTTGCCACAGTATCAGTGCCGATTTTGATGTTGTATTGCAGCTTCGTTGCAGGACCCTCTAATTTGCACATAGTTTCAAAAAGATCTTTCCTTCAGCACTGGCCATCTTTAAAAATTCCCCCCCATATTTGCAGCACTGGCCATCATTAATAAATCCGCCCCCAACATGTACAAATCCGCCCCTCACCGACATGAACATGCCTCGGGAACGCAGGGCACAATCTGACAGAAAAATGTATTCCGTCGGCTATTGTGTGCAGGCGCCATCTCGCCGTAACAACAGCTGATCGTAAAATCAGCTGTTGTGCTGTTCCGTACGCCACATGCGCAGTACAACCTGGGCACTTCTCCATAGCTGGGCACTATCTGACAGAACACCGGCACTGCAAGGGTTAGTTGCTTGTTTTGGTCTAGGGCAGTAATGGCAAACCTTGCCAGCCCAGATCTTTTGGAACCAAATTTCCCATGATGCTCATGCATTCTGCAGTGTAGTCGAGCATCATGGGAAATGTAGTTCTAAAACATCTGGGGTGCCAAGGTTCGCCATCACTGGTCTAGGGGGACAAAAAATTAATATTTACATACCTGATCCTCCGCTCCTTCCCGCAGCTAGATTGGTCTCTGCAGCTTCTTCTTTCCCATGCTTCAGCAGTTCAGGGCCCTGACACCATCAAGACCAAAGCAGTGTGGTCTATAGCCCTACATTGGACGCGATGACACCAAGGGACAGTCCATTGTGTGTAGAGGAGTGCCATCTGCTGGAGGAACTATCTTAGACCAGTGGTCTCCAAACAGCGGCCCTGGGGCCAAATGCAGCCCTTTCCTTGCCTTTATTCGGCCCTTGAGGCATTATTCCTGCATAGGGCACGTTTCTTTCCATTGACTCCAACTATTTCTCCCTCTAATACCAAAGATCAGGCATTGTTTACTCCCACTGTGCACATTCTGGCCCTACAAAAGTCTGAAGGACTTTAAACTGGCCCTTTCTTTAGGAAATTTGGAGACCTCTGTCCTAGATAAAACATGCTATTAACCCTTGCAGTGCAGGAGCTGCCCCAATGCAAGGGATATTTTTTTTTAGTTGTCCAGAGTTGGCCTTTATGTTCATTCTTACGGTTTTGGTGATCTTCACCGCAGCCTATTTCATGTACTACAATAGACCAAAAATCAGACATGCACCATTTTTTCTGTCACAGCACATCAAAAAAGCCTAGTGCACGGTAATGCCCATACTTTTCTTTAGCATGTTTCATTAAAAATTTAATACCACAACGCACTGACTCGTACTAACAAACCTGTTGGTAGACATTACAAATTTTCAGTTTTGCTCATTTACTGCTTAGGCAAAATTTGCTTGCGAAATAAAAAGCAGACTACTTTTTAAAAAAAAAATTGGGGGGAGTTATTTAGAGTAGTTTGTTGAATTAAATGTTTTTCATATTTATGTTTTTTTTTCTATTTTTGTGTAACTCACTGATAAAAATGATTCTTTTGGCTTGTAATTTTAACATAAAAATGTTATAATTTTCAACATAAAAATAAATGTTAATTAATTTACTTTGATATTTTAAGTACCTTACTTAATTTTCATTAGTTCTTAAAACACACCTTTTACATTTACAAAAATAATGTATAATATTGAGTAATCTAGAGAAAACTTTTAAGGTATGTGCATTTCCATATTCTAATTGAGTCACATTTAATTAAAAAAATTATCTTTTCATTTGACTGAAATTGCGGGACACATATGTTTGCCAAAACGTGCAACCGCATGAGTTTTGATGCTGTATATTTTAAAGAGTTTGACATCTTTTAGAACTCTGAAAACCTGCACAAGGCAGTTCCCATATGTTTGAGGCCCATCAGGACAAAAGAACGCCACCAGTGACAAGAATTTTTCCAAGTCACTACAAAGCCATGCAATGCTATTGAAAGGTAAGAGTAAACATTGAACACATTATTGTTCACATGCTTTAAATGTTGCTTAACATACCATCCAAAATGTTTATTTTATTTGCAGATTAATATATTTATAATAAATGGACATACATCCATTGTATACACCTATTGA